>OY747723.1:915000-1427500 GCA_963556495.2 Valencia hispanica | reverse complement strand
AGCTGGGTTTCAAAGGGCTGGTAAGAAAATCTATTCCAATACAACCAAATGAACAGTGACACGATTAGGAGCTTTACTCAGACCTGTCCTATTGTAACATCATTCAACCCATTTCTAAGCCTTATGGGTCCCACACGTACATGTCTGGACCCGAGGCCTAAAGTTGACCCACCAACAGCCAAGTTAGTGAAGTCGGGGGCGGTGCTTGGATCTCCTGGGCCTGAATGTTCTGAATGATCAGGGGTCCCATAAGGAAAGTTCATGTTTACATGAAAACCATTTTCTGACAAAGAATCGAGGCTTCGTTCTGTTTTACTCCATAGTTTGGTGAAAGGTAAAAAAAAGAACTTTGGTTTGGTTCATGGTGTTTTCATTATAGTTCCATTATAACATTCTACTACCTGGTTCAGTTCATCAGGACCTTAAATGCCTTGACTATGTCAGGAATCTTCTAAAAACAACATAGGAAGCCTTATCTAAGAAACTATAGGATAAATCTAACATGCTGGCAGCTTCTCTAACTATCACACTTATTATATTAAGTTACTGCTTGTATCAATTCTTACTGCCATGTTTGTATTTAATGTTTGCTATATAATGTTTGTTCTTGCTTTATTCATGTTTTTATGTACAGTGCTTTGGTTAGTGTTAAAAGCGCTTTACAAATAAATTGGTACGTTACGGTAAATTCTCCGCTGACTCTAAACCTTACAGCAGCAGAGAATGAGCTCAGTTCATCTTTATGCTCCTCTGCAGCAAAGCGTCCTTATACGTTCAAATGTGAGCTTACGAAACAAGACCTGCCGCTCTGTGGAAAAAGGCCAATTTCAAATAATTGTTCAAATTGCCACAAGGCTATTTGCTGATCATATTTAAAGAATAAAAATGCGATGGGAAGAAGAGAAGAAAAGAGCTGTCATTCCACTCAGACAGGAGAAGGAGACAGAAAGAGGTGAGGATGGAAATAGGAAGGGGAGATAAGAGAGAGCGGACAGGGGGTGAAAATGGAGAGAGATGAGGTAGCAGAGACACTGACAAGAAGGTCAAATTATGAGGAGACAGAAACAGAGTAAATGGAGAAAAGACAAGAGAGTAGAAAGAAATAATATATATGTGAGTGTGTTTTGAATGGATTTGTCAGTTCTTCGCTACCTCCGGTGACTTTATTGAACAGAGGAACAACGTTAAGTGAAGCTGTTATATAAAAGGCTTGGAGAAGAATATTGATGACACCACTGAGGAGACCAAGAACTCCAGTCTCACTGAAAATGGGAATCTAGACCCACAGATGCATGATAGAGTACAGCTGACACTGCAATTTGTTCTTCCTTTTCTTCATGTGAAGGCAGAAATGGCGTCTATAAATTAGTTACGTGTCTTTGTCAGACGGGTAAAAAGAAAATGAATAACATAGTTTATTTATGTAAGTGAATAAAGAAACTTCTCAAGTTTGTGACTGTGTGCTTCTTTAAAATTAGCAGCAACTTTCCCACAACCGGCCGGGGGATTTATTATAAGAATGAATCATGATATGGTGACGTTGCAGCGGATGTTCAGTGCATTCATTATGAGTTCCTGTGTGTGTGGGAGAACCGTTAACAACAGCTACATTTGTCCATGTCAGAGGATGGGGACAACCTATGGAAAATCTAGTTGTTCTCCCCCACTCAATTATTTGATTGGTGTCCAAATTACAGAGCTATAAGGAAGGACAAATACATCTTTGTTAGATATGTCCTTTAATACGAAGGCAACAGCAACAACAGCCCAGCTTCAAGACTGGAGAAGGGCCTGCTTACCACACACTAAAAATAATAAATATCCTTATCTATATAACTATAGCTATAGCTTAGTGATGAAAGTTTTATTGATTAAAAGATTAATGCAGTGATTGGATAGAAACATTTTAATTTCTAGATATTTTCAGATTATTATTATTATTATTTTGTAAATAAGCACACGGCAGAATAGGGTAGCAGTTGGGAAAAACTCATTTCTAAACAAAATTATTAAAAAATTAACACTATTTCTTTGAGTAAATTGCATTTCCTTTGCGGTAACATATAGTATCAATACTATTCCTGTATTTTTAACAATAAAAATAAAATCTAGCATCTAACTTAATTTGTTATTACAATAAACTGGAAAGGTTCATTGAAAATATAGCCAATTTATATTTTGTAAAACAAAATCTAGACGTTCGGCTTTTACACTAACTACTGAATAGTTTAACATTTAATAAAAGAACATTGATTTTGTGGTTAAAAGTGTGATAAAAATCACCATTGTGTGATTAAAAGAAAATTAATGAGTTAGAAATGTTTTATTCTATTTTTATGTGTGAAATAAAAGCTAACAGCAGATTAGCTTTGCCTTTGTAAAAAGTTTATACCAATAGTATTTGTGATGACTTATAAAAGTATAAAATAGCGTCACTAGCCTTGTGAGAACACAATTCTTGCATTTCTAAACTAAAAGCTACAAATGACTCGTTAGCTTAGCATTAATTTGAGCAACATTGAGAGACACAAACTTGTGTTTTGTGGTGATGATATTCACTCTATTGTGGGAAAAAAAATGTAGATGGTGGTCAAAGATGTAATAAAACATTAAAGAGTTTGTATTCTCATTTCTTACCTATTAAAAGCTAGCAACTTTTAATAGGTAAGCAGGTTTAGAGATGTAGGTATTTTTCTATTTTTCTATTTTAGTTCCAGATGCAACATTTACCCAATTTGAACTTAAATCTGTTAAAACTCAAGCCTGGATTTCAACAGAAATATTGACCTGTAACCATTTACTGTAACTCACTAGACTCGGACAAAACAAATGTTATTTTAATCTGCCTTGTAATATCTTGCAGTAGTTTTTCAGAGCAGTTTTATTTTATATTTGACAAAGAATTCAGACATAAGAAAAACTCCCCCACAAAGCATTATCATTACAATATCTACTTATTTTAACTAAGATAAATGTATATGTTTGCTTATAAGCAACCATATACAATATCATAACATGTAAACATAAATGTGTTTTTTTGTGTGGATATTGTTACTGTATGTGCAGCCCCCTGATGGATTTTATTCTGATTCTGCTTTTGTCACATTCTTAACAATGATAATCAAAAGCAGCTCTTAAATGATGAGTTCATTTATTAGGGAAAAAACCAAAACCAGGTTTATGTGGTCTGAAATGTTTACGTGTTAGGCAACACAAAAAGAACAAATCGGATTTATCCCTGCTTTTATTTCCAAATGGAATTTTTTTTTAATCTTATTGATTTGGACCTCTGGTCAAAAACATGCTGCATACAAAATAAAGAAAAGTAAGAAGATAAAATAGAATAATAAAACATGCTTTTTGAAAAATTCTTTTAATTTAGTTTTCAAGTTCTGTGTTTATGCATGGCAGCAGAATATTGAGGCTATCAGAAGAAAAAATATGGTTCCTGGGAAATAGAGATGCAGAATGTTCAGTGGAAACAGAGAAATACCCCAAATGAGTTCTCCCCTTCATTTTCTCCCCCATGAGCCAGAGGGAGACTTAATCAACCATATGAGCATTGAGTTTCTCATCCAGATCTGGACCTTTTTGCTTATCGGTAATTAAACGGGCCCCGGCTCCCCACGGCTTTCTCGGGTTCCTCTGATAAAGAAACACTAATGCTTTGGAAGGGAACGGCACCAGATGAGCGCCTTCTCTTCCTTCGGCTGAAATGTTTTCCTGTGAATATCACCTATTATTTCACAAAGGTTTGGATATTAACTGAATAAAGCAGAGGTGCCTCTGATTGTATCTGCAGGGTACACTAGCATCCATCGGGCGATGCAGCTCATCACATCTGACAGGTGTCAGAGATGAGTCCCCCATTACCGGAAAAAACACAACCTTTGTTTTTTTTATACAAAGATAGCTCACAGTTCAAAATCGAGGATGTACAAGCTAACCTCATTAGTAGGAATACAAAGAAGACAGAATGCTAACAGGTTGCTTTTGGGAACTTTAAAAATCACAGCAGAGTATTTTTATGTTGAAGTCAGATTGTGCTAACTGACCAAAACCTAAAGAAAGCTGTTGATCACACCATGCATCGTGTGTGTGTGTGTGTGTGTGTGTGTGTGTGTGTGTGTGTGTGTGTGTGTGTGTGTGTGTGTGTTGCGAGACTCTTCCCCCCAATGTGAGTTTTTGACAGCGGTTGCCGATACTGACGGATTTGTTTGGAAGCTGCCTATTGCTGCTATTCGGGGCTGATATTCATTATCTTGAAATATGGCTGCTGTCAAAACAAAACAAAAAGAAAGCTAACAAACACCAGTAAGCCGTTTTGTCTTCCTGGGAGTCTGGAGAACACTTCTTAGGCTGAAGGCGTTAGAAAGGACAAGTATTTGCATAATATATTACAGTGTTGGCTACATTAACGGCAACTTTCAAATCTTTGACTTTGAGCTCGGCCTTGAACCTCAAAAAAACCGTCCCTGTCATCTTCCATTTCCTTCAGCCATCCTCCCCCTGGTGACCCGGTGACACTATTGACTGAATGCTTGATGAGGATGCTGAGGAGGTGAAATCGAGCACCATACGATAAGATCATTGGCCCCTGCGACACCTCGGCCACTCCCATCCTGCACAGACTGCTGGGAGGCCCATTGGTGCTAATATAAAGTCCCTTACAGCACATTCAATTCAGGAACTTTTAGATGAACTTTGTTATATTTTATTAGGATTTTATGTTTTAGATGGAAGATCAAAGAACAAAGATACATACATTTCAGTTTGTTGGGCAAAAATCTGAAGTATGTTTTCAGCTGCCTTTTATCTGATATCACCGTGATAAAATCCAGCCCAACCAGTTACACCTTCAGAACCCCCTAAGTAGTATTGTGCTCCTTACACTGGAGGTCACCCTGAACACACATGATGGTGGCAGCATCGTGATGTGGGGAAGATTTTTCTTTAGCTGGGACAGGGTCTGCTCAGTTAATGATTAACAATCCTGGAAGAAAACAATTACCCTAATACTGTCTGCATTATTTACTACTACTCTGGCTATATCTGCTTATACTGTTTAATTTATTTTAAAAAAATCCAATTAAACCTTCAGTCAGTTCTATACTTTCACCTTTTTTTAACTGATAGAGCATAATAAAATCAAATAAATTTCCAAATTTACATATTTGAAAAAGAGTTCAGGAAAAAGGTTCTTTGTTTAATGATAATGAAAGTAAAAAAAAAGTCCTATGCACATTTATATTTTTCTTTCTTGATTAAAGTGTGTGTGCCGAAAATGTACCAAACCATGACTTTTGTGTACACACACACACACACATAAATATATATATATATATATATATATATATATATATATATATTTATGTGTACACACACATAAATATATATATATATATATATATATATATATATTGTGTGTGTGAAGACATCCTTCCGAAACCAAAATGTTGACATGTTTTGGGTTTATTGCTTCCGACCCTTTGATAGAACCTTTTCTTTTCTACTTTTATGTTTAAATTTGCTGGAGTATTTTGGACAAAACTTCTAAACAAAGAATAAATGCTGAGCTCTATCAGATTCTGTAACAGGAAAGCGCACCGTCCTCGCAGCATTCTTATGTCTCCAGAATATAATTGTCCTTTTCCTGGTCCTAATACAAAATAAGCTTTTCTTCTCAGTGTTTTGCTGAACGTTGGACAAGAAAAAAAAAAAAATCAAAGTGTTGATTGTTTAATGCCTGGAGGAAAATTATAATGCAGGCATTCAGAGGGATGTATTTGGCAAGGAACAAAGGAAGTCAATAGAAACTGAAGCATTTCTAGCTGAGAAAATGAAATCTTACTGAAT
Source organism: Valencia hispanica (assembly GCA_963556495.2). Classification (NCBI taxonomy): domain Eukaryota; kingdom Metazoa; phylum Chordata; class Actinopteri; order Cyprinodontiformes; family Valenciidae; genus Valencia; species Valencia hispanica. The sequence goes on along the minus strand of OY747723.1, from coordinate 1,421,644 downwards.
ATACTTATTTAACATGCTTTATGTAATATTAAAGTTTTGTTTCAGCCAGAACACAACACAGCCATTTAGTTTTGAAAGTCCAACAGACAACTAGAGCTCTGTCTGTACTTATACTCCCTGAGTGAGCATTCGTTTGGCTGTTGGCAGTGGAAGTGTAGCATAAGATCAAGTGTTCTGCTCCTCTTTATTTCCTGCTTAAGTTAATTTGAGCGTGGGGAATCAAGCGTAATTAAGTTCTGAGATGAATGTGTGGGAATGTATTTGGTTTTGAGTCCTTCCCTCTTATGTGCAAGTTAACTAAGAGAAGAGACTAGGACATAAATTTAAGGGGAGCAAATCAAATGAATCCCTAACCCCCCAATGTAATTATGTCCTATTCACACTGGTTTTTATTTGGCCGGCTGATGATTATAATGACTCTGAGAGAGAGGAATCGGCTCCTACGAAGGGAATCTGATTTGTAAAACACCATTCAACCTTGACCTAAAGTTCTTACTTTTTCATATTTTGACTTCACTTATAATTCAGTTGAGTTTCTATCTAAAAAGAGCAAAGAATCAATAAAAATCCTTACATCTTACGGCAAAGCTTACTTCAATCTCCCGAGCTCTCTGTAGCTAAAATTCACCGTACCGTGTCCTTCCCCTCCTTTTTTTGCTTTGGCTTACAGAAACTCCACTCTCGGATCATGGATCTGTCTGCGGCTGATCTGCTGCTGGAGCCGGAGAGAAGCAAGGCTTTCCTGCTGTCCAGGAACACAGACTCTCCTTCTACTGTAAGCATGCAAGACAGAAACAACCTCTGCCATATCTGCATCTCTCAAACAATCATTGCAACCTAACAATCTGGAGTCGTGACCTCTCTGGTATCACTTGGCACTAAGAGGTATAAATCCATGTCGCATTACCAGAAAACCATCGATTCAGACTCGACGTCAGTAAAAATGACTTCACAAGACAGAGTGGAACATTAGTCATCTTATATATTATGCATTAAGGCTTGAAGATGAGTTTTCTCCACCCTTTTACCCTCCTGAGAGTGCCACCTGATAAACTGAAACCAAGAAAGTGAATTATGAATCATCCAAATGTCCACATATCCTTCCAAACCCAAGTGGCGCTTCTTTGAGATTAGCACAGTGGTATTTTTTTAATCGCTCTATGTCTGCAGTGAGATTCTAATTTGATAAACATGTGTGAGGAAGTGGCAACAGCGCATGAAAATTAGATATCTCCTCAATGACTTTGCAAGATATTTCTCCGGTAAGATTTGGTTGGTCAGTGACGTTTTATCATTGCTAAAATACCATCAAGATTGTGATTAGATATGCAACAGGAACCAGAGCTCAAAAGCAAAGAAATCCCTATTTGTCAGAATCTGTGTGAGTGTGCGGCTGCTGTAATTTTTATGATTCAGAATCTGTGTTAAAAAGCAAAACAAGAAGTGGGTGAAAAGGTTTGAATTTAATGTGGATTTTCTTACGTTTACACCGACTGAATGTCCTATCTAGAAGTTGATCTGTGACTAGTTAGCTAAAAAAATAGAAGGTAGTTTACTTTCTTCATCATTCCATCAGCACTGTGAAATGCACCAGTCCCACCGGCAGCAAAACAGCCCCCCAACATAACTTTGCCTCTGTGTTTTTCCTATTGTTGAGGCTAATTAGCTCAGTGTTTGTCTCATCTGACTATAAAGATGTCAGGTTTTTTTTTTTCTAAAGTTCTTCGCCACACCAAAATTCTACATGCAACCTTTACTTGTGTCCTTATGCTTAAATGTCCCTTAGCAAATGAAATCTTGCTGGATAGTTTACCTCTCTTCTTTGCAGATTTGGTAGAGCTCATTGAAGTTTGTTGGTTTCCCAGCAGCAATCACAACATAGTTGGTATAGTTGAAGACAAACCACTTTTTTTTGCTTGGGGTCATTGTCAAACAATTGTGTCCAAGTTTTAACCACCTGAGCAAAACCTTCACCCATGGATGATAGAATGATCAGGAACACCCCTGAAGCAAACAAGGTTCACCAAGGTCTGGCAAACTGGAGGCTGCCACAACACCAGTTTCAGTCTCCATAGAAAATAAACTTCCACCTGTATAATGGAGAGCCCTGCTCCAAAATTAAAATCTTTATGGTCGTGAGTAAAAGAGGTATACAGACACAGTGATAAGAAGAAATTGGTGTTTGTTTGCCAGTTGTATATAAGTATTGCACGAACCAGATTAAGAAAAACTACCCCCAAATTCTTCAACTTTGGCAATTAGTTTGAGAACTGGACACACTAGGGGACTAAACAATGATCCCCATACATCCAAACTGGGTTTAAAGTCAATTAAGTAGGCTATGCTGACAATGGTTAAAGCCAATTTTGTTGCATGAAAACATCCAATTTAAATGAAGTAGTCCGATTTATGCCAGACGCTGGTTGATGGCAACAAAAAGTCTGTATTCAAGGTACAACTCTGTATAGATTAGTAGAAATCCTGTATTAAGTCAAATCTCTGCCGAGAACAGTTGAACATAGTTTGTCCTCAGTCCATCCTGGATAACAACTATTCAAATGTGCGATTAACAGCTTAAAATTACCACAACATTATTGGCCATGATGACTGTTTTTAATACAGATCTTGAACTAAAGCGTTGCCAATTATAATTTTTTAAAATTTCTTCTAGGAGGTTCAGTTACCTGGAAAGCCGGGTCTCCCCGTGACCAAGTGTTTGAGCCAGCTGAATCTGACCGTGCCCCCACCTATCTACCCACGCAGCAGCTGCAGCAGCAGTGAGATATCCCTGTCGAGCGCATGCAGTGAATTCTCCAGTGGCTCTTACACCTGGAATGACGGACGCTCCAGTGGGAAAATGGTAAACCCAAACACCGGTTCCACAAAACAATCACGAGTGGCAGCTTGTCAAAGTTCCCTGTTCATTTGAGACCCTAATTAATCTCATATCCTTTTGGAAGAGTTTGTTGACTATAACTTAAAAACACTCCTGAAACTTACTTTGAAAGCTGTTGAAATAGATAATACATTTAAAGTCCAAGCCAGCCGAAATAATAATCTACCCCAACCCTGAAATGTTTACCTTAAAAGAATCATGCAGAAGTAGCTGATAAGAACTGCCAAAACATTATTAATTACAGGTTTTACCTTTGTGTCTCTTTCTGTCTTGAAGTCTTCTCTTACCTGGGAGAAGAGGCTGAGTTTGGGTTCATCAGCTCCCAGTAACATCTGCGCTCCCTCCGAGGAGCAACGGCCCACAAGATGCAAGGAGAGTCACATACTGGAGGGACTCAGGAAGCTCCAGAGGAGGAAACACAGGAGTTCCTCCTGTTCTTCAAAGGTCTCCAGATCAGGCTACAAAGACTGCATGAACTCTAATGAGGGCATCTACTCCCTGGGGATCAAGACTAGCAGTAAAGGGGTTGCCAAGCCCAGCCATTGTGGCAGGACTTCCACTGCTCGTGGCAAGCAGTTTTTTTACGATTCGGATGATGCTGATGATGAATTGGCGCAGTCTAGCCGCAGAGACAACATCCCCACCAAGGACTGTTGGTTTCACTCTAGGAGACTCTCTCACAGCATCTCGGACAGTTTGTGTAGCTGGGAGGGGACACATGAGAGTGGAACTGGAAGTGACATTACTTCAGGACTGGTGGTTGCAAACCCTTGTTCTGGCTGTGACTCCAAAGAGCCTCCAGAGAAGCTCGTAAGTTTCATCAACAATTTTCTCTCAGATGGAGAGCACAAATCAGCATTTAGTAAACCATCCAAGCTCCACTTCATCCCCCCTGACCCAGAAGGTACCAAGCGGCTCTGTGCTGTAGACAACCATGGAGAAGTCAACTCTGAGTCCAGTGATATCCGAATATCCTGTGACCAACCAACACAGGAAGCAGAGAGGGAGTTCAAAAGACTGTCCAGGGATGCTGCAAAGCTCCTCAAACAAAAATACTTGGGCAAAGACCAGGGGCGCACCCAGTCTGCTGATGGGAGGCCCAGACAATTTAGTCTGATGAAGGAACCAAAAGCATCCAAGTCTACCCAGTCTGAAGAAAGCATACTGGCTATATTTGATGCAGAAGGGGAACCTATTGAACTTTGTCCCCAAAGGCTTGCACCAGATGCAAATGAAATTCCTAGTAGCAAAAACATTGTTAATTATGCAGAATTAGTACCACAAGAGAGACCAACAAGGCAAACATCTACAAATGCAAGAAACTACAATGTTCTCGAATCTCCAGAAAAACCCTCTGAGTGTGAGACTAGGACTAGTAAATCAGGCAATAGCAGGGAGGGAAGTACAGAGAGACTGTCCTTTCAGCTGACTCCACAGAGAAAACTAATAAAACCACCAAGCATCCGTGCAAGTAAAGGTCAGTCCATCCCTCCATTGAATGAGGCTGCCTGTCCCAAGTCTAGTGGTTCAAAGATTCCTGGTCGTAACAAACCATCAGCATCACCACTGAGGTTGTCTAAAGGTTCAACAACTGAGCCAAGCAATAGTGGAAACTCAGGATCCTCCACTCAGGAGAAATCCCCTTCCTCTCCTACAGTTAAAATGTCCAGATTTATTAAAACACAAACTAGCTCTCAGAGCCCAAAGGCGGTGAACTCCAAGCTCTCAAACAGGGCCGAATGGAGTAAGGGTCCCTCATCCACTTCCCCCCACCTCCCAAGGAGGCTCTTGGACTTCGATGACACTAGTGAACAACCAACCAGAGACAAACACTGTGAACCTAGCAAAAATAAACTCAGGTCTCCCTCTCCTCCCCTTCCCCCGGGCCGCACCACCTCCTTACTGATCAGACCAAATTACGAAGGTTCCCCTCAGGCACATAAAATAGGGGTGGCTCAACCATCCACACTAACCACTGGGAGGGGCCCTCCCCCAAGTTACTACACCTCATTAGCACCAAATATGCAAACCACTTTACCCATCAAGGATAAAGAATGTTTGGATTTGGATGCAGGTTATGGGACTGCACTTGCACCTCAGAAACTGGTAGAGAAAACCAGTCAGCACCTTCAGAAGTCCCCCATTGTGACTCAGACTCCTACTAAAGGCACTTCCAAACGAACAAAAGACTACCTCCCTTCTGGAAACTCAGGGTGTGCTCGAGAACCTGAAAATACACCTAGAAGCTCAAAGAATGTCCCTCCTCCCTACAGTGCCCTAAGAGGGTCCTCACTACAAAATTCATTTGCAATTAAGAAAGGAACCACTCATGAAAGTGTTCACCAGACAGTGCAGAAGACCTCTATAAGTTTACCCATATCCCTGCAGAACTCCCCTCAGTGTCAGACAGAGCAGCCGCATGGTAAAGCAATCGTTAGCCCTCCTGCCTCTGGTGTTATGTCATCGAACCAAGCAGAGAAAGGATCAAAGACTCGTATCCCAATGGGGTTCAAAGCCTTTCTGAAATCCCCTCCTACAAGTAAAAGTAGTCCCACTGTTCCAGGTAAACAAGAGAAAGATCATATCAACTCAGTCTCCAAGGAGACCGTGACTACAAATGCCTCAACCCAGTGTGACGGCTTGCAAGCAGTGTATAGTATCGATTTGCCACCCAAGATGTCTTCCGCAGAGGGGAAAGGTGAAGTCCAGTGTTGCATGCAAGAAGAGGAAGAACATGCCACAGTGTTGCCCGAGGAAGGTGATAAGGGGAAAAGGACTAGTCAACTCTTTAGTCGATCCATATCCGTTACAACAAAATCCCATCTAAAACCCGCTTTGGGAATGAACGGCGCCAAGGCTCGTAGTCAGAGTTTCAGCACCAACTACATGGAGAAACCCAACATAAATGTGCTTGAAGGACCGGGGAAAATTCGGACTCAGATCATTACCAACTCAGGCGAGAGGGGAAACTCTCTGTCAAGGCAAAGTTCTTTAGAAGTACCTGCAGTTGGGTTAGGCGAGAGCCCAGTTCATTCACCCAGGATGAGGCTAAGCCACTATGGAGGCATGACGGCTTCAACCAGTTCCAACGGCTTCCCAGACAAAACCTCAAAGTCAGGCTCTAAGGGTGAAGGCATCACCTCCCCTACTCATAAAGAGGCACATAGTCAGCCAACAAGTGAAAGGACTGGTTTCAACAACGTCCGGAAAACAAAAGTGGCCTCTCAGCCACAGTTTCAGCCTCAACCATCCTTCTGTAGTTCAGAGAAAGAGAAGGAAAGCCTGGTAACTAGCTTGAACGAACCAGTCAAAACCCAGTTAGACTCGCGTATCAAACTAATGGATATAGAGGAAAAGCAAATCAGCCCGACAGTTTGCACAATTGAAGAGAAAGTTATGATGGGAATTGAAGAAAACTTGCAAAAATCCCAAGAACAGGAGAAGGTAGCAGTCAGCGAGGCAAAACAAAAGACCGGCCCATCTCTTGCAAACTGGTTCGGCCTCCGGAAGAGTAAGCTTCCAGCTCTGAGTGGCAAAAAGTCAGACTCCCCCAAAGGGAAAGAAGAGAAGAAGGACCTAAAGATTGGATCTGTCCTTGGGGGAAAACAGTTCAAGCCTGAGAAGAAGAAGGACAAGAGGAAGGAGAGCCAGGAAGTGCAGAATTTATCCGAGATGAACATCAAGCTGAGCTCCATCATGGACCACTGCAACAATCAGATGGGTCAGATCGCCAGTCAGATTCATTGTACCACGGCGTTCATCGGCAAAGACCAGTTCGTCAAAGACCTCCTTGGCAGGTGGGTGGAGAAGTATTACACTAGCTCTGACAAACAGCAGCTTCCAGTCAACTGAGAGAAATGTTTCAGCTAATAACAGCTCCACATGTCTTCTCACAGCATTTATTTTCCACTTTGAATCCCAGCTGACAGAGGAGGAACAATTCATGCAGGCTGTTAAACATTAAATGAGATTTCTGTGTGTTTGTGTGCTTGGGTAGTGATATGTTTGCCTTCGTGAAAGAGCAGGTTATTGCAATTTAACAGCTCTCCAGCTTGATGAAGGAGCTGACAGACGTAAAGCCAAAATCTCATTCCCCTGCAGGACTGCTGTGAAGGTCAGCAGCGTGACCGCCTCGCCGCCCGCTATGTCCACACCCAAGAAGCACCGCGAACCCAAGACGGACATGCAGATCTGTCCTGATTCGGCGGTGAGTCAGCAAACTTCCACTAACTTCTGCTGCAGTTGTTTGGACGCGCACTAACATGGACATTCCCAGAGGATTTTCATTTTTGTTTCACCCTCAAACACAACATAGATCCGCCTCTGCAGCTTCACCTCCCAGGAAGGCTGGCAATCGATTCAGAATGGGTTCTGACTCAGGCTACTGAACAAAACAGCTCCTGTTTATTTTCTTATCTGTTTTTTATCATCACCTCAGGCTGATGTGTGGGATCTCAACATGGATGAACCATTTTATGGGATAAATCAGACTTATCTAAGCAAACTAACCTATCACATTCACATTTTGTCACATTAAAGCAACAAAAGTTAATGGTTTTTATTTTTATTTTATCTGACAACCAATACAAAGTACTGCATACTTGCAAAGTGGTAGAAAATGATTTAATGCCATAGTACTTTTCATTAGAGCTGCCAAATTTCTCTACCAGCATTCAACATCTACACCCTGAAGTTGCCCATTCATGTTTACAAAATAGCTCCAGTTCAGTTTGGATGTAGGGCATCTGTAACCATCAGTTTTCAAATTTTGATAAAGATTCTCAGGGGGATTTAAGTATGGACTTTGACTAGGCCATTCTAAGACTTCCATGCTTTAATTTAGACATTTAGGGTTCTCATCCTGCACCTCCAGCACCACAAACATGGAGCCCACCATTATTATCGTTCTATATGACACGTTTGGGGTTATTGGTCAGGTTAGAGGTTGGGCACATACACCAGCGTTTTCACAAATGAGGCGTTTTTTTCTCTCAACACAAATGCATGAGGGCAAAATCTTAGAAACCAAAAACAACATTTAGCGTCCCTAAAACACAGTTTCCGAGGGGACCAAACATTCCCATGTGGGCGGGGCCTTAGGTTTGGTGTGGGTTAGTGTGGTTTTACCATAACAAAAATGTGACAAATTGTGAAAAGATGCGGATAATTCCCACAGCATGATGCTGCTACCACTATGTTTCAAAGTTGGGATGACATTGTCGGGGTCTTTTACTAAAAATAGGCCAAACAATGTCATTTTGGTTGAGCCAGATTAATTTCCTCCACATGGTTTGTAGCAAACTGGCCGTCTGATTGTTTTCTCCTGGGGACATGTCTAATAGGTATAAGGTGACATCTGACGGTAGCTGGTTGCTTATTTGGGGGAATCAGAATGAAGGGTTCAGAATACAAACATGTTAAAGAGTAGAAAAGTGTTAAAACCCTAATAGATGTTTCAGAATGCAATAAAAATATGGTGAACAGGTTCAACCAGAGTGAGGCAGCGGTAATAAAAGGTCTGAACTGATTGGGGGGGGGGGCTGACAGTTCCCAGCATAATGTGGGAAATGTAATCCAGATAATTCTGTGTTTCGATAACACGGAGGAGCCGTTTATCGCGGGCACTCTGCTCGACAAAAGGGCCATTTAATCCCATCCTCTGAGCATCCTATCTGCTCCCCACAGAAATGCAACAAAAGAGCTGCATTTCATGACCCTCAAGTGCCTCCACAGCCCAATTAGAGTGAGAAAAAAGTACAATTACTCTGAATCTCCTGCAACAAAACAATCTGAAGAGTCCCAAATGAAAGGAATCGGCAGCTTGACTTGAGTTCAGATAAAGGTGTTTAAATCACCGTATCGTCTGGAGGTGTTTGGAAGCTGTAGTGACCAACATTTGTTCATTTTGCAGACCCTTCTAATAACTCAGAAGATCAGTCTCAAGGCTGAAAATGACAAAGGACACATCTCAGACTCCACCTGTCAAGACCACATGATAGGTAAGATTAGAAATGGCTCTGGGTTCACCAGAATCAAATCCTCCTGACCCACTTTGACTGTCTTCATCTTCACTCTGGTTAGTTGTTCCTGCCGATGCTAACCATCATGACAAAGTCACTGGTGTCAACACAGTTTATAGGGCGTATTACATGATGTTGTTGGAACCAGTGATTGATGTGCAACCAGGTCTTTTCTTTTTTTTTTGAATTTATGTCTATTTTGACTTTTTTCTTTTTTTCTTTTCACTCCATCTTCATGGTGTTGTCCCCGCGCTGTAGCCCCTTTGGGGTGTCCTCATATGAAGTATTTTTATAAATGAAATAAATTTTTTTTAACTTTATGTCGCTCTGATCCTTCTTATGACCGCTTGCTCTTTTGGCATTGGGACCTTTGAGCAGGAAGCTTCATGCTTGGCCTGGGGAAGTCCGGCTGGTGTTTTTCAGATGTCACTTTTAGGTTCAAAGTATTTCTTTATACCATTTATACCGATTTTCTAGTAAACGTTCTATTTTTACAGGGCTCAAATGCTCAAAATCTTCCAATATTCTCACGATTGCCTCTGAAAGCTGATGAAAAGCATAGAAAAATTTCCATTTCCATTCCAACAAACCCCAGTTCTTTAATTGATTTCTTGTTTTGAGTAAAAATCCTGTCAAGGTTTGGAACATCTGCCTTCCTGCATGAATGGAGACAATCTTGTCTCCCAGATTTTAAACTACTTCCTCTATCAGAGAGCCTGCAGCTCATTTCGCCTTTCTAAGATTAAAGTTTGGTCTAATTGTTTCATTTAAAGCAAAGTCCACACAATTTAATTTGGGACATCTCTATCGACTGATGGGTGCATCTCCATTAACTGCATGATGCCAGTCTGTCCAGCAGAAACTCCCTGGCATGACATGAAAACCATCTTAGTAAATTAACTCCTAATAATTTAAAGCAACATTTTCATAACAAAGGTTCACATTTGGAAGTAAATAATGACGTCAGCAGCGGTTCAGCCCTCAGAGGGAATGCTTCGGTTTGGATGGACTGTACTCCAGGAGCCGACCACGCCTAGAACACACAGCAGAAAACCAGCAAAAAAAGCTGCTTTTATTCTCCAATAGATTTAGTTCATAAAAAAACTATCATAGTTCCTGCTGTAGCAAAGAGGATTAGCAATATGACTAAACGGATCCTTAAATAGATAAATGATATTTAAAGGTCTCGTTCACTGAGAAACAGTATAATACATGCTCTTGGTGAAATACAGTCGGTCTCTCTGAGCTGTATATGTATGCGCCACATGAACATTTTCTCCAACCTCCTTTGCCTGCATTAGCCACAGGAAGAAAACAGCAAGTCAGAAAAAGCCAGTCCCTTCTATGTCACTGGAAAAAATGAGTATTCATGGCTCCGCCTACCTTGGCTTGGGACCGCCCACAGAAAGACTGAAAGAATGATTTTGCAGCCTGGAGAAACAGAGCACGTCTCTGCTAGTAGAAGCTAGAAGCCGAAGCTAACTGCTAGCAACAGAGCTAACTGTTTGCAACTCCACAGCATGGTAGAACAGGCTCGGGCTTAGTTTAATTGTGGACATAAACCTCAGCGTTGCAGCGTGTTTTATCAAGTGTTTATTCAGATAACAGAAAATATTTGAGGTCAACAGTCTCAGTTCAGCTCTGTTAAGATAACGCTGGTTTACCATGAACAGGTGCTTTGCACCGCCAAATATTTTAAAGTTGTTAATGAATAGGATCAATTTTTCAACAGATTTTCTCTTCAACCATTTATGGAGCATGCAAACAGTCTACTGTATTTTTCATCATTTCCTTCAGGGACTGGTCCGCTGATAAAGATGTTTATGATGAGTGCATCAAGTCTCTGTAGCAGATCCGAATGAAAGAAAGAAATTGCTTCTTCACAGCTGCTCTGCTCCCTGCTAACAACTTGGAGAGAGTGGGCGTGGCTGTTTACAGGACAGGGGAGGAGCATGCAGGTTATGTTTACCTTGATGGGGAGGAGTAGAGCAGAATGATGTAAATATGCCCCATCCAGCCTTTTGGAGGAGCAGGGCGGATCAGCAGCAGATCTACAGCTCAGAGAGCAGGATTCACACATGAAGCCCAAAACACTGCTGTGGGGATGTTTTTTAGAGTAAATAACAATATAATATAGTCAAAAGCTCAAAAAAGTTGATTTTGCATGATATAAGCCCTTTAAAGAAGAAAATAAATAATACATGAATAAATAATTCAATTGAGTTTTTTTAATATAGTTCTGAAATAAGAAAACAAACATTTTTATCATTTAAACATGTTTGTCCAAAGAGGAGAATAAATGAGAAGAAGACATTTTCAAAGAAAACATCCCAGACTGTTTGAATTTATACAGGGTTAACCCCTAACCCCACCCTAACCCTGTAGTTAGAGTATAAGGAGAGGTGTTTGTGTCCAGAGCCTAGCCCTCTCAGGTGGTGTGGTGATGCTGCTGCCATGGCCGACAGGCTGACAGGCTTTACTTCTTCTGGGTCATTTATGCTGTAAGAGAGTCTATTCAACCTTACAAACTGAGCTGCTGAAGCAAATTTCTGTCTCCAGCTGACCCTAATCTTCTTCTAGCTAATATTCAAGCAGGACATGACGGTTGATCGTTGTTTGTTTTGGACTAATTATTCTAAAAGAAGCCGTTTTGGGCTCCTGCCTAACCGTTGATTGTTCCACAGTACCGTACCAACGTCCTCTAACAGCTTCACTTTCTGCCAGCTAAGCCTTTTTCAGTGAGCTACTCCTCAGCTCTGGAGTAGAACAGTAACTGCAGGTAAACACATCGATCATAGAAACAGTTTACGCTCTGTCGGTCTGTGATGCAAGCAGGAATCCATGCTGGGGTCAGAAATGTTAGCTTGGAGCTTCTCTCCACGCTGCTCAGTAATCATGTAGAAGAAGAACTTACCTCCAGGTGCTTTTTCTCTCATAAAGGGACAATAAAACAACCCTTTCTCCTTTGAAACGCCTCCAGCCCTGCGAGGTGTGGAGTTAGACTAAAGAGCAGAAGATGGTGGTTTAATACGTGACATTGGAATCTGATGCTCCAGAGGATCACATGTAGTTCCTGCTGGCTGCAGCTCCACACACTGAAGATATCAGCTGCACCGCCTGCAGCCTGTGTACAGAAGTGATAGGGAGCTCATGAAAAACTAGATTAGGTCCAGTCGGTTTTCGCCGCTGGCTGGAATTACTGTGGACCTTGTTATAGTTGGGATATAGAGGGCATTTTGAACTGCCAGGCCTGGCATTCAATTACCCAGCTGTGTAATCTATGGCTTCTTCTTACACACTAAAGTTCATGGCTGCATTATTGGGCTGTTGGCTGTGCATTTAGACGAGGATTTCTGTTCTATTCCAGCTCATATACTGTAGGGGCCAGATATTAAACAGGAGGATAATTCCTGTACGTCTGATCAGTTACAAGCCATGACAACACACATGAAGAAGAACATGCAGGATATTCTGGGGTGTTGTCGCATTCCTGGATCAGATCCTAAATGCAGTTTTTTGCTTGGATTTGGAATATTCATCATCAGTCATTCTGATTTCAAATGAGGAAACAGCAGAGACGATGAAACCAAACAAAACATCACTAGGAGGGAGTGTCAGCCCAGCGTGCTATTAAAAAGAAGGAAGCTCAATAATCAGATACATAACACAGTTTATCTAGCTGCAACACATGTTCTACTAATGTTTCTCATTTTTAATAAAGGATGGCGATGCATTTAATCATGTCCTGCCTTTTAGTTGGCACTATTGATAAAATAACCACCACTTCCTGTTTTCCTGCACTGAGCCCTACTTTTTAAAAACCAGACTGCAGTGACTGTTGTGTGTCTAAGAAAACAGGAAGTTGGGTTTCCCCCTAATTTAAATCACAGTTCTAGCGTCACTAAGCAACAACACAACCAACAAGTCATCATAAAACTCCACCAAGTTGAAGGCATGAAGAAGAGTCCCATCTCTCCTGTAGTGCAGCTGATCCCGTCTCGCCATGTTGGCAGATTCTTCTGAGGAACCGGACTCAATATTATTAAAAATCATTCTAACAAAAATGCAGCTTGGGAAGCTGAAACACCTCGGAGCAATGCTAGCTGACATGCTATTGGCTGGCGGAGCAGCCAATCCAGGAGCTCCATTCATTTTCCTTGGTGCTGATTGGCTGAACCGATGAGTGGAGATAATGAAGAGTGTAGATGTTAGCTTCTGTGGCCCCTGGGGGGCCTAGGGACCCCTCCACTGTATTCTGAGGACTCATCAGCTCATAGTACCATCAGCTTTTCTACAGCAGCTGTAAAATAAAGACATCATCATCAGAGCTGTGAAGCGTCTTTTATGAGTTGGAGGTGTCAGACATCAGTGTTCCAGACCTGAGCTGATTAGACGTTTATCAGCTTCAGCTTGAGTTCAGACTTTATCGATTATGAAATCTATAGTTAATATTCAACCAGGCTAGTCTACTGTAATACTCTATTCATGCTTTTCTGCTTCTCTTCTCCGTCGTACCTGCTACAGACTCCCTGTTCACCCCCCACCCTTTCCGCTGCATGTAAGCCGTCCTCTCTTCCTGTCCCTGTGTTGTTGTTGTGGTCACACTCCTCTCCCTGTCCCTCTAGGCTCCGGCTGCCTGATGCGAACCCTGGACAGTGGCATCGGCACCTTCCCCCTCCCTGACTCCATCACCAGGGCCGGCGGCCGCCACATCCCCAAATCTGAATCCAGTCCGGATGGGGTGACCGCCGACCCCTCACGACCTGCCGTGAAAGTGCCTTCCCTCCCCAAAAGCCCCGCCCCCGCCGGCAGCATGGCCCACTCGGTGTCGGAGCCCGCCGTCACCGGCAGCAGGAACGCCCAGGACACCCAGAGCCGCCTGCCCAAACTCTCATCCTCAGGTCAGTCCTCCTCCAGGGGAACCAATGGTTTGATCAGGCTCATGGGATGAATTATGGGATGTGTATGCACTTCACTAAACCCTGATTAAACGTAGCAGCTTGTTTGCTCAGCTAATTGAGAGGATCATGCATCAGATGCTCACCGGAGATCTGAGACTTGCATTAGAAAGGCAGGTCAGCGGGGCTGTAGATCAAGCCGCTTCATTAAAGCAACAATAACTCAGAGATTTTTGCTTCCAGGACTACATGTAGAGCACCTGGACGGCTCTGCAGATCGGCCATTTTAACTCTCTCTGTCCTGTGTTCATGTAAAGCAGGCTGAGCTTTTAATGCTTTCCATGGGATAAATTGGAGACAATAAAGTTGCCCCTCAGTGAGAGACAGCAGCAGGTAGAGCCAGCAGACAGGACACCATCATCCTGCATAGAAAACATGGCTGAAGGGGTTCTGGTGCTGCTGCAGAGACGATCCGTTTTTCCCTAAATCTGGACCTTCTGCCTGCAGATGCTATCAGAGCCAAGAGGCTGAGCTTCAGCGCCCAGCGCAGCAACATCTCCGCTTCCACCGGACACCAGGAGAGGAAGATGAAAACGAAGGAGCACAATTCATCTGTGAGTCTTATTTCTGTCACACTGTCAGAGGTCAGAGTATTCATTTGGAGACATGGATGTTGGATTTGGGAAAATATGTTTATTAAAGTGCTAATAGCTTATGGCAAGAATGGTGTGCACACATCCCTGTGGTGAAGCATGGTGGCAGCAGCATCATGATGGGGAAGCTGGGTAGAGTTGCTGGGGATCGTCCTCCATGCTCACGATCACGTACCTTGTTATGCCCAGCAGTCCCATCGGGAAAGACGCGTGCCTCCCAGTCTGGAAAACTCTGGAGCAGTCTGGAGTTTGATTCATGAGTTTTCCAGATCTGGATAAGAAGGGAAGGAAAAATGGAGCTGGAAGAAATGATGATGATATTATGTCCATTTGTGTGTATATTTCCATCCATCCATCATTTTTTACTATCTCTCTGCCTTTTCCCAGGATTTCCAGGAGACGGTCCTGAAGGTGAGCTCCTACTCTGGCAGCAGCAGCAGTGTCTCTGATACAGAAGCCCATGGAGGCGGCTCCACCTTAGCTTCACCTCGGCGCCCTGACTCTGGTCTGGATGAGACAGATATTCCCCTTCCTCCTCCACCTTGTGTCGCTGTGTTGAGATTAAACCGTCCTTTCATCCACAGCGGAGCGGAGCACGGACACCCTGAAGAGCCGGAGTGTGGAGAAGCCCCTGTCTATTATGGACTACTACCAGGATGAGATGTTCTCCCACCTGGAGAAGGACGGCAGGAGGATTTCCCAGTACAAGCTGTTACACCAAGACTCCTCTCTGGATGGGAAAGCAGGAGACCGGATCAGTGTGAGTTTTCATCGGGAACTTCCTCAGATACGCTCATTTTATGCTTTACTGATCAGTCTTTGTGTACCTTATCCCTGGCTCAAGTTTGAGTGATTTGCTCCAATATTCTGTGTGTCAGAGTGATTCCTGCCAGATAGAAACTCAGCTTCACCTGTAAAGTAGCTCCTGAAGCTGGAGCAGCCGCCCTTCTAAGGTTTTCTGCTCCAGGAATTGTTCGCTGACTTTCTTAAAAAAACAAGACAAAACAAAAAAAGCAGCCATCCTAATTGCTTTCGATCTCCTCGGTTTCTGGTGTCAGCGGCTATTTGCCTACGAGTATTTAACGTAGCTGAATGACAAATGAGGAGCAGGGAGCATGAAATGGCCTCCAACACTTGGCTCACCTACGCCGCCGCCCCCCCGACACCAACCCTGACACAAAAATCCATATCCTGCCAGAAAACGCTCTGACTCAACACAACTTCAATATAAAAACAATCGTGTATGAGAAGCAGATGGGAAAAAACAGCTGAGTTTATGCTGCCGACCTTCAACGTCCTTGAGAAATGTAACCTGAAATCAGACCGAAGGAAAACAGGAATAATCTGGTCATCTGAAAGATAAATATTCTCAAGGTTCTTCTGTTAGAAATTTTTATTATTATTATTATTATTATTATTATTATTATTATTATTATTATTATTATTATTATTAGTGATGTTCAGCTGCAAATATGAACATGTTTCTTATTCTGCTGACATAAAATTATAATTATTTCACTTCAACCTTGTAAAAATAAATATGTTTCCATGTCATGGACATACTTATTGTTTCTAATTAAAATTTATTTTTTTTGTATTCATTTTTATTTATTTCAGTTTATACAGAAATAAAGTTACTTTTCTGACTTTTTTCTATTTTTTTTAAATGTTGATTTTTTTTCCTGAGAATTACTTTTTTGTTTTCTTTTCAGAAAATATTCTTCAAATCTACAACTTATTTTAAAAAACCTCTATTTTTTATTTTTTTTATTTAAAAATGTCTTCTATTAAAAAACTATACATAGATTTAAATATAAACTTTTATTAATTCAAGTTTGTCTCATCGTAACAACTTTCTTTTCTTTTTTTCTAAAAAAGTGAAAACATATTTAAAGCCTTTTAAATATTTAGTTGAAACCTCTTCAACCCTTCTGAAAACTGCTCACCATCTTTTTGCATCTTTGTGCTGATGAGGCCAGAAGGCCTCTGTGCCATCACCCTCATTTTCAGCTTCCTCCTCTGACTCTGGACTTTAACTAGGCCACTCCAACAGATAATTATTACATCCAGTCAGAGGAGACACTGAAGCTGAAGCTGCCTGGGATGTGAATACTTTGGAAAAAAATTGGATTTGCCAAAAATCATCTGAGATCTGGGTTTATAGAAGAGAAAATAGGATTTTTGGGTTATTTAATCAGGTTTTTTACTAAAGTGACAGATTGGTTGGGACAACCCAGTGCAACAGCGACACAATAATGATGTAATGTAAATGTTCAAATAAAGTGATTGTAGTGTAGTAAGATGGTAACACCAGTGGTCAGGAGTACTTAGTGTTTCAGTGAGGAGCTGATGGCAGCAGAAGCTCCTGTAGTTACTTCATCTGGAAGAGAAACAGCCAATCAGATCAGCTCTGAGCCAGCAGTAAAATCTATGGAAGAAAGAGGAACAGCTCCTGCAGATGCTGCGCTGCGTCTGAGATGGAGGAGGAGTCAAACACAGAGAGGCGGGGTCACATGTGATAGAGAGAGAACATGAACAACTCTCCTCCATAAAGGAGTGCATGGACAGCAGTAGGAGAAAGTAGCAGAGTGAGGAGAGGGTTCTGTCTGTCCTCCAGCAGCCTGTAGCATCATGACTACAGAGATAACTCAGGATAACCTCAGCCAGTCTGGCTGGTTCCACAGGAGAGGAGCATGATGGGAAATGTGGGCAACAACAGTGTAATAACAGGATGAATATGTGGTAATAATGTAGGAATGTGATATAAGTGGACAGTTAGTGTAGTAATAATAATGTAATAACTGTTCTATAAGCATGTCATAAACTAGTAAACTGTGATAATACCTGTGATGGAGTAGTAGTATTGGTGTGTAATACCATGGTAATAAATGTGACATAATAGTCCAATAACATAGTTTAATAGTAGAATGAGAGGGAAGTTGTGATGCTAGCATAATAAAGTCTTCCAGCTTGTTGTAGAGACCTGATGAGAGCTGATTGTTCTCTGTGCTGAGAGCCGCTAACAGGATGCTACACTGCTAGCTCAACTCTATTAGCAGGAAGCACTAGGGCTGTTTCTCAATGCCAAGGAACCTCACCTTGATGCCTTGGCCCCGCCCCGGTTGCCTAGGAGACACGTCATCAGGGACCGCAAAGGCGTGCTCCAATGTTCATGTGCTACCGAGGCGTCTGTCCTCCGTTTGTCTGCCTTTTAGCTAACTGACCGAGGATACATGGGAGGTTCCTTGATGCCTTCCCTCGGTCAAAAATTTCCCAGAATGCATTGCGGTATTTTCGAAGTTGCAGCTTCGGTTGCTAGCAGGTACTAACTCGTTTTCACATTTGATTTGACCAATATATACACAATTAAAAAAGTAAAACTCTCGTTATACATCTATATTGAAACTTATAGGTATAAAATATAACAATGGGCGGGACTTAAACAGAGCGCATAAGCAAGCGGCGGGGCCTGGGCAGCCGTGGTCACGTGATGTAAGTCTGTTCCATTTAACAGTTTTCTTTGACAGTGTCCTCGTAAGCAAGGCGCCTCACCTACCAAGGACATTGAGAAACACCCTAGGACAGCTGTGGCGTCCATCTTTAACTGGATCACACCGTCCTTAGAATGAGAGCACAAATCTCTTATTTCAGTGTTGAGCTGCTGATATTTCTGGCTTTAGCTTCATTCCCAGGCTGTGAATGAATGAAGCATAATGATGGATGACTGCTGCTGAACTCATTTACCCTACATTATTGTTTGGAGAAAGACGATCCGTCCGACTGTCACCCCGTCCTCACCCCCGGCGGGCCTGTCCGTACCTGCGCCAGCCAGCTTCCCTTTGCGGCGGCGGCGGTGGTGGCTCAGGTCTGGGGGAGTTGAGCGGCTGTGATTTAAGCGCCTTTAATAACCTTTCACAAACACTCAGGAGAGTGATGTAAAGCTCAGCGGCTCCCATCAGGGCCCTCACAGCCCACGCTGGCCTCCCATTCATCATCCTGACAACACCTGACAGCCCTGCTAACGGCGGCCCCCGACTCCTTCTCCTCCCTTCCTCACACTCTCTCTTTCTCCCACATGTCTTTCCTTGTCTCACTTTCACTTTTGCCTCTCTCTATTTTGCTTTCTTTGTTTCTCTTCTCACTTCACTTTAGCTCTAAACAGATTTGTCTTTTCCCTTCATTTTTCTTCCTAAAGTCTCCAACTTTTCTCATCTTGCACTTCTCCCTATATCCATACATTATGGGATGGGCTGACAGGGAAAGATACTGCTGCAGGAGGAGATTCCTGATTCCTATGGCTCTACATGGAAGCCTCCTTACATCATCTCAGTATGCGCAGCATCTCCCTCAGAGCTGGATAGCTTGTTAGCTGCAGAAATGATTATGTGGCAAAGGAAAAGCAACATTTAAAAAAACGACAAGCAATTTGATTAAGTTTGGAGCAGATATACGGGATAAACAAAATTATATTTGTGTGCAAATAAATTCCAGCAGCAGAAATGTTCAGAAGCCATCTGTCGCTGTCAGGAATCCCAGAACAGTCAGAAAAACATCAACTGGCCTACAACCAGCAGTCAGGATTTCTACTGTCATTCCTGTTCAGAGTTATTCTGAGAGCTTAACCAGGAGGGGAAATGTTCCTCATCTTATAACATGACTTATAATATTTAATTTAGTGTTTTCATGTATTTGATTTGGGATAAGAGGAAGTGATCGTTCCATGTCTGATTTCAGGCCTGGCTTGGATGTTTTCCTCTGCCACTTTCATGGTCTCACACTTGTCTTCTAGATTTACACTGATGATAGTTGCTGATAGGTGCAGTAAATGGACTGGACATATATAGCTCTTTTCTAGTCATGCTGACCATTCAAAGCGCTTTGCACTGGAGCTACATTCACACATTTATACACTGATACAGAGCTTGGTGCCCAGGGGTACATCAACATGTGACAGGTAGATGCTGGAATTGAACCTACGACCCTCAGATTGCAAACATCTACACTACCAGTCGCCTCAAGCTACCAAGCTGCTGTGGCTCAAGCTGATGATAGCAGCTAGCTCATAGCTGCTAGTTGATAGCTGCTAACAGCTAGCTCATAGCTTCTAGCTCATAGTTGCTAGTTGATAGCTGCTAACAGCTAGCTCATAGCTGCTAGCTCATAGGTGCCAGTTGATAGCTGCTAACAGCTAGCTCATAGCTGCTAGTTGGTAGCTGCTAACAGCTAGTTCATAGCAGCTAGTTGATAGCTGCTAGCAGCTAGCTCATAGCAGCTAGCTTATAGTCTCTAGCTTATAGCTACTAAAAGCTAGCTCATAGCAGCTAGCTCATAGCCTCTAGTTAAAATTCAAATTCAATTCAAAAATACTTTATTGATCCCATAGGGAAATTAAGTGTTGGTATAGCTCATATAATTATTTCTTTAAGGAGTTGTTGTAGATGATGATGGCTGTGGGCAGGAAGGATTTCCTGTAGTGGTCTGTATTGCAGCGAAACTGAAGAAGCCTCCGACTGAAGACGCTCTGTTATTGTGTGACAGTCTCATGAAGAGGATGCTCAGGGTTGTCCATAATTTTTTTGATTTTATTGATAGCTGCTAACAGCTAGCTCATAGCTGCTAGTTGATAGCTGCTAACAGCTAGCTCATAGCTGCTAGTTGATAGCTGCTAACAGCTAGCTCATAGCTGCTAGCTCATAGCTGCCAGTTGATAGCTGCTAACAGCTAGCTCATAGCTGCTAGTTCATAGCTGGTAGTTTATAGCTGCTGGCCATTTATTTTGGCCCATAGACTGAAACCCTCTGCATCATGGAGACTTGTAGAGTCTGTTTGTGGGCTGCTACTGTCAGGCGCCATGATATGATAGCTGTCCTGCCCACAGCCATCATCATCTACAATAAGTCCTTAAAGGATTAATTATTTGAGCTATACCAACACTTAATTTCCCTCTGGGATCAATAAAGTATTTTTGAATTTGAATGGATTTTCATACCAAAACCGGCCATGACAAACCAATGAAGAATTTTCTTTAAGCTTAAAAAGCTTAGCGAGTGCATCAATCAAAGACCCAATATGGAAAGGAAGGTTCCTCCCCATGTCTGTGTTCACCAGTGGGTTGGAGGTTTTAGCTTTGCTGAGCTCCAAATGATTTTTGCCCACCTGTATTTAATTGTTTACCTTGCTCTTGTGTTCACTTGTGACCCTGATGAAGACACACAGTGTTGAAACATTAGTCAAGCTTGCACAATAAATGGTGAACTGCCCGTTCTATTTTTACAAGTCTATAGATTATGGTTAGCATGCTTCAAACACTGACCAGTTTTTGGTTTAAAATGCTGCTTTGTAAATATGAAGACACATATTTTTGGATAACTTAGAACTGATGCTTCATTTTAATCTATATTTTAGATCTGCTGACTCAAAAAACCTCCAGAGTTTGACAGCATAGATCCAAGTCCTTTAAATCTTGTTTATATGTAACATGTAAGAAAAAAAACTGATTATAAAAGGAAACAAAGTCTGCATTGATTTAAGGTTTTGGATATTTGCTTTTTTTGGCATTTAAAGCTCAGCAGTATTATTAGAAGTGATTTAATGTCCAATATATGTTTGCAGTTCTGTTTATTACTATGGTAACATACAAGAAATACATTTAATGCTTGAATATGGCTTTAGAGATGTTGTAGAAATGTTGTTAATGGTTGCCAGAGTAACTGATTGGAAAAGATAGGAGCATATCTAAGAGCTCCACTCCAACAGTTTTTATCTAAAGAAAACACATCACACCCATAAGTTCCTATATTTAGGGTTAGTGATCAGAATTGCTCAGATCTACCAGATCTGAAGAGAAAAGAGTGACAGACCTGGAGAAACGGGTCTCTAAAGCATCTCATCTGTGCAGAAAATACCAGCAGTGTAAGAGGAGGAAATGTGTTGATCAGGTTACAATAAAAGCCTCTCGCTGAGCTTTTGTCATGAAACGCTTTCACTGAATTCAAGTTAAAAGATCCCATTACTGACATCTGAGGCAGAACCAATTGCCGATTTGGCTCTTCATGTTTTTGAGAGGAAAGCCTCAGTTCGTCTGCTTCCAGCCATGGTTCTAGCTGCACCTGTGGGTGGTTGGGAGACCTGTGTTTAGAAGCTTCAATCAGCTGCTAAATTACCTTCCTGTCAGATCAAATCCAATTAGAGATCGCACCAACGTCCGCCTTTCTTTTCCTCTCGCTGTTTGCTAAGAAGGCTTAAAGAGTTCCTTCTCGTCTCATCGAGCTCCTTTTTGCCCCTCAGCTCTGTAGCTGAAATGCGAAAAACAAAAATCTTATCAGGTGGGATGTGTGGGAGTTGAATTGACTGTAATTTGACCTTCACACCTCCAGGAACCTGCAAAGAGAGTATAAACTTACGTCTTCTACTTGAAACAATCAGTACGACTAAATAGCTTTTAGATGTGGTGTTTTTAAAAGCTCTTGATAAAAAGAGGAGTGGAGCAGTTTGGATGGACTTTGGACTAAATTAGAAGCAGAAGATGTGAAGTGGTGGAGCTGTGGTCCAAACCCTGTCAGGGTTTCATCTCAGGCCTGTGGTTCTGTGATCACACCATGGCCACAGCTGCTAATGGACTAACCAGCAGGTCTCAACCACATTCTCAGCTCTGCTTCTCTACTCTGTTGTTGAAAAAAGAACATTCATGTTTTTCTCCTGTTTGAAAAGATTTTTCATGACTGAAGTAGAAAATGGTGTCGGAGATCCAAATCTAGTCTTGGTTAATGCTTAAACTTTGCTCTTGCTGCTTTTTGGTAGAAGTTTGAATAAAATAATTGTTTAATTTAAACTCTTCCTACTTGATTTAAAATTGGAACTGCGCCTCATATTTCATTTTCTGGATCGCTCCCAGTACCCAACCTGAATCTGACAAATAAAACCAATAAGCACAAAAAGAAAATCCAACATTTTATTATTAGTAGCATAAATATGCCTTGTTAACGTATATTTGAATAAATCTTAGCAAAAACAAAATGAAGACAGGCCTGCCAGAACAAGAAGAGGATCGTACACACACACATTTTGTGACGTAAATAAGAGAGGCACATTTATCTGTATAGCACACCTTCAGCAACAAGAGAATTCAGTTTGATTTGGGCGATTAGGGAATAAAATAAAAGCAGCAATAAAACAACAATATGAACATAAAACACAGCATTAGAAACGTAAAACATATTAGAACATACTACAGTTATGACATTACAGCTACTATTAATTCATCAAAGGCAGCTCTGATTTGAAAGAAAAGAAATAAGCATAATAGAACCATGATGTTTTTGAAGCTTTTCTAATGAAACATTCAGTCAATTCTTCCTATTTGAGTTTCATTATTTAAGGATTCATGGATTTTCATAGGTCATATTTAAAGCATTGAAAAGAAAATGGAGCTTGGGAAGCTGAAACACCTCAGCTGCTAGACACGTTATTGGCTGGTGTTAGCAGCCAATCCTGGTGCACTATTCATGTTCCTCAGCACTGATTGGCTGTAACTACAACAACTAAGAAGACTATAGACGTTAGCTTCTGTGGCAGCGCTACGACTGTTTCCATGGTGTATATTGAGGCGTGTTAAGGTGTATTTACTGATTGAACTATTAAAACAGGCAGGTAGAAGTAGTTTTAGAGGAGGTCTCAGGTATTGGTGGATTTCAGCTTTTAGCACGGACCACAGCTGCCAGGGATCAGTTAAATCTGTGAATATCAGGGCTCCACTGTATTCACCTGAAAAACAGATGTGTCACAATCAACAAAGAAAAGAAAAGAAAAGCACCTTCTGACTTCCTTTCTAAATTCAGTCTTCTCTGTGTGTAACTGTGCGTCACAAAGGTTCTCTGGGAGAAATGTCGATTCTTCCTCTAATGAAGTCAGTCTTCCTGTTACTTGGAGCCGCTGGGTTGCAGAATAATAATCCCCTCTTCATTTGGACCGTCCTGCAGACACCTGAAGGTTCTGGGTCAGAGTTGTCTGGTCTTCAGAATGGGACATGACAAACCCCACAGCATGATGCTGCCTCTACCATATGTTACTGGGGGAGTGATGGCCTTTTTAATGCATTTCTTGGGATTGTGACCCATAGGTAAAGGTTTGACTACTTAGATGCAGGCTGCTGCTGGTTTTTGAGAGATTTGAGCCCAGCTTCCATGTAGCGACGCTACTCCATGTTCTTGACATATGAATAATCCTTCAGATTGCTGTAAGCCTTTTATACTGTGTTGTGATGCCTCCTGGGTCGGGGGGTTAGCAGTCATGGAGGCTGGGACTTGGTTGACTGGGGTTGTGGGAGATGTGTGTGATGGAATGGGGTTCAGTGTTAGGGGGGTTGTTAGATGAGACCGAGCCTGACCCGTAGGACCAAAGAAGCCTTTAGGATGACTGAAGAGAACAAGAGAAGAAGAATCCTTCTGTTTCAGCACCGCTGAGCTCCATTTAAGGAGAATCAGTCCTTCCCTCTAACTGATGGGGGGTGTAACGTCAAGAAGACTGCATGGTGGAATTAAATCACATTTAAGCATTTATGCATCAGATCTGTTATTCATTTGAGCTGAACATCATAAACGTCCTGTTTGAAATCATTTCTTATATTTTGATGAGACAGGAAACCTTTAAATCCTATTGTTTTGAACTGAAGAGTGAAGAAACACCTCAGGCGTCCATTAAAACACTAGAAACTTTTAATCACTCTCCCAGCTCGGTGAAGCTTATTACTGATGCAGTCGTCTTCATGCCTTGATGTCTTCCACCCTGCAGCTAAATGTCCAAGCTAGCGCCATCCCTGGCGGCTTGTCTGTCCCCTGCAGCTCGCCCTCTCTGCAAAAATACCTGCTTGGATGACTGCTGTGTTATCTCCCAGGTTGGAGAAAATGAGCGGTTCCTCTCTGGATGTTGTTTAGATCCTCTCAGGGGAGGCGATGCTGAGGGCTAGCTTGTTAAAGAGCCATTTGAGACGCATTAGGACTCTCCTGCTACTGTTTTCGGGGTTTATATGTTGTTTTGTTCCACCTCTGTTGACATGTAGGACTCACACTGCAGGCTTCTTCCACTTTAGCTGCTGAGTCTAATCTCTACCAAGGTGCCTATGAGCACACACTCTTAGAGAGTAACAGTCCACATTAGGAAGAGACGAACCTCCCAGATGATAAAACCCACTAAGACCCTCTGAGAGCTGCCACGGCTCCAAGCACGCACTCATCTAATCAATAAAGGCCTCAAGATAAAACTGCTGCTGCTGCTAATTGAAGTGGAGCGTCGGCTTCTTTCTAATCTGTTGGACAGACAGCATTTAAAAATAAAACACAACATGCTTATGGTAACTGGGAGAGTTGGAGAGGCCATTGATCCAGGTTGGCCAACACCCAAGACGTACATTTGGTCCTGTAGCTCAATAACAATCTCAACATGGATCCCTGTTGCTCCTGAGTGGCAACTGTCTTATTGCTAAAAGGAGTAAAGTTGCTGCTTGCTTTTCTAACTCTGTTACCTTAAAGGAGTCATAACCTAGTATTACCTTGGATACACACGCTCTATTATAGTCTTTCAGGCCCTTCTAAAAAAGAAAAGTGGGAAAAAAATAAACCCAGAGCTCCTCTGACCCTTATTTCTGAAGGTATTATTGTCTCGCAAGATCTGATGTGATATTTTGGCTGTCGTGGACGGGCAATGTAATAATGCAAATGAGGGGCGCGTTGATTGGTGGCATTCTAGGTCATTTGTTGTTTGCATAGTAGCAGCCATTACCTGTGTTGTCCTGAAGCTACTACTCCCGCTAGCATACAATAGCCACGTTAGCAGTTAGCTGCTGTTTGTTACACACAGTAGAGCAATAAAAACACAGCCTTACCGTTTCAATTGCAGGCAAGTCTCTGATTGTTGGAATGGCCCCTTTTTCCAAACGGAGCTTGAGTTCGTACTTCGAATGGTACTTCAGTAATGGCGGCGCTCGACTGAGTATGAGGTGGAGAAGAGCAGGGCGGGCTTCCTGCAGCATAGGTCTGCGATGTCCATATATGGTATATCCTGCGCCGACTTGATGTCAAGTCGGCCAAAAGTTTTACATTGCGTATTTCAGTGCGCGTGGGCTGGTTGACGAACCCAAGGGGTAAACAAACGCTTCAAACACACGCTATCGGCTTCCCGGCCAGTGTATAATCGTTAGGCAATCATAACAAAAAGTGAAAATTACATGTCATGACTCCTTTAGCTGAGGATGTATACAGCGTAAATCGGACGTGTGTTGTTCATCCCTGTTGTTTGTTTCTTTGCAGAAGGAGCTTTCAGTGGAGAAGCTGCCCATCAGTCCGAGCCATCCGGCCTGTCTCGACATCTCCTTGGAGTCCTTAAACCAGCTGAACCACGGCACTGCCGGCAGTCCGTGTCCGGACACCAGCTTAAGTGACCTCAGAGGTGACGGCCTCACTGATGTGGGGAAAAGCGGCGTGAGTGAGCCTCTCCCTTCCTCCGGCTTGGCCAGCAGGTCGGGGACGGATCCTGTAGGCTCACTCAGCGACTCTCTCTATGACAGTTTCTCCTCCTGCACCAGCCAGGGCTCCAACGGTGTGTGAGAAGCTGTTATACCAGTGGATCTGGGGCCGGGTCATTGTTCTTGGTCTGTTATGTTATACCTTACATCCTCATCTTTTCGCTTTCTGGTATGTTGAAGGGTACAGTTGGTCCTTTAGACCCATCTTAGGTTGATTTTCTGGTCCCAGTGGCCACAAGAAGAGGAAAACTATTTTTATTGTCATTAAGGCGGTTTCTAGAACCCAGTTATACGAACGATCACAACATTCCTCAAAGACCATCATGTGTGTTCAGCCCTTACCTCTCACCAGATCTAACCAGGCCGTTTGCTGCCTCAACCTAACCAGTGTAGGGAGCTTAAAGGTTGGTCCAACCAGGCCAGGGGTCAGTTACCCCACTCTAGGCCTCTTGGTAGGTAGTGTAGGAATCTTCAGGAGTCAAGCTAAATTTAAATAAGATTGGTGTTACAAGGTGTTATGTCCCGCAGTTAAAGAGCAAAGAAATGTAGACTATATGTTGAGCCAAGTACACCTCAGGCTCTCTGAAAGGTTAATTTGGTGTTTTTCTGATAGTAATAAACCCATCGATTAATTGTTGAATCTCAACTTGATAATCGGTTGTTCGTTGGGTCAGAGACCTAAAGCTTAAAGTTGGGTTAATACAGGACACCAAAACGGAGGTTTCCAAAGTTGGGGCTAGGGTCCCGAGCCACTTTTTTGTGGTTTGGGGATCTGGTGGAAAATGTTTTGTGTCAGAAGCTAAAACATTTGAGATTTCTACTCTAGGATAATCACATGTAACCCCAAATGGTTTCCAAAGTAAAACAATGTGTCAGATAAACCCTAGCCAGTCGCTAGTAGCATCATTCTGCACTGGTGATTGGGTAGATCCAAATCTTGTTTTGGGTTTGAAGCTCTTTCGAGTATGATCTCGACTAAATTTCTATTATTTATGGAAATGACTTTAGTGGCTCCGCCCCCAAAGTGGCCCTTTAGTCTTTCCATATGACAGAAGCACTTAGAAGAGCCATCAAGAGAGGATAGGGACCAATCCTGAACTCTGAGCAGTTTATCTCTGGTTGTGGAGGTTTGAGCAACAATCTTCAACGACCTATGTAGTGATGGATCTTATCAAGTTGTCCTTATATTACTGACCTAAACTTTAGTTTAACCCCAGATGTATTGTTTATGTCTCTAATGAGGAAGATCTCCCTAAGAACTGTCTCTGTTGGGTTCCAACACTCGGTGATAAAGACAAGGTTCCTATTCATCCGTCTTGTGAATGTTCTCTAAAATGTTTTCCATTCATTCCTGTTTTGAAGAGGAACAATGTCAGTTTAATACTAAGTGTGTTTGTCTCCTCTCTTAGTTATCTCAAGACAAAATGTCTACCACACATTCAGAGGAGCGAGTAGTTCTCCTAAATGTTGAAGGCAGGAGATGTTTACACTCATGACTTCTTGGTATGTCTGGGATGAGGCTTTGGTTTCAGGTACATCAATGCTCCGACTGTCTGATCTGACCTCTTCTGCTGTCACAGTCGGCAACTCAGGGAACATTCTGGACTCGCAAAGATTGTAAAATTAAGGCGTTTATGACCCATATGAGAAACATTTGATCATCTTTCTGAGTTCAGCTTAATAACTTCCAGTCTCAGTTTCACTCCCATGTAGCATCACTGCAAACCTTTCTACTGTCCTCAGTTTTTCCTGATGTTTGTATATTATGTTGTATATAAAATTACTATAAGTTAATATCAGAAGGGGCATTGCTGAATGATATGTGACTAAAGCAATTCTTTTTAACAGAAGCTGTACATTTTGCCAATCATTCAACTAACTGTTTGAAACTCGCATGGACCGTTTCTTATCTTTGGGGTTTAAAGAATAAAAGTCTTTATTTTGAATCAATAAATGCAAAAATACTTTATTTTAGAGTCATATTTGAACATTAGGTGTAATTATGCCAAATTTTTGTCTGGGATTTGACAAGCTGGTGCTAATAATCAACAGAGCCGATGTTTTGATTTCTTTTCTATGGAAGTGTAATTATTGTATGAAAAGAGTCTGAATATGAGGACTTGTGTATTTTTCTAGATGTCCAGTATTTATACCCACATTTTGTACTGTCGGACTGTAGTGTGACTGTCATGCTTCACCTCTTTCCTTACATGTTTCTTTGTAATGAGAATTGGTTACCAGCAGTGTTACTTTGGTAATTATTGTTATTATTAATATTATTATTATTGCTGTGTGCAATTTATCTGTTACTCTAGACTTTAAGGCTATATTTTATGTAACTATTTCCTAAATAAATATGAGAAATTATTTCCTATTTCAAACGAAGCTGTTGTCGGCCTTTTGATGTGAAAACGAGAGATTTTAGTTTGATCTGTTTTACCCCCATGTGGGGGGTAATCACCGCTTCTCGCTCACAATCTGTCGGCGACAGTTCAAGCGGCTCGCCGCATTCTGTCCCTTGATGGGTAATTATAGGCGCAGGGCTGGACGCAGTTAGTTTACGCACGCTTGGATGAGTCTGCCTCAGCACACCATGGCTGTTATTGATCACAGAGCACGAGTGGGGGGGCTCATTATGATGAAAATGGAGGTTCATTTGTGCTGAGTTGATGATGTTTCTATTATTTTAGAGGATGAGGGAACAGAAACTGAAATAACGAGGTGGAAAAGCAGTTTAGACGACAGCCTATTCGGCCTGTTTTTATGAAAGAGGTTAATTAAATAGATTAAAAATGTTATTAACCTTTATGGGATGGTTTGGTGTTTGGGGTAATTATGTTTGTTTCACAAGAATGCTTTTAGATAGGACTAAAAACTTTTCTAATGTTTGTATATGATGGTTATTCAGATAAACCTGTTACAGATTGTGTTCCCATTTTAAACATTTACCAGTCTAACCATGATGAGTAGTCTTGTCCTTCTTTAACCTACCACCAGCTTTCTTGTAGATAATGCTGCGATTTATTCAGGTTGGAGTTTCTGAGTTCCAAGTCTGAGAAAGTGTCTGGAACGCCGGCTGAAATCAAAAAGTCGAACTTGGAAAGCTGCCGCTCACACAGAACACAGTGAAAGTTGTGTAATAAACACATTTATTTTTACTTTACCATTTTCATTGAATTAGTGTCGCACATAGAACCACATAGTATCTACTTTTTCCACTAGACTTTCCCAGCATGGCTCTAGTGGGTGTGGTCATCATACCAGGGCGGATCATAGGAAGCTATGATCGACCTTTGGCTCAATCTGTGACCTTTTCTCACACTCCAAAAAGAAGAGAGTCAGAAAAAAAAAAACGAGACAAAACATTCTGAAGAAGTTTAGTTTGTACATCTCTGTTCAGATCTCAGGTTCTACAGAAGGGGCCGGTGGCACGTATCGTTACCAAGTGAAACCCTTCTAACCGAGTAGAGCCGAGTCGAGCCGTTAGCTACTTATGATGTCAGTTCTGGAATCTTGGAATGGCGTTATTTTATTTTAACTGTGTACAGCTTGTACATTTTAAAACCAGTGGTATTTTCCAACTGCTGACCCACATCAGCCCATCAATCGTAAATAAGATGTCCTGAAATTCCCAATTTCTAAGTGAAATGCAGCGAATTCCACTTGTTACCTCCGCTAAAGAGGGGATGTTTTTCTGTTAGTTAGCAACATAACTCAAAAAGTTTTAGGTGGGTTTTGAAAAGTCTGGAATGGGACCAGAAACAAGTGATTAGAATTTGGGGGTGATCCGAAAACCATTACTGAAAAAGGGATTTTGATGAATAACTACTGAACTAATAATGATATCAGTGTGATCGAGCTGCTAAAGGTGTGTTTTAATGGTCAAGGAATCTGAAAAAGATTGAATTAGATCACAACATCGGCGGAGGTCTGCGCTCTCAAAGTGCTTTTCTAGTTTCCTATGTAATGTGATTAAAATAACACGAGTCTGCACTAGAGGTTTAAATGGCCCACAGCACCACTTCCACTTCCTCCTATCTGCCAATATTAGGCCTTCTTTGTACTGACCACTGCTAAAAGCCTAAAAATAAAGGTTGGAAAAGTATACTTTTTATTTAGGGCTGCACGGTATTAGGAAAACGTGACATCATTGATAAATGTAATATTAATGATATGTGTTGCAAATAACCCAGATTTCTGTCCCAGTTCTCTTCCCATATCCAGAGAACATTAACAATCAGTGTTGTACAGGAAGCACTACTATGTCTTCCACTGGTTTATTCAGATAAATACAGTCAGAAATGTGTATTAAGGCAACTTCCCTATACATTTTAGATATGTGGCACGTGGAAATTCGGACTTTCTGGTATATATAGACTGCTTCAGTCAGTCAAGAGTTAGCTAGTGGGATTGGCCAGTTGTTCAGGGACCATCTATTAGCAATACAAGCCACTGATGAATTTATCAGCATTTTATTCATTCACAAACCTAAAAGGTTGGATACTACATGTGTATGCCTGATTTAATGAACAACAGAGACAGCAGAATGAACGGTTTACTGCTAGCATGTTGTAAACCCATGGCAGCAGCCATGTTGGTTTATTGATGAACATCTGGGGATGTTCTAGTTCAGTGATTCTCAACCGGTGGGGCGCCCCCCCCTGGGGGGTCCCCAGTAGGCTACAGGATGGGAGGAAAAAAACTGAAAAAGAAAATCTGCAATTTTTATTATTTTTAAACTACTGTCATAAAAAGTTCTAGTTTTGTATATAAATAACTCCTGAATAGAAATTAAAATGTGTTTGGACTGATTTAAAAAAAAGAAGTTTTGAACAAATTTGACTCGTTTGTCGATCGTAAGTGCAAACGCTGTTGATAAGCGGTTTCAGCGAGTCACACTGAAGTTCTCTGGCTCTCCAGGGGGGGCGTGTTACAGCGGTTGTATGAGCTGTGAGAGGAGGTGAAGCGGTTTTTGATAGAAATCAAATCAGATCTGGTGAAGCATCTGGATGACACTATGTGTGTCTCTGTCCTATTTGATCTATATTTGACCGCTTGAATGGCCTTAAACTGTCTTTGCAGGGCCGCGAAACTCAGATTTTGCTCCTTGCAGACAAAGTGCACGCCTTCACACAAAAACTAGACCTCTATGGCCGCATCAGTCAGAGAACCCCAGCCTTGTAGACTTTATCACTGATGCAGGCACGTCACTCGATTTCTCCTCTCTATTTCAATCAGCGTCTGAGCGCCTGTCAGCTATGAGAAAACTATTTGCGATGTACTTTAAAGAGGATTATCGCTCTTTTGCGTGGGTTCGAGATCCGTTTGTGTGCACAGCAAACGAGCCGTCAATTTAGGGGGACCAACCGTCCTCTTTTCCCCGGACATGTCCACTTTTCATGCGCTGTCCGGATCATCCGGGAGGATTTATAGACTGATGAAAATGTCCAGGTCTTTATTGTTTTCATAGGACCATGCTTAAACTGACTGGTGTGATGCATGCAGTAGGACAGCCTTTCTCTCATGTGACGTCCTCTGGACCTGGTTCTGATCCGTTTATTGACGCCACAGACAGCAGGCTGTGCGCAGAGCTGCACCGCACCGCATGCATTGTGCAGCGCAGCGCTGCTCTGCGCCGAGATGCTCCGCACCGGGTTATCCTGCATTGCGTAGCGCCGATTGAGTTATTGCTGTTTACAAGAAGTCAAAGCACAAGCTTCATGCACGAACCACCAAAGATATACCGTCCAGTCGCAACAAATGGGTGGCGGAGTAGTGCACCATTCACAGAGCTGGCATGTGTGTTTCTGTGTGACTAAAGTGGCAAATAACCCATAGATCACATGGACACAAAAACTATAAAAAGCCTGAGCAAAGTGAGAGTTGATCTATAAACTGACTGTGGAGGATGAAGATGCAAACTAAACAGAGTAAGTTCTTTTTTATTTTGTTTTTGAGTCTGCAGCTGTTTACTTTGATTACAGTGAAAAGAAAATAATACTTGTTTTCTCAGAAGATTATTTCAGATTTTTCTTCAGTTTTTGTCCAGTGCAATTTAAAAACTAAACTAATATTGTTGCTGGTAACTTTTTTTTAATTCAGAAGAGTAACTATTTCTATTATAATTTATTTCCAGAGATTATAAAAGTTTGTTATTTAACTAATCTTTTCTAATCACATTGAGAATGCACACTTTAAATATGCTAAAATCAAAGGTCTTGGCCAAGTCCTGAAAGTGTTTCAGTACTGTGCCAGATGGCCTCTTTTTTGGAAATCAAAATATGGTCACTCTATTGATATGCAGGAGCAGCTTATTGAGCTGAAGAGTGACAGTAGACTGAAGGAACTCTTTGGCTCCTCCCCTCTTTCGTCATTCTGGGCAGCATTGATGCAGGAATATCCTCAACTCTGTGACGTCGTCTTGAAGATTCTCCTTCCTTTCACATCGACATATTTGTGTGAGGCAGGATTCTCATAAATGACTGCACTCAAAACAAAATCCACAATCGTGCACAAATCCAGGATGATTTGACGGTATTTTTATCAAACATTGAGCCAAAAATTGAGGATCTTTGCGAGGCAAAGCAGGCTCAGGTCTCACATCAACATAAACTACCTGTAAACTTCTGTAAATAATGCAGATGATGCCTACCATTAGGCCTAGTAATAATAACAATAATAAAAGATAAATTAATAGCAGAGGTCTGGTGCCAATTCCCCATTATAGCAATAGCCTAGTAATGATAATAGGCCTACTGATGATGATGATGATAATAATAATAATAATAATAATAATAATAATAATAATTAATAATAATGTGGGCCTAAAAATAAAAGCCTAGGGTGGGCTATCTATCTATCTATCTATCTATCTATCAATGCAAGGTGATGTGGAGTGGGGGGTGTTATGGGGGGGGGGGGTGCACTGGGGCCCCAACTGCAATGAACCAGCTTGCAAAAGGTTGAGAACCCCTGTTCTAGTTGATGTTTCTGACCTCATTAGATCTAACTTTGAGAACATATGGAACATTATATTACCACAAAAGTAGTACATCCTAATGGCTTTCCAGTTATTAACTTGAAGACGATGAAGTAAGGAGTTACCAGATTAGAGTTTCTTCTTCAGAGAAAAATGAAATGCATCATATTGTTAAATTCCTTTATGAATAACCTCCGAATGAAAACAGGATGGAGAATTAAATGTATATGAGACAGTGTTTCTATGAATTATTGTGAAACTTTTGGAGATAATAAAAATGGTTTAAGGTTGGCAAAAGTCTCCTTTGCTTTAATCTGACAACCCATGAGCGCTAAAGCTAGCCTTAAAGCTAATACTGCTTTTGGGATTGGGATAGGATAACACCTAACTGTGTTCCAATTACAATTAGGAAAACTGGTGGGATTTACCAGTAATTGTGCTGAGTAAGCATGCTAACTATTAGCCTACATGCTAATTAGTTAGTAACAATATCATCTGCATTTTTTCCACTTGAGAAAAACATTGATTGACATGAAAATGTTACATCAGGTTGTAAATTAAGAAGTCTAAATGAACATTTTGATTCTGAAGGAATGAGAAAGTTTGAAAACTACAGCAGCAGATGGAGTTGGTGACAATGTTGTGCCAATGTGTCTGGAGGATTTTCTGCATAATCAGCAATAACTGATTTTATCCTGATCAGGATCCAGTTCATGGTGATAACAACACTCTTCTGTGTGGATGGTATTAATGAGGGATGAGGACTCAGAGCTAGCTTTTTAGCTGTTTAAACATAAAGGTTCAAAAAGCACTGAGATGTAAGAAGCTGTTCAATGAGAACTATCCTGTAGATGTCAGCAGTGAGAGAGAGCGTTAAACAGAGAACAGGAAGGCTCCACATATTACTGCTAACTTTCTGTGTTAAAGCCTCCAATCTCTGTGGGTTATGGAACATGTTGGATATGGAGTTTTCTGTTTTCCACCAACATCAAAATACTGAAGCCAGTTAATGTTGGCTTTGTTTTAATGTAATAATAATAATAATAATAATAATAATAATAATAATAATAATGACAATAACAGACGTGTGACTCAAAGCTGAGCAAAAATAAAAATTTGACCAGAAAATTCTGATCAGTTGGCTGATCAGGAGGCTTAGCTGGATGTTGCTGCAACTGCTGAATGAAAGGGGTGTGGCTTATACTTGGCCGCCTCCACCTGTGGAGGGATTTTTCCAAGGCAAGGCAATTTTATTAGTATAGCACACTTTCACCAACAAGGTGATTCAAGGAGCTTTACATGATTAGGGGGTAAAATAAAAATAGCAGTAAAACACAGACAAAGCATATCAAGTAAAAACTGCAATAAAGCAAGAAGCACACACAAAACATCCATCCATCCATCCATCCATCCATTTTCTTCGGCTTATCCAGGGT
The DNA here is from genome assembly GCA_963556495.2 of Valencia hispanica. Taxonomy (NCBI): domain Eukaryota; kingdom Metazoa; phylum Chordata; class Actinopteri; order Cyprinodontiformes; family Valenciidae; genus Valencia; species Valencia hispanica. The sequence goes on along the minus strand of OY747723.1, from coordinate 1,387,244 downwards.
CGGGTCGCGGGGAAAGCAGCTTAAGCAAGGACACCCAGACTTCCCTCTCCCCAGCCACTTGTTCCAGCTCCTCGGGAGGAATCTCAAGGCGCTCCCAGGCCAGCCGAGGGACATAGTCCCTCCAGCGTGTCCTGGGCCTTCCCCTGGGCCTCCTCCTGGTGGGAGGTGCCCAGAACACCTCACCAGGGAGGCGTCCAGGAGGCATCCTGACCAGATGCCCGAGCCACAAAACATGATACATGAAAGCATTACTCAAAGGCAGCTCTAAGCAGATACGTTTTTAGTTGTGATTTAAAAGAACTCTGTGTTTCAGCAGCTTTGCAGTTTTCTGGAAGTTTGTTCCAGATTAAAGGAGCATAGAAACTGAAAGCTGCTTCTCCATGTTTGGTTCTGATTCTAGGGATGTTGAGTAGACTGGAATTAGAGGACCTGAGTGGTCTGGGGGGGGGGGGGGTTGCTATAGTAACAGTAGATCTTCAACCTACTGTGGTGCTAAGCCATGTAATGATTTATAAAGTAGTAAAAGTATTTAGAAGTCTATTCTCTGAGCTACAGGGAGCCAGTGTACAGACTTTAGAACTGGGGTGATGTTCTCTACTTTCCTGGTTCTAGTGAGGAACACGAGCAGCAGCGTTCTGGATCAGCTGCAGCTGTCTGATTGACTTTTTAGGCAGACCTGTGAAGATGTTGTTGCAGTAATCAACCCGACTAAAGATAAACACATAGATGAGTTTTTCTAGGTCCTGTTGTGACATCAGTCCTTTAATCCTAGAAATGTTCTTCAGGTGATAGAAGGCTGACCTTGTTATTGCCTTTATGTGACCCTGGAGGTTCAGGTCTGAGTCCATTACTACACCTAGATTTCAGGCCTGATCAGTAGTTTCTAGCTGGATTAACTGAAGCTGTGTGCTGACTGTTGATCGTTCCTCTTTAGGTCCAAAAGTAATTACTTCTGTTTTGTTTCTGTTCAGCTGGAGAAAGTTATGACACATCCATCCATTGATTTGCTCGATGCATTTACTTAGGGTTTGAATGGGTTCAAAGTTACCTGGTGACATCGTAATGTAGAGCTGAGTATCATCTGCATAGTTATGGTAGCTAATTTTATTGGTTGTTATAATCTGGGCTAGTGGGAGCATGTAGATATTAAATAAGAGGGGCCCCAGGATGGAGCCCTGGGGCACCCCACATGTAATTTCTGTTCGTTCTGATGAAAAGTTTCCTTTTGAAACATAGAAGTCCCTGTTCTTTAGGTAAGACTCGAACCAGCCAAGTCCTGTACCAGAGAGTCCGACTCAGCTCTCATGTCGTTCTAGTAATATATCATGATCAACACTGAGGTCCAACAGAACCATCACTGTGGTTCTACCACAAGGGTTTACCTTCATATTTTCACCTGATTCTGCTGATCAACAGGTTTCTCATATCATGGTCCCTGGAGGATGATGCAATGTCTCCTAGTCTTACTGTAGGTAAGATACAGACAGTTCATAACCTCTCAATAGAATCCCACTTCTTTAAAAAATCTTAACCATCCAATAATAACCCATTCAAATGTATTTTGAACAGATATGAGATGCTGGATTAGATCATGAAATGAATCCTTTGTCTGAAATTTTCAAGACAGAATAAAAATTCACATTTTGGAGATATAGATTTATTATAAAAAAGATGATTGGATATTTCTGTGTTGGGATGAAGGGAGTGAGAAACAACAAGACGCCAGCCCCAGTCACGTGGTGCTCTTCATGATCTCTGCGCTCCGGCATCCTTCCTCTCCAGTCGCGTCTGAGCGCAACACCTCTGCGCAGCTCTCCATCCCTCCATCTCTCCATCCCTCCATCCCAGCCGGCAGAGAGGATGAGCTGCTCTCCGTCCTGGTCTCCTCCGCGGCGGATCTTTCCCTCCTGCCTCTGATTCCTTTCGGTCTGATGTTTCTCCTCCGGGTAACAATCAGGAGAGGATGCGTCTGCTCGTCTTCGCCACTTTATTTGGACTCTTTCTGGACGCAGGTGGGTTCAACTTGGCCGCTGTTCAATCCGTGCGCAACAGGAGAAAGGACAGATCAGCATCTAAAATGTCTTTTTTTTATCTAAAATGTTGGGAAACATTATTTTCTTAGGCGCCCATTAAATACACTTTAGGGGAAAATGCAAAAAGGTGCGTTTTTGGCGCACGCCTTTGCGCCCTCAGATCCGTTCTGCTCTCTGCTGTTTCTGAAGAATGTATTTATTTATCTGCTCTGTTCCAAATGCTTTGTCTTTCGACAAAAGTTAAAAACGGTCTCTTTTTGTGCTTAATTAGCATTTGCCCAGATGTTTTAAGGGCTGGAGTTCTTTTAGCGGTTTAAAAGAATTATTTGATTAAGATTTAGTGAAATCTTCCATTTTTTTCCAACATGCATCCATATAACGAGATGGAACAGAGAAAACTAAACAGAGTTCTGGTTCTGGTTGAGATGAATTAGGCTGGATGTGTGTGTCTTATACTTTACACTAAGGATTCCTGCTATAAGTGAAGAATATTAACTGAACCTGTCAGGTGTTGTTTCTACCACAATATTACATCTTCAACATGATTTCCATCTTCAGAGTTAAGCCTCTGTGACATGTTGTGACTGGAAATGTCTTTTTCCACCACTTGGACCAGTCTCCAGTCCCTCCACCCTTCTCCCTTTGCTTTCTGCAGGGCCAGTGTACATAACGGACACCATGGAGGTTTCTAGGCAATAAGAAAAGCTGATCTGGGCAGGGTTAAAAGCTAAAGCCACTGATGGGGTGCTAAGGCAGTGTGGAGCATTTTTATCACCTGTAAAGTTCGGGTCTTTACTGAAGGCTGGAGGAGAACAGTAAATATAAATGTGTGTTTTATGGTGTACATTTATAACCAGCCGAGTGGAAAGAGACAGAAAACAGCAGCAGCTAAGATAAAACCGTCTTCTCCACATAATGAAAAAATAGAACAACTGTAAAAATGTAATAGTTTTGATCTGAAGAGATGAACATGACATAAAGCGCTAAACTGATGCTAATTATACATTCTGCTACAACTTCTTAAATATGAAGAGAATTTCTCTCCTGATTGTAGTTTTCTTTCTTTTTTTGGTCGATTCTGATTTAGTTTTAAACATCAACACCATCAATTCAAACTTACTTGATGATAATAATACTAACAATAATAATAATTTATATGATTAAATCTGTAAAAAAAAATGGAATCCTACATGATTATTTTTATTTCTCTAGAATTGTATTAGAAAATAATATCATACTATTGAAGATATTCAGGTTTCTAACAGAGAGATTTTTTTTTACACATCTCTTTCTCATGGCTTTTACGTTTTCTCTCTTTCTGATTGTTGAATCCTGACCTCTGACCTTAGCTGAGGCAGTGGGGCCTGCAGAGCTCTAGATGTTGTTCTGGGTTCTCCTGGATGAGTGGATGATGAGCTCCTGGAGGAATTCTGTCCTGGGAACTCAGAACCGATCCGGACCGATAGAGGTCATTACCTTTGGATGGGGACAGGTTGTGATGCTGGTTGGGATCTTAGCCTGCTTCCTGCTGTCAGACAGGTTCTATTTCTTTTATTCCTCCATTCTACAGTTCAGACAGTGATCAGGTCTGGGTGTGGCTAATAACTTCTCAGATAGAAGGAGGTTATATGAAAACTGCTAACAGTGGTTATATTTGATAGTCAAGATAGTTTAATGATCTGAAACTCAGACGTGTGATAAAGAAGCAAAAATACATTAAATCTGTAAGGGTTATTATTAATGAAATGAGTAAATCCATACGCTTCATGTTTTGTTGTTTTTCAACAACAGCAACATGTTCATATGTCAGACATCAAGTGATTTTAATCTGATTTAAACACGGTGCACAGACTGCATTTTTCCTGCCCACTACTGATAACCCATGTTTTTGATACTTGAAGGTGCTGCTTTCATTTGAATAAATCCAGTTTAGCTGTTTTCTTCATTTAAACATTTTAAACGTACATTTTCTCTGAACTGGAACCGACTTCTGTCTCTGGAAAGCTCAGAGGTGCAGCAGATTGTTTAGTAGGTAGGATCTCCTGTAGCTGTCTGTATTACAGTGGCACTGAAGACGCCTCTGACTGAAGACACTCTATTGTTGTACAAGAGTCTGATGAAGAGGAGGCTCAGGGTTGTCTGTGATTCTAATTTAAACTGCTTTAGTGTTTGAAATAATATTTAAAGAAATGAACAAGTTATGTAGTTAATTATTTTCTTTATTAACACGTTAAAAACAGTCATGAGTTAGCTGATATGTTGCCTTTACTGACCCAGAAAAAAAACAATATTAACTTAATAGTTTTAAAATACACTTGGCAACATCTATAATAATAGTAACTTTCTTTTTAGTCTTGCATTTTTCACCAACACTAGTCATAAATCTCAGTATATACCCACTGTCCTTTTCCGTTTATGTATATATTATGTTGTTATTATTATTATTAATGTGATCAATATTTTAGATCCCACCGATGTTGGACAGGGCTGAGATCTCAGGTCCAGATCAGAATCCTCGCTGTTGTTCCCTCTAAGCTTTGATCCAGCTGAAGGAGTCACAGCCACCAGGAAACACAGTTTCCACGCTCTGCAGCCATTCTGCATACTTTACACAGCGCCGTGTCTCTCAGCTACTGCGGCTCGTCTGCTGGATCGCATCGCCTGCTCTCTACTGGCCGCTCCTTTCAGTAGCTGGTCATAATGTTATGACTCATTACAACAGCTTTCAAGATCTGTTTGCATTGCAAAATCAAATAATGAAAGTAAATATAAGCATAAAATGAAGCAATGTTCAAATACAGAAGCACTTTCTATGGAAAATGCCCGACTGTCCCTCGGACATAAAACAACACTGATTTAAATATCGCCATGGAAATATTATCTTTCATTTATTAATAAATCCCAGTCTTATCTTTAGTCTCTAACATATGAAACAAATGTTCAGAATCAGCTTTATTATTTGGTGATTAACCTCTCAGCTTACAAACATGAAGTATAAATATATAAATACAAGGATAAAGGAACAATATGGACATGGATTTTTTATTAGAAGAAAAAAAAAGCAGAAGGATTTTTATGACTTTATGCTTATTTAAAAAAAAAAGATTTGCACTGTCACAACAATCCTTTCTAATTATACATTTAGCAATTACAATTCATTTAGGTGCAAAGTCATCATCATCATCATCATCATCATCATCAGGTTGTATAAAAACCAGATTTCTGCCTCAGGGAATAAAATCAATAGAAATGCATTAGGAGAAAACAACACAAACAGTTCATCAGGTTGATCTGTTTAAAAGCTACGCTGAGGAACTGAAAGGAAAATACATCCTGGACTAATTTTATGCTATTTGCATCTATACAGCCAAAATTATGGAAAAAATGAATTCAGAAACAAAAAAGTGTTGAAGAAAGGAGAAGCTTTTGATCGGGTCCAACCCGCCGGTTACTTTTAGACATTCTAGGAACCAGAAGCAGATCAAGCAGCTACTGTAGCTGTTTTTATTTCAGTTATTAGCTGGAATCTTTATAGAAAGATGAAACACACTTTTTAATAATTAAAGTCAGCTTTGTTTTCATCTTTTCCTGAACTAAATCTGACAGTTTGAACCTTTTGTCCCATTATGTCATAAGTCGTATTAATGCTAGAAAGCCTAAATGAATCATGAAGGAGGATAAATCAGACTTAAGAAGACCATTTCCTTCTTAATGGAGGACTCCGTGTGTTTTATTGATCATCTCCATAAGCCCAGAATGTTCCTAGAAACCTCCTCCAGGTTCTGTCCAGCTGATTGCATGATGACTACATGTGCCCTTCCTGTTTCTGGGACAGGAGATGCTCTTCAGATCCAGTGCTACCAATGTGAGGAGATGAAGCACAACGACTGCTCCACCCCTGAATACATCGTCAACTGTACGGTCAACGTCCAGGACATGTGCCAGAAGGAGGTGCTGGTCAAGCCGGACGGTCAGTCCATCACATTCCTACTAACATCTGACTGAGATCTGTTTCTTTAAAACACATCTAAGTCCTAATAGCTGCCTTTTCTTACTGTTCGGCTTTTTTTCATATTCAAAGCTGAGAATGCAAATGGAAAAGTGTCCAATTAGACCTCCTACCTCCTTCCAGCTGATCATGTGGGAACATGAGTCGGCTCCCAGAAACTACATGACGTCCAAACATGATTTCCTCTGATGCCTTAAAACAAAATAGTGCCGTTCTGCTGTTATGACATTCAGTTCTGATTGCTTTAAACCAAACATCAACATCTCATTATGTCTGCATTACAGTTGCACGTCTGACATTTTTTGAAAGGTAAAATAAAAAGGCAGAAAATGTTTCACTAAAGACAGCAGCTTTCACCTCTTTCCTTTCATTCGCCTGTCTCAGACGCCTTCCTCATGTCTGACGTAGCGGCTCCTCCACCAGGTCAACCCCATCTGAGGGATTTTCCCTGGAACAGACATTCTTATCTGTTATTTTGCTCCTTCATGCAGCTTCAAAGAAACTACTATCATCTGATGTGGATCCTCACTGTTTTACAGCAATAGAAGCCTTGGCAGGCAAAAAATACTTTTCAGATAAATATATAATATAATATAATATAATATAATTCAACTCAATTCAATTCAAAAATACTTTATTGATCCCAGAGGGAAATTAAGTGTTGTAGCTCATATAATTAATTCTTTAAGGAGTTGTTGTAGATGATGATGGCTGTGGACAGGAAGGATTTCCTGTAGCGGTCTGTATTGCAGCGAAACTGCAGAAGCCTCCGACTGAAGACGCTCTGTTGTTGTGTGACAGTCTCATGAAGAGGATGCTCAGGGTTGTCCATAATTGTTTTGATTTTATGAAGAATCCTTCTTTGCATCATCATCTCCAAATGTTCCACAGTCGTCCCTAGAACAGAACCAGAACCTTCTTTATCAGGTTGTTTAGTCTTTTTAAATCCCTGGCTCTGATGCTGCTACCCCAACAGATGACGGCTGAAGAGATTAGACTCTCCACAACAGACTTGTAGAAGATCTGCAGCATCTTGCTGCAAACCTTGAAGGACCTAAGCTTCCTCCAGAAGTCCAGTCTGCTCTGTCCCTTCTTGTAGACGGTTTCACTGTTGTGTCTCCAGTCCAGTCTGTTGTCAAGGTGAACTCCGAGGTATTTATACTCCTCAACCACCTCCACTTCTTCTCCCATGATGGAAACAGTGTTTGACTTATCCCTGTTTCTTCTGAAATCTACAATCATCTCCTTTGTTTTGTTCACATTCAAGGTGAGACGATTGTTTCCACACCATGTCACAAAGCGGTCCACCAGCTCTCTGAATTCAGCTTCTTGTCCATCTCTGATACACCAGAGTATTTCTGCAGATGACAGGTCTCTGATTTGTACTGGAAGTCTGAGGTGTACAGAGTGAAAAGGAATGGTGAGAGTACGGTCCCCTGTGGTGCTCCTGTGCTGCTGACCACCTGGTTTGACACACAATCCTTCAGTCTCACAAATTGTGGTCTGTTGGTCAGGTAGTCATTGATCCAGGCGATTGTTGAGGCTCCACCTGTGTCTTCAGAAGTTTCTGACAAAGCAAATCAGGCTGAATTGTGTTAAATGCACTAGAGAAATCAAAGAACATGATCCTCACAGTGCTCCCTGCTTTATCCAGATGACAGTGGGTTGGTTGAAGCAGGTGGATGATGGCATCTTCAACTCCAACTCCACAGCGATCAGCAAACTGCAGTGGGTCCTGATACGTTCTCATTTGCTTACTCAGGGGTGCCAACAGGATTCTCTCCAGGACCTTCATGATGTGGGATGTCAGGGCAACAGGTCTATAGTCATTGATGACTGATGGGTGAGTTCTTTTGGGTACTGGAACAAGGCAGGATGTCTTCCACAACACTGGAACCTTCTCCTGAGTTAGGCTAAGGTTGAAGATGTGCTGCAGAATCCCACAGAGCTGCTCTGCACAGGCCTTCAGGACTCTGGGGCTGACACCATCTGGACCTGCAGCCTTGTTCCGGTTCAGTTTCTCCAGCTGCCTCTTCACCTGACTTTTGGAGACAGACAAGTGGGAGGGGGAGGCAAAGGGGGTAGCAGCATTTCCTGACTTGGTTGAAGTCAAACTTGTGGAATTAGAAGAGTCCATGGCTGAGGTGAAGGATAAAACATCCGAGGTGTAACAGGAAAGCTGTTGATCAGAGGAGAGTGGGATGTCTGTTTGGCTGGGAACAGGAGAGGGGGATGCTGAGCCAGTTCCTGAACTGAACCTGTTGAAGAATATGTTCAGTTCATTGGCTCTGTCCAGACTTCCATCTATCCAATCCTTCCTGTCCTTAAAACCTGTGATCTTTCTCATTCCTGACCAGACATCTCGGATATTGTTCCTCTGTAGTTTGTTCTCCAGCTTCTTCCTGTATGCCTCCTTGCTGTCTCTGATCTTGACCTTAATTTGCTTCTGTATACTCCTCAATAATTCCCTGTCTCCCTCCCTGAAGGCTCTTTTTTTCTTGTTTAGCAGTTCCTTCAGGTCACTGGTGATCCAGGGTTTGTTATAAGGGAAGCATCTCACTGTTCTGGTGGGGATGATGTTGTCCACACAGAAGTTTATATAGTCAGTCACACACTCAGTCATGGCATTGATGTCCTCTCCATGTGCTTGGCAAAGAGTCATCCAGTCTGTGGTTGCAAAACAACCCTGCAGGGCTTCTTCAGCTTCCTGTGACCATTTTCTCACAGTTCGTTTTGTCACAGGTTGCCTCTGAACAAGTTGTTTATATTCTGAACAGAGAAAAACAAGATTGTGATCTGATTGTCCCAGAGGAGGTCTTGGTTTGGACATGTATGCATCCTTTATATTTGCATAAAACAAATCCAAGGTCCTGTTTTCTCTTGTAGAGCAGCTGACAAACTGTTGAAATGTTGGAAGAGTAGTAGAGAGGAAGGCATGATTAAAATCACCAGATATTGCCACAAATGCATTGGGGTGCTGTGTCTGTAGCTTAGCAACAATGGAACTGATGACATCACATGCATTGTCGGCAACGGCTGAAGGTGGAATGTAAACAACTGCCAAAATTACACTGGTGAACTCTCTTGGCAAATAATATGGACGAAAACCTACTGCCAAGAGTTCGATATCTGGGCTGCAGAGACGACACTTCACAGTAACATGTCCTGGATGACACCATCTGTTGTTGACAAGCACTGCTACTCCACCACCTTTCCTTTTTCTGCTCGTCTTCAGATCTCTGTCTGCTCATACAGTCAGGAAGCCTGGCAGACAGACGTTGGAGTCGGGGATATGATCCAGCAGCCACGTCTCAGTGAAACACATAACACTGCATTCACGGTACTCTGGCTGAGTCCTTGTAAGGGCTTGGAGTTCATCCATCTTGTTAGCCAGTGATCTTACGTTGCCCATTATGATCGATGGAAGAGATGGCTTGAACTTCCTCTTTCTCTGTCTCCTTTTCGCTCCTGCTCTGCATCCACGTCTCCTCCTTATCAACTCATCAGGGATTTGTGGCTTCAGTTGAGGTATTATTTCAGGTTTTGCGATGTTAATCAGCTGCTCCCGGCTGTAAACCACATTGTTGCCATGGTTACGCATCATAACAAATTGTCAAAAAGGGAGAAATTTACAGCAAAAATCCTTCCAGCTTCACAGCACCAAAAACTAGAAAGTATACAGGTCAAAAAAATGCAATCTTCCTCAAGAAAGAAGAGGAATCAATGTACAAAAAACCAAAACTTAATATGTAGCCAACAGAGCCACTCCAACATGCAGCCACCCAGAGCAGTTCAATTCTATAATATAATATAATATAATATAATATAATATAATATAATATAATATAATATAATATAATATAATATAATATAATATAATATAATATAATATAATATAATATAATATAATATATAATTTATTGTTGTAATATCTTTCTTTGTGCTTCTAAATACTTTAAATAAACATCCCAAAATCTTCTCCGTCAGCCATTTTGTCAAATAGAATAGGTAAGTATTAGATTCCAGTGGTAAAAATCAAATCAAAGAAAGTGAATAACTAGTCATTTAATACTATAATTTAAATCCTGAGCCACTTTTTAGTCAGAAAAGCAAAAATAAAAATATTAATTTTTTTTAAAGAACATGGAAACAGTCTTACTTTATTCTCTCTATTAGCAACAAGCCTAACTAGCTTAGCCTTTAGGCTAGTTAGCCTAAGCATTGATTTAGCATTAGCTCAAATTCTGGTGATACATCCAATGCCGTATGCAGAGCTTCTGATTCCCGAGGTCCACCTCAGGGGGTCCAACCATCATGTCTAAAGTCAGGGCGACACATTTATCATCCTCTCACATTCAGTCACACCTTCCCTCAATCGCTAAACAACATTTCAATCACTGTGGCACAATTAGTGAGCTGGCTTAGTTAGCAGCAATATTAATAGTGGTTCAAAGACAGTTATTAATTATCCTTATTACTATTAATCAAATGGTTACAAGGCAGAAACAAATAAGCCAACTGTCTGTATCAATTGACTGTTGGAGTCAATCTGGAAAGATAGAAGAAGAAGAGGATAAAGAATGAAGGTTGGAGTTCACACACCGGCTTCAGCAAATCACAATAAATAATAAATATGATGATGATGATGATGGATCACCTCTTCAGGATACATGATTTTGATCAAACAAAGATTAGAATCTACTTTGCTTGATTTACTATGTACAGAATATCTGGTGTGACGGGAGACGGCTAAATGTTCTAAAGAATAATAACCAATAATAAGACTCTACCTATTAAAATATAGACACAACATGTATATTGTAGTGGGAATGAGATGAAACCCTGTCCTGATACCTGCCTGGTTTCTCTCTTTTCTAATCTCTCCTTACCTGTGAAGACTCTGGATCATCCTCCCTGCTGCTGGCCTCTGGTCTAATGTCTCCTCCATGACTCTGCTCTTTACTATTGTGGCATTAAGCAAACATCCAGATGTAGAAAGCCACATTCTGAAATAGAATTAGGATAAGTAGCAGTGATATTACTGAGGAAATGAACCTCAAAGTTCCTCTTCTCAGCCACTCATACTCTTTGTTCTCCTGTGCTGACCCTCCCTGACCTCTGACCCCGATCTGTTTGTTGTGGAAATAAAGATTTATTTCAAATATGTGGAAAGCAGTAAAGTTCTGCACAGAAATGAAAGAGAATTGGGTTTATTCATCTAGCATGAACTAACCAGCAAGTGAAGTAACATTAGTATAGTAAATATTATAGATTGTATTAACTAGGCTTCATTTAGCTAATATTACAACATAACTCAAATTACATCTTGTTTGTGTTGCCTTTTACTGGCTGTGGTTGGTTTGCTGGACGTGCTGCTCTGCTCAGCAGCACCTGTCAGCGATCCACTGATGACCAAGCATCTGTACGCTTAAGGTGTGTTTAAAGACGGCTCTGAAAAATACGACAAATTAACGGACTAAACAGCTATGACAGAAAAAACAGAGGGCACCGACACAGGAAGCTTCCCACGCGTAGCCCGGGTCTGTTACGCCCATGCCTCCACCGTAACCCCAGATAACCACGCAGCAGTTCCAAAGCATTCTTTTAATGATTTTGTCATTTATGCAGAAAATGACCCCAAAGGTAGATGGGGGGAGGATTTAACATGTAGTAACACAGCTCTTTTCAAATAAACTAAAAATGAATCATCTGTGATGGACTGGGTCTCCCCCAATAAGAGGTGCCAGGAAAACGCAGAAAGAGTCACCCCGATCTGAGGCCGACTCTCCTCAGCCAAATATCAACAGTCCGTCTCACCACAGTTGAATGGAGTAAACTCAGACATAGAGCCTGTTCAATAGAATGTGTACGAGGGAAAAACGGTTAATTATTAATAGTTTTTACCAGGGTTTAGTTTGTGCCGGATTGAGAACTCTTACTTTGAAAGGGTGCATTCCATTACCTGTTTGATTAACAGTGTTTTATCTTCCATCCCTGCGTTTCCTCGACTTCCCTCAGTGTGAGCGTCCACACTGAAGAGTGTTGTTACTGTAAACTGCTAGGCGTGTTGAGTTTCCTGACCAGGAAAAGAAGAGAAAGGGCTGACTTTAAGTTATCAGCAGTTTTTTCTCGAAATATAGAACTATATAAGACTATGAAATTAGTGATGAAAATTATTATATTATATGAAATTAGTCAAACATTCACAGAAATGATCCATATTTTCATCAGTTAGATTAATATTCAGATCTAACTTTAGTTGTTTGAAACAATGAGACTTAATCTTTGCATGCAGTTCACATCATATTTTTGGTTTTAGTAAACCCAAATAAAATTGTTTCAGAAAGAACAAATCTAGACAAATGTAACTGTGTTCTATCTGAGGATTGATATTTCACTTTGGTGTCAAAAAATGATTTTCCTTCAGGATGTAAGAAGCCCTAAACAAGCATTTCTACTTGACTTTCTGTCTCAGTCCACTTCAGTAAATTTAGTCGACAAAATCCAAACCAAAAATGACTGGAGGTGATTAAATCATGACTCAGGCTTAGTTAATACTGCGACTAAAGGTCAGTTCAGTTATCACTGCTTGGGGAGATCAAGCTGAAAATGGTCTGGTTCTGGTTTATCTCCACAGGTACAGGGATGCTCGTTTGTCATGATAGGAAGCAGACTTGTGTGAACTGAAGCATTCTTCAGGATAAATGAACCAAATGTATCTCTCAGGCCAAAAACAGGTGAAATGTACGTCTGTATACTGTACATCCTACAGCTGATTGTCTGGGTGTCAAGGTGAACATGGTGCCTGTGACTTCATGGTTACGTACTCTGCTGTAATAATTATAATATTACATACTTACATAGTGATTGGATTTATTTATTGTAAAAACAAGCTCACAATTATTGCTTTATAAGAAGAGAAATCTTCTTCTCTACTGCTAGTTATCCCAGAGAACAGAAGCTACCAGCTTCAACATAACAGATGTTACTAATATGGAGAAACTGTACCTGATAACAAACAGCCAGAGTGTCTGTGAAAAGCTTCAGTTTTTAAGGAAACAGAAATATAAGAGCTCCCAGATAAATATCAGTTAATAGGATCAGGCTGAGAATCAATATCTCCATAACTCAAACAGAGCAATAAACCGCTGCAGCAAGGCATAACAAAACAAAACAAACGTACGTGTTCAATCCTAGCAACCTAATTACATTAGAGAAAATGTTTCCTTTCTATAACCGTCCATTAATCATATCTTCCCAGTCTGGACATTTTTTCATATGTAGTGATCCCTCTTCTCTTGCAGGAGTACACTATCGGAAGTCGTGTGCGTCCTCCGGGGCCTGCCTCATCGCCTCCTCTGGTTATCAGCAGTTCTGCACCGGCAGGCTGAACTCGGTGTGCATCACCTGCTGCAACACGGCGCTCTGCAACGGCCCCAAGAGGAAGCGGCCCGTCTCCTCGGCTGCAGCCTCCAGCAGACGGGCCCTTCTCTTCCTGACGCCGCCGATGCTTCTTCATCTGACGTAGACCTTTCTACTCCGTACAGCAGAATCTAAAGACTCTCAGTTAAAACCTGTTTGAGACGATTATAAGTAGCTGGTTTCTGTCTGGTTGGAGTAAATGTGACTGGCTCACACACAGTGCTGAGGTCAGGCCTCAGGTGATTCAGTATAGATCAGCAGATCTCCTGGAAGGTGGAGCCTACACAGTGATGGTAGAAATAAAGTATCCCCTCATTCATTTTTAATTCTTAAGCATAGAAATGATTGGAACACACAGGAAAACAGTGAATCATACCAGCTGATGTAAAGCACAGCAGTGAAGGGATGATGGTAGGGGCCTGTTGGATCCACTATGTGACCATCTGTCCCACAAAACATGCTTCATGATATCACTACATTTATTGTAAAGAAACAGAAAATGAGCATAGAGTAACTATTGTTACAACACCAGAGACGGCATATGGTGTGAATAATTCATCCAACCTGTCCAGCATCAAGGGGTGTACTTAGATATCTGAGAACCTGGACTTAAAGTAGAGTGTACTTACTTTTAGTTCTGGGATGTTTAATGGAAGATTCATCTGGCTGTGTGTGCTACCATGCTTTTTACATATATGGAGACAATAACAATAATCTGATTCTAAAATGATTTTTAATATATCGTCATGGGAACAAACCATCAGATCCCTCCCTGTCATTAATAAAAAGACAGCGACGATGACCACAGTTAGTGCTGGAAAACACTGGATTTCAGGTCAAACACTTCACACCAACTGTCAAGCACGGTGGTGGACGGGTGATGATGTGGGCTCACTATATTCTAGATCAACTGAAGCCATCTGTCCAACAATCAGTGCTTGAAGTTAGGCTGTAGTTAGATATCCAACCTGAAATACTAAAAAGAAACTGAATCAACCCAAAAATGACCTAATAATTGTCTGTAAACCTGAATGTTGACATCTTGTTCCAGGTCCTTCCAGCGGTTCTGAACAGTGAACGGGTTTGGACTCTCTCTGCATCAAAAAGCTGTTGATCTCATGGATGTCAGGCAGCGACCGGATCTCTCTGGATTAACGGACCGTTCCCCCTGCAGCCCACTCTCCCATTACTGTCTTTGCTTTTAGTGAAATCAAGCGCTCTGCAGAACTACGGATCATTTGAGGCTTTTCATTCGTGCTTTTATGGTTGGAAACAGCCTGTTTAGTTGATTTTGTGTTGATATAGGAGCTGTGTTTTTTTCCTTCTAAGGCATATGGCATACCCTCTGCCACACAGTATTTCTTCTTATTTTATTGCAGGAAGCATAAAGTAACCAAAATAGCTCCATTTATGTTGCTGTTTATTATTCTGCAGTTATATTATTGAACTTATTCATTGTGTTCCTGAACAGAATGGGGTTTAGATGTCTAAAACATCCGTTCTGTCACCATTTAGATGACAGTGCAGTATTAGAATGAGTGAGGACAACGAATACATCTCGTAGTTTAAGGATCCACAGAAAGCTTAAACCTGCATGTTCTATCAATTCTTTCAACTTTAAAAACATCAAATTCAAGAGGGACAAACTCTGAAAATATTCACTTTGATTCAGAAAATAATTCACCTTATCATTATTTACACACATTACATTTATGTTTCCCTCTGCAGGACTGATTCTGTTTGTGCTGAACATGCTGTGAACAATAGATTGTGGGCTTCTATGTACTTGTTTGGAGCGGATACAACCATCGGTGTAATACAGTGCTGTATTTATAGTAGCACAGGGACTGACGGATGTTTGAGGCTTTTGTTAAAGAGTCTTCTGTGAAGAGTAACGCTGTATTCTGCTGATATGTGATTTCAATAAATGTTGCTGGAAAATCAGCTCCCACATCATGTTTGTGGCAACTCAAAACTTTATAGCATTTATTTATACCGATCTTTTCGCACAGACCATATGCCATGACAATT
This sequence comes from Valencia hispanica, assembly GCA_963556495.2. NCBI lineage: Eukaryota > Metazoa > Chordata > Actinopteri > Cyprinodontiformes > Valenciidae > Valencia > Valencia hispanica. The sequence goes on along the minus strand of OY747723.1, from coordinate 1,371,749 downwards.
AAGATAAACTTTATATTTAAACATTACCTAGATATTTCTTTAAGAAAGTAGCTTCCTGTTTGTAATAAACTGAGTATTTGTCACACGTTGTTTAGGTTAATTTCCAATATTTGAGTGAAATGGAGGCGGAGTTGTGGATGTCAATAATCTATAGAAATCAGGAAGCAAATTCTGGTTCTCCACAATTCTGGTTCATCATCGGACGCGGGATCTAGATCCCTGGAGGTACCACAGTGTTCTTCAGCAGTTATATCAACATGGAAGTGTCTGTCCAGGAGACAGAATCCGTGTTCCTGAGAAGAATGTGCTTTGCAGAAAAATGTGTTTATTAACCCATGAGCCTTTGGAGAGTCCTGTACCAACACAGGCTGAAAGGCCGCTCAGAGAGGAAGAAGTCACTGCTCCAACAGTAACGCAAAAAGCTATATTACAGTCTGCAGATGCACTCAGGGTCAAAGACTTCAGACTCTGAAACTAAAGTGTTTGTTACATTTGATGAAAGAGTGGAAGCTTCCAAGCCAGGGATCACCAACCCATCTGTGAAGAACTGAGTGGAGACATCATCTTGTAGGGGCGTTTAGCTGCAGGAGGGACCGGTGCTCTTCACAAAATATTTAGTATCATCAGGAAAGATCATTATGTGGAAGTATTGAAGCAAGATCTCAACACATCAGCCAGAAAAGCAGAATGTCATAAGGAGTAAAACCTTTGTAACTGTACGGGTGACAAGTTGATTATCTATTGTTTTCAAATGAATTTTAAGCATATTTTATTGTTTTGCAAATGTTACTGTGTTAGCTTGGTGATAGCACGAGGGCACTGAGTACAATTTAATTTCAAATAAAGTAAACCATGCATGGCTGCCATTATTATAGTCTTTATAGGCACGTTTCCACTTTCAGAACTTCAGGATAATTTAACCAGATCTTTCTCTGACAGCCAGGTAAATCTGTCGGCCCGCTCCTCTCAGCCCCCATGTCTCCATACACAGTTGGCCGTTTAAGGAATCAGTAAAGACATCCGTATATGACGAGTAGCGTCACTGATCAGCGCAAAAAGGCACTCGCACATGGGCAGTTCTAGACAGGGGCCACAGGGGCCAGTCCCCCTGTAGAACTGCTCTTGGTCCCTTTAATGGCCCCTGTACTGAAGAGATAATACTACATCAGTTTCTAATGATGATATGTGCTGGAACAACAGCCGTAGCTAATCGGTCCCTTGAACCAATTTTACAGTTTTAATTGATCAATCATTTAAAATATTAAGGTTTTAGAATTTTAGCTTCAGCCGTATTGAGATAGGATCACAGTTTTCATCTGCTAGATCAGGGGTCAGCAACCTGCAACTCTGGAACCATATATGGCTCTGTGGCACATCTAATACATTAAACGGTGAAATATTGACCTGTTTTTTTGGGGGGGTTTTCCTTTCTTTTTTCATTCTGTCCCCCTATGAAAAAACAGTGGCCCCACCCTGGCCCGCCTGGTAAATATGGTCCAGAACCGCCACTGTTCTCACAGCAACAGAAATAAAAAGAGATCGACATGAAAGAAGCAGGAATGGTTGCTGCGTTTCTGTTTGCTGTTGTTATAAACTGCTTCACCAGCAACTCTTCTTATTTTTACAAAGCCGGTTGTTTGGTGACGTTTGTTAATATCCCTCTGAGTTCCAACCAATCAGCGTGACTTAACCACGGCTCCAGCCCAGCAACTCGATTGAGCTGTTCCGAGTCCATACCCTCATACAGGTACTCTGGTTCCTGAAACGGCCCCGAAAACGTCCCTATCGGCCCGGCTCGGTCCGGTGTAGTGCAGAAACGCGCATATCGGAAAGGTCCGGTCAGATTACCCTGAAGCTCTGACAGTGGAAGCTCGTCTATAATTTACACTCTGCTCTCTTATTTCTGACTTGCTCCCAGGGGATAATGACTTGACTTGGATTGGAAGATTCTTTTTGGGACTTGGACTTGGCCTGTAGGACCTTGCGACTCGACATGGACTAATCCTATGGGACTTGGACTTGCACTTGGACTCGGCACACCATGGACTTGAGTGTGACTAGGACTGGAGAGATGGTGACTTGACTACAACACTAGTAACAAGTTGAACACCAAAGACTGTTGTTGTATTACTGAAAACCATATGATTCCAGTCACCAGACTTATATTCTTACCTTGGCAGTTAGCACAGTTAGCATCATCAAACTCCGGCTGGATTCCTCGGAGAACGTAGGTCCATACCTTTAAGCTGAGACTTCCAACAGCTAAAACATTTCCAAACTCTGCATGTTTCATAAAAGACAGAGGTTAAAAGGTCCAGAGAATAAAACAGAGCCACTCTGTGTTTCCTCGTTGACCTTCCTGTTTTCCACTGAAAGTCTTGCTCTCTCTCCCTGTCTTGCAGCCTGAATAAACGTTTTTTTAAAGTGTTGTCATTCCGGCAGTGCTTGGTACGGTGTGTTCACTGATCAGAAAAAGATGTTGGAGCTTTCGAGACCAGTTCTGATTACTCACAGTTTCTAGATCCATTTTAGTTTTTCATACATTTGTGCAGTCCAAAATGCAAAATAAAAACACAAAACAACCAAAACGGTATAAAAATATACGAGGAAGTGAGAATCATGATGTAAAAATTGTGTTGATCAGATCTTCATCGTTGCTTGTTGGGTTCTGGATCACCGTTTTTTCGGCTCTTTGTAACTTTTCCTTCCACGTCTGTTTTGCTTCACCAGTTCTGATTCCTGTCACTTCAGAGCCTCCGAGGTGGAAACACCTTACCACAGGTATTTAAAGCTCTAGAAAAGCCTCTGCTGTTGGAAACATGGCCAGTATCTTGTTTCTCCAGCACATCTACAGCCAGCGGTCCGGTTCAGGCTTGATGACTGCTGCCAGTAACGAATGATTGACTTGTGTGTGCCATAGCAGTAATTGCATCCCTAACGATGCTGCAGAGATTCCTGGAGACACAAAAGAGCAGCCTCCGTTGGATTAATCAGTTCCGTTTTACAAAGCAATGAAAAACTTAGAGAATGGTGAACACAGTCATGGTTTAGATGTTGTTAAATAATGTGAAAAGGTAGTTAGAGGGCAGCTGTGTGGAGCCAACTGGATGACTGAGCATCATTAGGCCTGAACACGGAGGACGGCTGATGATCACAGCGGGAAATTGCCGACTGCAGGTCTCCAGGGGTTAAGAAGCAGCAAAACCAGCAGATTATTAAAAATAATAAGACCCTCCTCTGCCTGGCTCTAATGACAGCCCGAGCAGGCCCTGACAGCGGTAATACTTCAGCTGATGAGGGACCTCGGCTCGTCTGCTTCGTTTACAGAACAGGCCAAGTTTCATCGAAAACAAGCGCTGAAGTATTTGTTTGTGTGTGGGTGAGGATTTTGGGGGGATAGTGAGATCAGAAACCCTCCAGGGAGTCAATTAAACCTCCACCGTCCTGCTGTATGTTCTGGAGAAAGCTCGCCTCAGTTTATCTGAATCAACACAGTCGTCGTCATCATCACAAGGCCAAACTCTTCAGAAATTAGAGCTCGTTTAGCCGGATAAGACCGGACCTCGTTTAAGAGTACAAACACTAATGTTCCTCCCACTGAGGAGCTGCCACTGATTGGAAGTCAACACCGTCTGAAGTCCAGCAGCTCCAAGGAGGGATGAAACTGTTGGTGCGGTAACAAGCATCAGGTAAGCAGAATATCTCTCTAAAATCTCTCATAATGTTGGTTCTGGTATCACAATAACAGTTTAAAAAAAATCTGGCCTCATTGGTTTTTACCTGATCTGCTTGCTCATGTTAAAGATCCCAGGATCCTTTGGTTCAGATATGGGAGATCTGCTGCCCTCTAGTGGACCATCTGGAGAACATTCCAGAAAGTTCAAAATGCGGAGCACCCTTTATAACACCTTCAGCAGTAGGCATCTAAAGTCTGTTCCTTAGTATTTGGCCCTCCTTACTCTGATACCCCTAAATACAGTCCAGTTGGCTTTAGAGGTGAGCTGATTGGTAGACCGAGTCCACCTGAACGGCAGCCAGAGCATTCATCAGAGAAGCAGCTGAGATGGAAGAACACTAGGACAATGACTGGTCTGATTCTAACCTGAATAGAAAAGCTATTGATGAAAGAAAGCCATGAGATGTCCTAGTTAAAGTTCAGCCTTATAGAGGACCTGCAGTCTCAGGTCTTCTGAAGCCTCCAACAGGTTTTCTTCCATCTTCCCATCACCTCTAATGTTTCTGCTGAAGAATAGTTTCCCCTCAGCATGATGCTCCCACCACCATGCTTCACATTGGGGATGTGTGTTAGTTTGCCTCCAGACAGCATTTGGAAGGTAAACCAAAGGTAACGTTTACTCTCATCTGACCAGAGCACCTTCTACCATGTGTCCTCTGGGACTTGGTATCCCAGGGGACACAGAGCTGACATAAACAGTTCCTGCTAGAGATTCTCCATCAGGCAGACCCAATTGGGCCGAGCCGAGGGCTTTGCTGCCAGACTCACTCAGTGGATGGAGTCTTGTTTGAGTGATGGCTCCATCAGACTGAGGGCCCATGTTTTCCTGGAATTGACTGTAAGTGTGGGGGCGGTTCCTGCTCATCTATCGTCTTTATCTGAGCTCCTCCACGCTGTCAGGCTGGGCTGGGAGGATTATTTGTTTTAGTGCTCCCTGAAGGCACCTGGAGCACTGATGTGGTGTCAGGAGAGACAAGGTGGGCTGCTGTTTTATGAGTAAAGGCCGATCTGAATGGAACAGAAATGTTTTTGGTTTATCTCAACCTACCACTGTAAATATGTAAAATAAAAACACATTTAATATTTGAACCCAGCTCAACAACTTAAACCCAAACATTAGCAGATGCTCCAAATTCTCTTTTTCCACTTCTTTAGCTGGTACATTACATTACTGCCACCTAGTGGTGGAAGCAAGCGCCAACTTTAAAATCCTGTTCAATATTAACAATAATATTTGCTGAAAAATTATCCCACATAGATAAACTCTGAGAAAAACGTTTCAAATCCCTTTCATATTATATTATATTATATTATATTATATTATATTATACTAATGCTGTTGCTCTCAAAATTCTTCTGATCCCTTTTAAAAGTTTAAGGATTTTGAGAGTTTAAATTTGAAAACTTGGATCAGGTTTGTACTTTTTGGTCTGACAGAGAAAGGTAAATGTAAAAAAAGAAAAAAGCTTTTAATAACCTGGTAGCATATTTATGCAGTTTTGTAAACCTGATTACCCTTAAATCAGGTCTCCCTGTTCTTGTTAATATTTCCATCCTTTAGCAGTTTGCAGAGTTTATAAAAGAAAAAAAGACTTCATTATGCACTGAAGAGGATCCACAGCGTTACATGATCATAAACCTTGGTACAGTGAAGATGGTCCTCAGTAAGTAGAGATGAAGTGGATGAACAACTGGACGTCTTTGTAAAACTGGATGAAGATGCAAGATGGAAACGTGTCAAAGGCAGCAAAGGAGACAGAACTTCCAACAGCTACTACCACATGGGCTCAGTCATGCTCCCTGAAAACCAACCACAATGTAGGAAATCCTCTGAGAAGGTGGCGTGCTCTCCTCTTAATGCCGCCCTGGGAAACAACAGTTTCACCTAAAACCTTTAGGTGTCTGCAGCTAAACTAAGGAAGAGGACAGGGTTTTATTTTTCTGGATCACAGTGATCACATGGACTCTACCTGAACTGACCACAGAGCAGAAGTAAATCTGACAGAAATTCTGTGGAACCACCTGAAGAGGATTGTGGATTTGGAGAACGCAGACACCCTGAGCACCTTTCAGACACTGAGTTGATGTGTGATCAACAGAACATTGATGTTAAAGAGATGGAATCAGTCTGTACGGTCCGTGTACATTCAGGCAGTTCGTTTTTTCGTTTAAGACAAAGAAAGAAAAAAACCAAAACACTCTCGTTTTTTGTTTTTTGTTTCAAACGAAAAAACGGACCACGAACCCTTATCTATTTTTTGTTTTGGTTCACCAAACGAAAACGGGAAAAACGGATAATGACAGCTCATTTTCGATTTTGGTATGATCGTTTTGGGGCCAGTGGTCTGCCCTGGAAGTTATCTTGCACGTAAACCGCGTCGGGGGACCGTCGAAGAAGAAGAGAGCTTACGACACGAAATGGACAGTTTCGTGTTATTCCGTGAAAATAAAAGACTGACTTTAGGGGAAGAAGATATAACAACAGAAAAAAATTGCTGTTATATTTCAGGTTTGCTTGGGTTTTCCATTAATTCGGCTGTATTTATTTTTCGCTGTATGTTAAAATATGGAATCGGGCTAGCTTAGGGTAACTGAATGCATAAAAAAAGACAGTCGGTATGGATTTAAAAGTAACCTTTCTGTCACAGGTAAAAAAAAGAAAGCGTGTATCTGACCGATGACACAAACGTTGCCATATTTCCCCGGGCTGATGGAGACTTCAATGTATTTGACCTCATCACACGCGGACATTATGAGGTCCATGGAAACACAATGGACTGAGCGGCCACTGCGTCCCCAGTGGATTATCCTGCTCGTTTCACGTTGCAGCGGCCAGCTGGTGCAGCTGGTTGGTGCAGCTGGTGCAGCTGGTTGGTGCAGCTGGTTGGTGCAGCTGGTTGGTGCAGCTGGCGCAGCTGGTGGCTCCTCTTGCCCTCCACGGGCCACCATGACCAAGACTTTTCAGAGGTGATCAAATAAATATGTTTTTCCTTCACAAAGCATACCTCCTCCTTACCGCGTTAATAATTAGGCTAAGCCTTTAAAATGAGGCTTTACTGTAATGTACAATGCACAGGACCTTCCCGCTGTTTATCCCCTATGTTGATTCAGTCTGTCAGATTGAAGTTGTGTATTTTATTAAAATAAGCAGAGAGTTTGAAAATATATTGGAAATCTTTTCAAATTAAGTTGGACAATACTTTGTGTTATTGTGGTGTAGTCTATCATTGTAATGATAGGATCACATGATATGGGTATCAGATATAACATAACTTTTATTCAATGTCTAACTTTGAAATACATTAATATTCATCCTTGCATAACAATATCTGTTGGTTGATGTAAAATCATATTCAGATATGTGTGTCTCTCACACACATATGTTCATGGTGTGCCCTACATCTAGCCCGATGACCAGTGGAGATGGGCAACAGCCCCCCTCCCCCCAGCAACCCTTAAAGGATGATCAGCATAGAATATGGATGGATATAAAAATGTGTATTCTCATCAATTCATAGGAATATCTTCATTGGTGAATGCATGCTGTTTAGCTGCAATCCTTCATAAACCTTTTTTGTCTTCCTGCTTCTACATTTTTCCAGTGAAAGTTTTGATAACTTTATATTTAATTAAGCATTGAATAAACTGAAGACAGTACTTTTGCTTTGTTGATGGTAAAAAAGTTAATGAATACACAATACATTTAATAACTTTTTCATCCCACATTTCAAAAAGTGTGCTTACAGAAATAATAGGTTTGTCACTTTTTTCCAACTCTGGTTTTCACATTTAAAGCATTTTCTCTCTATTTTTATCCTTTTTAGGGAGGGGTGTCCCCAATGATCTGGCGCAGTCTTATTGCAAGGCAAGAGTCTCAGGTGACCTATTACCTGAATCCTCTGCAGCTGCGGATTTCTACAGACAAGAAACAGGAAATTCACTGACAAGAGAGTCAGTTTTTGGTACTGACCCATTTCATTCAGAGGAAGATAAGAGAAGAGCAGAAGCAGAGTTCAATTTGCTTCACCCCAATATGGTAGCTTTGTTTGATTCTACTGTGAACAGGCACCACAGACCATTCCAGGACTGTTTGATGGAACTGGTGAACATAACTAGGAGGTTTGTGTAAGATAAGCTTTTGTCATGAAAGCCCACTTGGGAAGGGAAGATATTTCATGTTATGTCCATAACTACTATATATGATCTTTATTTTTGTAATTACAATAAATTTGAAAGCATTTTTTTTTTCATGTTGAGGCTGACCCATCTTGGGAAAGGGGCATTCTACATAATTTTTTTTTAACCTTTAATCTGATTTGAAATACATTTATTAAACAATGATGTGTTATGTGTAAATACTATTTTGTGATCAAATAAACATTTGTCCCAAATTTTTTTTAGTATTTCTACATTTTAAATAAATTTGGTTTTGGTGAAGGCTTAGGAACATAACATATGCACCTTATGTTGCTAAGAAATCCTTGTGTATCTATCCATAAGTTTACACACTATTGGTTTCATGTTGGTGTTTAATATTTCATAATACCCATCTATTGATCAAAGGTTCCGTATATTGGATGATAATGTAGAGATTATTTAAAAACTTTTTTTTATTTAAAAACTTTTTTTTCTTCATTTGAAGAAAAAACTAAGGAATAAAATTAATGAGAGTCACAGGCAAGTATTGAAAATACAATTTAAAAGTAACTTGTTTATTATAATGGCATTTTGGGAGTCCCCAAAATCTATTTACCATATGTTTCTGAACATACATTATCTAAAATGCTTCGGATTTGGTGATGAGGTCAGCTTCTGTTACCATGGAAAACAAAAAATGGCACAGTTTATTTACATCATCGTTAACATCCATAATGTGTTAATTAGATTCACCCCTTGAGTTCTCATATGTTTGATTCAGAGCAGTCCGGCACACCCATAGACTTTCATAAGCTGGATATCACAGTCATCCATCCATCCATTTTCTTCCGCTTATCCGGGGTCGGGTCGCGGGGGCAGCAGCCTAAGCAAAGAGACCCAGACTTCCCTCTCCCCAGCCACTTGTTCCAGTTCCTCGGGAGGAACCCCAAGGCGCTCCCAGGCCAGCCGAGAAACATAGTCCCTCCAGCGTGTCCTGGGCCTTCCCCTGGGCCTCCTCCCGGTGGGACGTGCCTGAAACACCTCACCAGGGAGGCGTCCAGGAGGCATCCTGACCAGATGCCCGAGCCACCTCAACTGACTCCTCTCGATGTGGAGAAGCAGCGGCTCTACTCTGAGCCCCCTCCGGATGACTGAGCTTCTCACCCTATCTCTAAGGGAGAGCCCAGACACTCTGCGGAGGAAACTCATTTCAGCCGCTTGTATCCGTGATCTCGTTCTTTCGGTCACCACCCAGAGTTCGTGACCATAGATGAGGGTAGGAACGTAGATCGACCGGTAAATCGAGCGCTTCGCCTTTCGACTCAGCTCTCTCTTCACCACGACAGACCGGTACAGCGCCCGCATAACTGCAGATGCCCTACCAATCCGTCTATCGATCTCCCGCTCCATTTTTCCCTCATTCGTGAGCAAGACCCCCAGATACTTAAACTCCTCCACTTGGGGAAGGACCCCATCCCCGACCCGGAGAAGGCACTCCACCCTTTTCCGGCTCAAGACCATGGCCTCGGATTTGGAGGTGCTGATTCTCATCCCAGCCGCTTCACACTCGACTGCGAACCGCTCCAGCGAAAGCTGTAGATCACGTTCCGATGAAGCCAACAGGAACACGTCATCTGCAAAAAGCAGAGACCCGATCCTGAGGCCACCAAAACGGATCCCCTCAACGCCTTGGCTGCGCCTAGAGATCCTGTCCATAAAAGTTAGGAACAGGATCGGTGACAAAGGGCAACCTTGGTGGAGTCCAACTCTCACTGGAAACAAGCCCGACTTACTGCCGGCAATGCGAACCAAACTTTGGCACCGGTCGTACAGGGACCTAACAGCCTGTATCAAAGGGCCCGGTACCCCATACTCCCAGAGCACCCCCCACAAGGCCCCCCGAGGGACACGGTTGAACGCCTTCTCCAAGTCCACAAAACACATGTAGACCGGTTGGGCGAACTCCCACGCACCCTCCAGGACCCTGCTGAGGGTGTAGAGCTGGTGCAGTGTTCCACGGCCAGGACGAAAACCGCATTGTTCCTCCTGGATCCGAGGTTCGACTATCCGTCGGACCCTCCTCTCCAGAACCCCTGAATAGACCTTACCAGGGAGGCTCAGAAGTGTGATCCCCCTGTAGTTGGAACACACCCTGTGGTCCCCCTTTTTAAACAGGGGGACCACCACCCCGGTCTGCCAATCCAAGGGAACTGCACCCGATGTCCACGCAATATTGCAGAGCCGCGTTAACCAACACAGCCCCACAACATCCAGAGCCTTGAGTCATATCACAGTCATATCTTTTCATTTAAGAAATACAAAAGTCATGACTTTTCAGAAAGCAGTGCCATCATCCCTTCAGTCTGCCCAAATCATTTTCTGACAATGCAGGAACAACCTCATACCACAGAGAGGCTGGTTAAACGCTGACACCTGCTGCGATGACTTTACTGGACTTTCATCTGAAACACACACAGCATACATATTACTAAACCTTAATACATCAGCATTTATTCTAGAATTGCACTGCTCTGGGTGGCTGCATGTTGGAGTGGCTCTGTTGGCTACATGTTAAGTTTTGTTTTTTTGTACATTGGTTCCTCTTTTTTCTTAAAGAAGATAGCATTTTTTGACCTGTATACTTTCTAGTTTTTGGTGCTGTGAAGCTGGAAGGATTTTTGCTGTAGATTTTTCCCTTTTTGACAACTTGTTATGATGCGTAACCATGGCAACAATGTGGTTTACAGCCGGGAGCAGCTGATTAACATCGCAAAAGCTGAAATAATACCTCAACTGAAGCCACAAATCCCTGATGAGTTGATAAGGAGGAGACGTGGATGCAGAGCAGGAGCAAAAAGGAGACAGAGAATGAGGAAGTTCAAGCCATCTCTTCCATCGATCATAATGGGCAACGTAAGATCACTGGCTAACAAGATGGATGAACTCCAAGCCCTTACAAGGACTCCGCCAGAGTACCGGGAATGCAGTGTTATGTGTTTTACTGAGACGTGGCTGCTGGATCATATGGAGAGGACATTAATGTCATGACTGAGTGTGTGAGTGACTATATAAACTTCTGTGTAGACAACATCATCCCCACCAGAACAGTGAGATGCTTCCCTAATAACAAACCCTGGATCACCAGTGACCTGAAGGAACTGCTAAACAAAAAAAAAGAGCCTACAGGGAGGGAGACAGGGAATTACTGAGGAGTATACAGAAGCAACTTAAGGTCAAGATCAGAGACAGCAAGGAGGCATACAGGAATAAGCTGGAGAACAAACTACAGAGGAACAATATCAGAGATGTCTGGTCAGGACTGAGAAAGATCACAGGTTTTAAGGACAGGAAGGATTGGATAGATTGAAGTCTGGACAGAGCCAATGAACTGAACACATTCTTCAACAGGTTCAGTTCAGGAACTAGCTCAGCATCCTCCTCTCCTGTTCCCAGCCAAACAGACATCCCACTCTCCTCTGACCAACAGCTTTACTGTTACACCTCAGATGTTTTATCCTTCACCTCAGCCATGGACTCTTCTGATTCCACAAGTTTGACTTCAACCAAGTCAGGAAATGCTGCTACCCCCTTTTCCTCCCCCTCCCACTTCTTTGTCTCCAAAGGTCAGGTGACGAGGCAGCTGGAGAAACTGAACAGGAACAAGGCTGCAGGTCCAGACGGTGTCAGCCCCAGAGTCCTGAAGGCCTGTGCAGAGCAGCTCTGTGGGATTCTGCAGCACCTCTTCAACCTTAGCCTAACTCAGGAGAAGGTCCCAGTGTTGTGGAAGACATCCTGCCTTGTTCCAGTACCAAAGAGAACTCACCCATCAGTCATCAATGACTATAGACCCGTTGCCCTGACATCCCACATCATGAAGGTCCTGGAGAGACTCCTGTTGGCCCCCCTGAGTAAGCAAACAAGAACGTATCAGGACCCACTGCAGTTTGCTGATCGCTGTGGAGGTGAAGATGCCATCATCCACCTGCTTCAACCAACCCACTGTCATCTGGACAAAGCAGGCAGCACTGTGAGGATCATGTTCTTTGATTTCTCCAGTGCATTTAACACAATTCAGCCTGATTTGCTTTGTCAGAAACTCCTGAAGACACAGGTGGAGCCTCAACAATCGCCTGGATCAATGACTACCTGACCAACAGACCACAATTTGTGAGACTGAAGGATTGTGTGTCAAACCAGGTGGTCAGCAGCACAGGAGCACCACAGGGGACTGTACTCTCACCATTCCTTTTCACTCTGTACACCTCAGACCTCCAGTACAAATCAGAGACCCGTCATCTGCAGAAATACTCAGATGACTCTGGAATTCTTGGGTGTATCAGAGATGGACAAGAAGCTGAATACAGAGAGCTGGTGGACCGCTTTGTGACATGGTGTGGAAACAATCGTCTCACCTTGAATGTGAACAAAACAAAGGAGATGATTGTAGATTTCAGAAGAAACAGGGATAAGTCAAACACTGTTTCCATCATGGGAGAAGAAGTGGAGGTGGTTGAGGAGTATAAATACCTCGGAGTTCACCTTGACAACAGACTGGACTGGAGGCGCAACAGTGAAGCCGTCTACAAGAAGGGACAGAGCAGACTGGACTTCTGGAGGAAGCTTAGGTCCTTCAAGGTTTGCAGCAAGATACTGCAGATCTTCTACAAGTCTGTTGTGGAGAGTGTAATCTCTTCAGCCGTCATCTGTTGGGGTAGCAGAATCAGAGCCAGGGATTTAAAAAGGCTAAACAACCTGATAAAGAAGGCTGGTTCTGTTCTTGGGACAACTGTGGAACATCTGGAGATGATAATGCAAAGAAGGATTCTTCATAAAATCAAAAAAAATATGGACAACCCTGAGCATCCTCTTCATGAGACAGTCATACAACAACAGAGCGTCTTCAGTCGGAGGCTTCTTCAGTTTCGCTGCAATACAGACCGCTACAGGAAATCCTTCCTGCCCCCAGCTATCATCATCTACAACAACTCCTTAAAGAATTCATTATATGAGCTACAACACTTAATTTCCCTCTGGGATCAATAAAGTATTTTTGAATTTGAATTGAATTTACACAGTTTTACGTTGGGCTTTAGCTTATTTTTAGCCCACTACAGCAGGCTGGCATTGACTTACCCTATAAGTGGTCCAGCTGTTCTCCTGTCTTTGGCTTTATGCTTCTTTTATTACGTTCTCCACTCTCCTGCACGTCTCCAGAATATTTCTCCTTTTCTACACCACAAGCTCCATCCTCTAAAATGATCATACATTTGATGGAATGCCTCTCTAAAACAGTTTCAACAAAATGTATAACTTTATGACATTATAACTTTTGCATTATAATAACTGTACATGCTTTTTTTGCAGGACTGTTGTATTGGATTACATTAATTTTAGCTTACGTTAGGTGAACCTAATAAACTAGCAACCGATAGTAGTACTGGATTTATGCACCTAACAATAGTGGATACAGTTATTGAATTCCATTACCAGGATTTTGCCTAAATCTTACTTCTTTTTAGGTAACCAGCCAGAGCCTGTACTTCACTGACTATAGCAATGTGGCAGTTTTCCCTGGAGCAGAGGGCCACTTCAGTTCATTCGACCTCAGGGACAAGGCCCATTACGAAGTACACGGGGCCGGGGCTGTGCCGGATGCAGGTGTTGACGTTGCTGCGGGGCCTCTACCTACTCCTTCCACGAGCGGCCAGTTTCCCTTCTCCAGGTTGGCTAGTTCAGCAAGCCCCTCAGTTCCACCCAGGGCTCAATCCTTGAAATACAAGGTAACATTTTTTTTCAATTTCCATGCCCTTGTCAATAGAATATAAATATAAATGTTCTCTTGTATGTTCAGAATTTTTAAATGAACCTAAATTTAGTTGTTCTGAACTCCAGGACTGTCAGTCTGGGAGAGGTACAGAGTGGAAAGCTTGTGAACAGCAGAATGGTGGATGGAAGATTTACTGAGCAGGAGGCCAGTGTCCCATCCATGATTGCCAAAGTAAAAGATGCCTTAGGAAGCAATGAACAACTCATCCTGACAGACCACAATGGAGTGGAAATATTAGACTCAGAAGGAACAAGAGGTGCTTCATTTGAAAAATTGTATTTACCATCTCAAATTATAGTGTATGTAACCCTGTCTCTTGAAAATGTACTGTGACAATAGCATGAACTTTTAAGTTGCTTCACACGCATTTTGAACTGGAGCCATAAACAATGTCAAACCTTTGCCATTCCGATAAAAACTAAATGAATATGCATTCACATGTCCGTCTTCAAGAGTGAGCTTTTATTAATACATACTGTATCTTTTATACTCAATTAGGCACCTTTTATTGGAAGCAGAACTCACGAAAAATCATGGCTGTACCAGAGGTTGATTTCCAAGCTGTGCAACAAAAGAGGCGAAGAATCTCGTAAGTCACACCTCCTCAGTTTTTCCTCCTGACATCAGGTACTGTAAAAGGCTAAGCATGGCCTGAATTAAAGAGCAGAGCTGGTCTGAAACAACATATTCAAAGAGACTACATGAAAGCACCTAAAATAATGGCACATTTCTCCGTCAGTCTGTCCAGAAACACTGCCATGTTTATCTGAGTCTTTTCTTTGATACAACTATATTTCCTACAATTGGACACCTTCAGTCAATGGACACTTTATGCAATATTTGATTTGCACAAAAGCAATCATTTCTGTGTCCATAATCAATCTGAATGTAATGGCATGTCACATAATTTGCATACATTAACAGTTTCTAACTTAATATATACATGTGACGTTTCTCTTTCACAGACGCAAAGATGACGAGGGTGGACTGCACAGTGTGTTCGAGAAGATCGAGGAGCTTGTCCTGGCTGCTCAGGGTTTGTCTGAGGTGACAACTGCCATTCAGGGACTCTCTGATGTGGTCCATCGAAACAGGAACACAACATTGGTACTGACTGATGAACAGTCCAGGAATGTTAGGAACACATTTACTTGTCTGGTTTGCAGAGGTAAGTCTTGTCCTTAGGAAGAGAAAAAATTATGTATTCACACTGACAAACATATTGTTGTTGTTTGGTGGAATTTATGATGTAGTGGTCATTTAAAAGCTTAAGTGTCCTGCTCCTGGTGTTCTTTGTATAGGCCATTGAGATTAAGGAAATCAGTCCATATAAACAGAGCCACTCCTTAAAGTCCCTGTAAAGGCAATTCTAAAAAAACAAATAAAAAATTTTAGAAATGTATTGCTAAAACATATTACTAAGACTGTGAACTGTGAAGTACTGAATTGTGGAGTTAGACCGTTAAACAGTTTTCACCATTGCTGTGTTTAGGATTTTTTTGGCGGGGCTAAAACGGGGAATCGATGATGCACTGGAGCCCCTGAGCTCCTGCACACGCCCCTAATTGATGACGCACCGGAGCCCCTGCGGCTGCCCCCTGCCCTATCAGTTCGCTGCTCAATCGCGAGTTACTGTCAGTATTACTTACTTCAGCCTACAATTTGCTAGCTAGCTATGGCTTCGTCACAGAAATGCGTATTACCTGGATGCGATCACTTACAAAACAGATTGAAATTCCATTGAATTTCCGAACAACGATCATATCAACAAGAGGTGGATTAATTTTGTGAAGAGCCACCTTGATGGAGAGCTGAGGATCACCACCAACACCCGTCTCTGTAGTGATCATTTTAAACAGGATAGTTTTATAAACTTTCGTCGCGAGACAACTGGAAAACACTGATAATACGCTGTTACTGGTGAATGAGGCCGAGCCGACTATCTCCCGCCTCAGCCTTCATCCTCCCGTCGCGCAGACAACTGGTGCCATCAGTGTGTACCCGCGAGTCAACTTTCCCACGAGTGGTTTCAGCGCAGCCAGCGGACATCCCCCCAACGTTTGAGAGCAGAGACCACTGCTCATTTTTTCAAGATTTTGATAGCTTATTTTATTTACTTGGCTGCTTTTTTTTATCATTCAAATTTGGCTAGGTGGCTAATAACACATTTTTCTGTGGTGTGACAAACTACACACTAAAGAACACATACTTAATTTTCACTTTACAGGGACTTTAAGCAAACTTCAGGAATTTACAACTGTGATGTTAAGTGGTACGGTGTGTGCTTGAAGCATCTGTAGACAAAGGAATTTGTGAATTCTCACTGAACTTATGCCATACATAGACTCAGTTACATAAAGGATACTTTTTGAAATGCTGTCAGTCTGACATTCAATTGGAAAATATTTTTCATTCTTCATCTAGTATATCTTGTATTGTGTTTTCAGACCTCTAATATTTATTTCTTACACTGGCAGGAATCATGGAAGATCCAGTATTTGCAGCATGCTGTGGAAGTTTGGTCGGATGCATTTCCTGTATTACTGTGTGGCTTCTGAATTCCTCAATGTGTTTGAAGTGTCGAGCAGATGATTTTTCCATCAACATTCACAAAGTCACTGTCCTCTCTGGTGTAGTAAATGTCATGAGAGAGCTGGCACGGGAAGAGTAAATGCTGCTTTTCTGCTTGCCACCAATCCTTATGTTATCTCATGTTCTAAATTCTTTTGATATTGAGGATTGATGTTTTTTATGTTGCCTCGATGTTCTTATCTCTGGAGTTTTAAGAGCTAGAAAATGTAACAATGTTTAATGCTACATCATTGTTCCCACCTCACAGTAGTTTTATAAGAGCTAGTAGGCCTACATGTGCCAAGATGTTTTTATGCTACATTATTGTTCTCAGCCCACAGTGATTTTTATAAGAGCTAGTAGGCCTAAACGTGGCAATATGTTGTGGCAGGCTCTTCTGTGGAGATTTGCAAAGGTGGACTTACTTTGTTTACACAATTTATGTGTCTGATTATTCTTTCTGTACAAAAGCAAAATAAATATTTTTTCTTGATAAAACAACCCTGTGAATCATGTCTAATATGGATACAATGACAGTAAAAGGATTTATTAATGGTAACAAAATAGGCAGTTGACATTTTTATGGTGACACTTGTATCCACATATAAAGTAAAACTTGTATGGTAAATACTATCAGGGTATACTTACACCCTCTACTTTTATAGTAGTAACTTCATAATGGTGTTCACAGACATATGTCCAGCAATCTGTAACAAGGCTCCTCACAATCCAGTGCACATGGAATTAGGAACAAGTCTTTGTTACATCAATGAGGTAGATCAAGGCCTCTTTGAAGGGAGCATAGTTGTAATTGACAGCACTATCAAAAATAACTGAAAGGTCGGGGTAATAATGTGCAAAGTGCTGCTCTGCTCTCACTTTGTCTGCCTCAGACCGAAAGGGATCACTTCCGAATGAAGATACTCTGGTGAGGGAGGATCCCATGTCCCTGTCCCTGTCCCATGTCATCTGGTAGAAGATCGGTTGTGATTTTTCTTGGTGTTCCAGTCCCTGCTAGGTGATTTGGTATCCCTCTCTCTTTAACAACACAATAAATGTTTGTTGTGATGTTCAATGATAAAACACTCAAACTGAATAACTTGTAAGGGAAATGTGACATACCTGGAATCCTGTGAGCATTCCATGATTGCACAAATCTGTTTATGCCAATTTGGCACATCTGGCAGGTCAGATTAGATGTGCAGAACCTTGTCAGACTGTCCTCCATATCTATAACTTCCTGATCTTGTAGCTGGATGAAGGCCTCCTTTAGTGGATAATTCACTCTGTTGTTAATTTCTGGCCACATCCTTTCCACTGTGTGATTCTGTGTGTTTTTTTTAAAGGAGATGATAGAGGTCTGTTAACAATGTGTTTCTATGTTATTAGCAGTTGGGAACTAGTGAATAGACTTAACAATAACCTTGTGTAAAATCCCCAAGACCACACAATGTTTAAAACATCATAAGAAAAAGTTCTGTATTCAAAATCCTAGAATAAGTATTATCTGAAGTACTGATTGTAACCACTCTTGACAATTGTCCCAGGTTATTCATATATTTGAAATTATTAGATTACTCATTATGTAGGGGAGTATAAAGTAGCAGGACATGAATATGCTCAAGTAAAGTACAAGTTCCTCAGACTTGTACTCAAGTTAATTACTTGGCTTAATATGCTTAGTTACTTTTCACTAATGGTGTAATGTAGATGCAGATGGTTGACATTACCCGTGTTGACTGTGTTTGGAGGTATGGCTGTCTTTGCTGGTTGTGTCTATATTCTGACAGCGTCTCTTGCATGTAGAGGCACAGGTAAAACTCTTTGCCATGATCCATACGAAGTTGATCCCACATTCCATAATGTGTTACTGCAGGTCTACATAAACACATATGAAACGCTCAATTATTAATATTATTACAATTGATAAAATATGTTCGATCAAACATAACATACAACACTGACCTGTACACCTCTTCATAGATGGCTGGATTGTTTTTTACAGGCATAGTTGCATTTGCAACAATTTTCTTGCTGTATCCATCTACAGCAATCACATGAGTCACTCCAAACATGACCAATTTCTCATTTTGGTCCATGTGCATCTTGTGTCCCATATACTCAGCATTATATGGGATTGGGTTAAAGTTACGGGAACCCTATGCAAGCAAGAAAATATATTAGTCAGCATTAGATATAGGCTAAGTATTATTAGGTATACATGTGCATGGTATTGGGTACATGGCCAGAAGGGTCTGCCAGCAGACCTCTGTGGGACTCATCCCATCTGTCAGGACGGAAATTACATCAGAATCACCCACAACTCTGTAAACTAAAGGTAACCACTGTAATACATAAACAGTTCATGTCAAATATTTAAGTTGAAACAATAATGCACAGAATTAATTTCAAAAATATTATCTGGATGTGCATGGTTAAAAGGCCACAAAACACAGACTAATATCATAGATTTTACGACTGATTGACTGTGATTCAGAATATGTTAATATAAGATATGATTTAAAATACTATGTTGTGCAAAGTATTTTAACTGCCGAACTTTAATGTTAACTTAGGCTATATGAGGGTTTACTGATATGACTTTGGTTTGGCTAATGAAATGCAGAGGAGGTGTATCATCCCAATCTGTAATCTTAAACCTTTATAGAAAGCCATTTAAACATTTTTTCCCTAAAACGTACTAGTCGCTATTTAAAAACTACTAGTACTTATTTATTAGCTACTAGTAACTATTCCCATTTTACTAGTAACAATTTATTACATACTAGTACTTAATTTTTTGTTACTAGTGACTATTTCATTAGTTACTAGTAATTATTTTAGTTACTAGTCACTAATTGAAATTTTTTCTATTCTATTCTCTAACTATTTGAATAGTTACTAGTAACTAATGAAAAGGTGATCTCTACAGAGCCCCATAGATTGCAATGGCAAAAATGCTCAATTAGTTACTAGTTACTAATGCAATAGTTATCATACTAGTAACTAAAACGTGCTAGTATCTAATCAATTGTTACTAGTAAAACGGGAATACGTATTAGTAGTTAATGGAATAGTTAATAGTAACTAATAAGTAAATACTATCGCATTTAAATAGCAACTAGTAAGTTTTAAAGAATAAATGGTAAAAGGGCTTGCCATAAAAACCTTGACATTTACATCCTGACAGAAAAGATGACAGCCAGATTGACTGAGCTCCACATAGGAGGTCTGCAGTCAGACTCTATTGGGAAAAGCCCTGTCTATTATAAAAATATAAAATTCAGGACTAGCCAATTTAAGACATACTTGACGCCGTTCTTCATGGTAAGGGGCATGGGCTGCTCTCAGAACGCTCCCAACGCGGCATTCCCCTGCACATACCCCAACTGAGGACAGGTAGCCTGTCATCATTTTACGACCATATGTTGATCCAGTCTGTTAAAACACACACATACACAGGCACACAATTGTTTGTCTACCATCAAATAGCCGAGGTCTAGTACAGTGGTGTAGTCTAGTTTTTTGTAGTGAGTATACTGTGATTTTTCCCTCCCAGCCTCATACACCCCGTCCCAGAACGACGTCCCATAAGCACCACTACACTCACTGCATACAGTATGCATGTACACGTAATATAGAGCATTCTCAAGGACTGCTTAGGCTGTGTGTTGTCAACACGGCATACACTTCTACTACTGTGCACACACACACACACACACACACACACACACAGGCCATGGGAGCCGAAAACGTCATTTCAGTGCTTCACAACCCAGACGGGGTGAATTTCTGAATGAACGCGTTAAAGCTCTGTCACAAAACAATGTGGTTACGTATCATCTCGCTATTTTAAGTGGGTAACGTTAACGTTATAAGGAAATCTCTGACCGTTCCTAGTGGGTATAACTTACAGCGTTATAACTTAACGTTATACAGGCTACCTGTGTATCACGTAGACCACACCACTGGTCTAGTATGCTACATGTTTTACTTTTTTATATCACGTAACGTTACCTCATTTATTGCTCGAGACACAGCAATGTCAAGCTCTGAATCAGAAGTGGGTTAGGGTTAGGGTAGCTCCTTCTGGGTCAGACCCTACCCTAACCCTAACCCTACCCCCAATCATCTCTACACAGCATGCGCGGATCAGAGAGAACTTCCAGGTCAGGCCACTTGCCTCAAAACAAAAATAACTAAATCAAAAATGAACTCTCATGGGTTTTTTTCATTTTCGTTTCGTGAACCAAAACGTAAAATTAGATTAAGGGTTCGTGATCCGTTTTTTTCATTTGAAACAACAAATGAAAAAACGAAAAACTAGTGTTTTGGTTTTTTCATTTTTTGTTTCAAACGAAAAAACAAACTGCCTGAATGTACACGGACCCTGTACTACAGGCTTTTTAAAAACAACCTTCTGGTCTGTCTGTGTTTTCACTCATCAGTAAAAGTCTTGATTTGACACATCAGCAGGTTCCTCTGATAAAATGATGTAAAAGTGCCTCCTAGTGAGGCTGCACTTTGACCGTTCAAACAAATCGTTTTCAAATGACACAATAATGAAAAATGAATTGATGCTTGTTGATCCTAACTGCTGCTGCAGCTTTGAGCCCAAATCCCAGAGGAAGCATCATGACTCCGGAGAGAGAGATGGAGGAAGATCAAACCATCTCTTCCATCCATCATAACAGACAAACTCCTACTCCAACATCTCTCTGCTCAGCTTTCTGACCAAACGCCCAGACACAAACTAAAAGAGGAGCAGCAGAAGCAGATGAGGTGGATTAGCAGAGCTAGCTAACAACAGGACGTGTTACTGAGGAATATCCTCTCTGCTGCCTGGATGTGGAGCTGTTAGCATGTCATGATGGTCATGAGATATTAAACACAGAAGTGTATTGCATTTACTTGAAATAACATCTCTGTTTTTCTGAGTTAACAAGCTAACCGTTGGACTCATTCTGCATTGGCCTGCGATAAAGCGGCGACACATCCAGGGTGTAGCTGCCTACCCCACCTGGAGACCCTGCGAGGACAGGTGGATGTTCTATGACTGTAGGCATAATGAACTGGCTCAGTAAGAAGAACTGAAACATGTCCCGTTTCCATCCATCCATTGTCTGTAGTTTATCCCTCATCCTTTCAGGGTCATCTCCAGCAGTCATCCGGCCAACGGTGGGCTACACCCTGGACAGGTTGTCGGTCCATCGCAGGAAAACACTTTTGCCTAGTCAATTCAGAAAAAATAGCTTTTTATTATTATTGTTTTATTGCAACACGCTTCCGTAACTAAATACCCCCCATGCTGTAATGTTAATTATCGGGTTTCAGCGCCAGTTTCGTCCAGCTGGGGGCGCTGCTGACTCAGCATCATGAGCTGCTGCTGCCACGGAATCCGGAAGCAAAGAAGAAAGGAAGAAAGGGTAAAAATAAGTGTGTTCCTTGGTGGTCAGATGAATGTACCAAAGCTATTCGAGACAGGAATAAAGCTTTTAAGGTCTTTAAGAGAAACCACTGTTTTCAAAACCTTTGTGATTACAAAAGGAAGCTTGCAGTTGTAAGGAAAGTAGTTAAAGAAACTAAGAGGGAATATTGGAGGCGATATTGTGATACCTTAGGAAGACAAATGTCTGTGGGTCAGGTCTGGAGGACTATAAAGAGAATGGCAGGGAATAAGGCAAGTTTTGGATACCCAGTAATGTCATGTGGTGATAGAATAATTCTGGATAGTAAGGGTAAATCGGAGTAATTAGTGCAACAATTTGTTAAAATCCATAGCAATGATAATTTAACAGTGGAGGAAAGAAGAGCAAGACGAAAGATAGTTGGAAAATGTTTGGATATTCTTGAGGATGTTGGGTATTGTGACAATGCGATTAATGATGAGTTTAGTATGTGGGAGCTGAATAGAGCGTTGAATAAGTGTAGTAATACAACCCCTGGAGAGGATGATATTAGCTACTGCATGCTGAGGAACCTGAGTGATAGATGTACAAGGGTGTTGCTGAAGCTGTATAATAAAGTATGGGAAGAGGGTAATTTGCCAGAACAATGGAAGGAGGCAATTGTTGTTCCTATTTGTAAGCCAGGAAAAGACCCTTCTGCAGCAGAAAGCTATAGGCCTATAGCTCTGACATCGCATGTTGGGAAGGTGATGGAGAAAATGATTAATGATAGACTAATTTATTTCCTGGAGAGAAATGCCTTACTTAAAAGTCATCAATATGGTTTTAGGAGAGGTAGGAGCACAACAGACTCCTCTTTGATTTTAGAGAATGAAATTAGGAAGGCTCAAATTAACAAAGAGTGTGTGGTGGCAGTTTTCTTCGATGTTGAGAAAGCTTATGACATGATGTGGAGGGAAGGTTTGGTTATAAGATTACATCAAATGGGTATTCGGGGGAAAATGCTAAGGTGGGTGAAGAGTTTTTTGTCAAGTAGGCGTATTTCAGTTCGGGTAGGAAAGGAGTTTAGCTCTAAGTATGTGGTAGAAAATGGTACGCCTCAGGGCAGTATAGTGAGTCCAGTATTGTTCTCCATTATGGTTAATGAAATATTTTGTAATGTTGAATCCTCAGTTGGGGTGTCTCTGTTCGCGGATGATGGAATAATGTGGAAGAGGGGTAGGAATGTGAAATATATTGTTAAGAAGTTGCAGCAAGCCATTGATAAGGTTGAAGCCTGGTCATTGAAGTGGGGTTTTAGATTTTCAGTGAATAAAACGAAGGTTATGTTTTTTACCAAGAAGAAAGTGGGTAGTGATGTTAATCTTACCTTGTATGGGAGAAATTTGGAGAGGGTGAGTGAGTTTACATATTTGGGATTACTGTTTGACAGTAAATTGACATGGAAGTCACATATTAATAAAGTTGTGGAGAAATGTAAAAAAGTAATGAATGTAATGAGGTGCCTTCGAGGACGGGACTGGGGAGCTAGTCGAAGTTGTTTAAAAACTGTATATGTAGCATTAATTAGGTCTGTTTTAGATTTTGGATGTGTTGTATATCGATCAGCAGCCAAAAGTAATTTGGAGAAACTGGACGCTGTTCAATATCAAGCCCTGAGGATATGTTGTGGAGCTGTTAGATCAACCCCAGTGTCTGCACTGCAGGTGGAGATGGGTGAGATGCCTTTGAGTTTTAGGAGACTGCAGCTGGCTCTTACATATTGGGCCAACTTGTGTGGGAACAGTGAAGATCACCCTGGTAGAAGTCTACTTACACCGACCCAGGAGAGGGAGAGTGTACAGTTGGCCAGTTTTGGGTGGATTATAGAGAAAGCGGCCGGAGATGCTGGAATAAGACATTTGGAACTGAGCCCTGTTGTCCCAATTTCTACTGTCCCTCTGTGGGAGTTGACTGAGCCTTGTGTGGATCTGTCTCTGCTAGAAAGGAAGAGCTGTAGCAACAGAAATGTGGTAACATACATCTGGGAGAACTTCCCTGAATATTTAGAAATATACAGTGACGCGTCTAAATTGGAGGATGGTAGAGTGGGAGTTGCCTTTGTAATCCCTGACTTGGGTGTTAGAGTCAGTTAGAGAACAAGTGACAATGTGGCAGTTTACACGGGAGAACTGCTGGCTTTATTGTTAGCGATGGTTTGGGTGGAGGAGAGTGCGTCAGTGGGAGCTAAGGTTGTGATTGCGTCTGACTGTAGTAGCGCGCTGACGAGTATTAAATGTATGGAATCTGTATCAAGACAAGACATCATTTTTGAGATAGTAAACATAATGGACAGAGTGAATAGATCAGGAAAGCAAGTGGTGCTGTTATGGGTGCCGGCACATATAGGGATACAGGGGAATGAGATGGCAGATAAATATGCAAAGCAAGGTGCGCGGAGTAGGGATATAAACTTCCCAGTTAAAATCAGCAAAGAGGAAGTCAAGAGCATTGTGAAAGCTAAAATCAAAGAACTTTGGCAGAGAAGTTGGGAGGAGGAGAGAAAGGGACGATTTTATTTTTCTATTCAGCGCCGAGTAGGTGAGTCTATAACTGGACGTGGGATCAGTCGGAGGGAGGAAGATGTGTTAACACGACTGAGGTTTGGGCATACATATTTGAATAGTTCTTTGAACTTAATGGGAAAGCATCAGACAGGCCAATGCGAGTGCTGCGGTGAGAGAGAAACTGTAGAGCATGTATTTATGCAATGTGTGAGGTACAGACGACACAGAGAAGAGCTAAAGGCATATATGAATGAAAGTGGAATGGGGTTTTCGGTTGGAACAATGTTAAGGGGATGTTCTTCGGCAGGAGTTGTTAAGGCGATAATGAGGTTCCTTCGGGGTACGAGGCTATTTTTAAGAATATAAGAAGAAAATGAATAGATGGCCTAAATAATAATAATGCTAAAAAGTAAAATAAATAAGAAAATGAATAAATAAAAAGGGAAGGGGAAAGAAAAAGAGGGGGAAAAGAGAGGGAAGAAGGAAGGGAGAAAGGAGAAGGGAAAAAGGAGAGAACAAGGGGGAAGGAAGGGAAGGGAAAAAAGAGAAAAGAAAGAAGGAATAAGAGAAGGGGAGAAAAGAGAAGAAAGTATATATATATATATATTTTTTTGTTAGTATAGGAGACACAGGACTGATGGGGCCATGTTGGCCCACACTCCATATCGGAAGGTGGCGGTAATGCACCAATAAGTTGTTTGCCAACCGCCAAAAAACACCATTAGAAGAAGAAGAAGAAGAATCCGGAAGCGATTCGGACTCATTCAGGCTGCTGCGGTGGAGACGAACCTCTCTTCTGATACCGCTATCTTCGTGTTTAGGTCGTCGAACCGAGCGGGACCATGGCAGGGCGGCTCCCGGCCTGTGTTGTGGACTGCGGCACCGGGTGAGTGAGGTTGGGCTAGCTTGCTAGCCTGTTAGCATTCAAGCTGCTGTCAAAGCTCCAGCTAACGCCCTGGAAGCTTCTCCCTCTGGCCCGGACGCTTCCTCCTTCCTAGGTAACCTCCATCCAGCATGTCGGCATGGGGCCGACGGAGTCACGGGACCGGCCCGGACCGGACCGAGCCGAGCCGGGCCGGGCGCTTCAGGCTGGTCCGTTTACTGCTGTTAAAGCTGGTTAGCTGCTGCTAGCTGCTGGAGCTAAAATCATTTCCTGGAAGACCCTCCCCTCAGACAGCTCCCTACCTGGGCTACCCGGGGCCGGGCTGGGACCCTACCTGGGCCAGACTGGAACCCTACCCTGGGCCAGACTGGAACCCTACCCTGGACCAGACTGGAACCCTACCCTGGACCAGACTGGGACCCTACCTGAGCTACCCGGGGCCGGGCTGGGACCAGACTGGAACCCTACCCTGGACCAGACTGGGACCCTACCTGAGCTACCCGGGGCCAGACTGGGACCCTACCCTGGACCAGACTGGGACCCTACCCTGGACCAGACTGGGACCCTACCCTGGACCAGACTGGGACCCTACCCTGGACCAGACTGGGACCCTACCCTGGACCAGACTGGGACCCTACCTGAGCTAGACTGGGACCCTACCTGAGCTACCCGGGGCCAGACTGGGACCCTACCTGGGGCCAGACTGGGACCCTACCTGGGGCCAGACTGGGACCCTACCTGGGGCCAGACTGGGACCCTACCTGGGGCCAGACTGGGACCCTACCTGAGCTACCCGGGGCCGGGCTGGGACCAGACTGGAACCCTACCCTGGACCAGACTGGGACCCTACCTGAGCTAGACTGGGACCCTACCTGAGCTACCCGGGACCAGACTGGGACCCTACCTGGGCTAGACTGGGACCCTACCTGGGCTAGACTGGGACCCTACCTGGGCTAGACTGGGACCCTACCTGGGCTAGACTGGGACCCTACCTGGGCTAGACTGGGACCCTACCCAGGACCAGACTTGGGACCCTACCTGAGCTACCCGGGACCAGACTGGGACCCTACCCTGGACCAGACTGGGACCCTACCCTGGACCAGACTGGGACCCTACCTGAGCTAGACTGGGACCCTACCTGAGCTACCCGGGGCCAGACTGGGACCCTACCCTGGACCAGACTGGGACCCTACCCTGGACCAGACTGGGACCCTACCCTGGACCAGACTGGGACCCTACCCGAGCTAGACTGGGACCCTACCTGGGGCCAGACTGGGACCCTACCTGAGCTACCCGGGGCCGGGTTGGGACCAGACTGGAACCCTACCCTGGACCAGACTGGGACCCTACCTGAGCTAGACTGGGACCCTACCTGAGCTACCCGGGACCAGACTGGGACCCTACCTGGGCTAGACTGGGACCCTACCCAGGACCAGATTCGGGACCCTACCTGAGCTACCCGGGACCAGACTGAGAGCCTACCCTGGACCAGACTGGGACCCTACCTGAGCTAGACTGGGACCCTACCTGAGCTACCCGGGGCCGGGCTGGGACCAGACTGGAACCCTACCCTGGACCAGACTGGGACCCTACCTGAGCTACCCGGGACCAGACTGGGACCCTACCTGGGCTAGACTGGGACCCTACCTGGGCTAGACTGGGACCCTACCTGGGCTAGACTGGGACCCTACCCGGGACCAGACTTGGGACCCTACCTGAGCTACCCGGGGCCAGACTGGGACCCTACCTGGGGCCGGACTGGGACCCTACCTGGGGCCGGACTGGGACCCTACCTGGGGCCGGACTGGGACCCTACCTGGGGCCGGACTGGGACCCTACCTGGGCTCTTATCCAACCAGACGTTTAGGTTCTGTTGCTTGGAACTGATCTCTGGGTCAGAGCCGGGCTTGATGTGGACCGGGATCTTCTCATTTCATAGTTTGATGATTTTTATTATAACCCCCAGTGAATAACACTGTAGTTAGATATTTAGTTCAGCCAGTATCGGTCAGAGAGAATTGTTTCACTAATAATTTAGTACTCTGACTTTTATCCAGTATTTATAAGCATATTTTGGTTATTATAGTTTACATTGTGTTAATTTTATTTATTCTGTTTCATTTGCTCTAATTCTGTTTAAATCAGTTTACTTTGTATTATTACTTTTATTATTTTTGCACATATTTTACATTTAGTATTATCTTTGCTTTGTATTTTATCCATTTCTTCATATGTTTATGAATTAAGTGTTTGTCTTGTTTTTTGATACATTCTTTTTAATGATTTTTTTTGTTGAATTTCATCATTCTTATTAATTTTTTGTTTTTAGCTTTTTTATTATTCAATTTATTTGAGCTTTTATTTAATATGGACTTTTTGTAATTATCATATTCCACACCTTTTTGTAAAAATCAGTTTTACTAGATACATGTATATAGTAATTTGTTTTTTTCTTTTTTAATCAGATGTATTTAATAATTTAGTCTGTGGTTCAGATCAGTGATTCTGCTCTACTTCAGTAAACTGTGGTTAATTTTTTCCTGCTTCAGCCAGGCTGTAACCGTTTATGGAACGTTCTGGTACTGTGGTTCTTTCCAGGTACACAAAGCTCGGATATGCAGGAAACACGGAACCTCAGTTCATCATCCCGTCATGTGAGCCCCCCGTCGTCAGCTCTTTACATTGGTACTCTGTTGGTGATGTCTGGTTGCTAACCAGCTGTCTGCGTTCTGCAGGTATCGCCATCAAAGAGTCTGCCAAGGTGGGAGACCAGGCGCAGCGCAGGATGATGAAGGGCGTCGACGATCTGGACTTCTACATCGGAGACGAAGCCATCGACAAGCCTTCGTACGCCACTAAGGTGAGTCGGCGGCGAGGCTGACACGGCAGCGCTCGGACTCCCGTCTGCTGCGGCGCTGACCCGGTTTTCTCTGGTTGCTGGCAGTGGCCCATCCGTCATGGCATCGTGGAGGACTGGGACCTGATGGAGAGGTTCATGGAGCACGTCATCTTCAAGTATCTGCGGGCGGAGCCTGAAGACCACTACTTTCTGCTGGTACGGACACAGCTGCATTCTGGGAAACCAGAAGGAAGGACTGTATTCTTCTCATTGTGTGTTGATATGAATGAAGAATGTGATTGTTGCGTGCGCAGACGGAGCCTCCGCTCAACACACCTGAGAACAGGGAGTACACGGCTGAGATCATGTTCGAGTCCTTCAACGTTCCGGGTCTCTACATCGCCGTTCAGGTAGGATCAACCCCCGAAAGCCGTCGCGGTTTGAGATACTCTGAACAGGAAGCCTTCTCAGGAAGTCCTTGCTTTCAGTTCTCCTTTTCTGGTTCACGTCTCTGTGTTTCTTAATACTCTCTGTGTGAAATGTTTGGCAGGCCGTCCTGGCGCTGGCCGCCTCCTGGACGTCCCGGCAGGTCGGGGAGCGGACGCTGACGGGGACCGTCATCGACAGCGGCGACGGCGTGACGCACGTCATCCCGGTGGTAAGTGGCGCCCTCTCTCCACATTCTCCTTGCTCTGTGTCTCCGCCCCCTCAGCATAGTCACGTCTGCCCTCCAGGCGGAAGGCTACGTCATCGGCAGCTGCATCAAGCACATCCCCATCGCTGGGCGGGACATCACCTACTTCACCCAGCAGCTGCTGAGGGAGCGGGAGGTGGGGATTCCTCCAGAGCAGTCCCTGGAGACGGCCAAGGCTGTGAAGGTCTGGACTTGTGTCTTTTCTCTTCACCTCCAGTTCTGCAGCGCAGCGACGTTGGTGGAAAAAAATGCCTGTGTTCATTTGTTTGGCCACAAAATGGCAGCGTAGCTCCAGCACTATGAGAAAGATACTGATGTTGTTTGTGGGTTGACAGGAGCGATTCAGCTACGTCTGCCCCGACCTCGTTAAGGAGTTCAACAAGTACGACACGGATGGCTCCAAGTGGATCAAGCAGTACACGGGCGTGAATGCCATCACCAAGAAGGAGTTCACCATTGAGGTGGGATACGAGCGCTTCCTCGGCCCCGAGATCTTCTTCCACCCAGAGGTACCTGCAGGACGGGTTCCCATATAACCGTCTGCTGGGAACCGACAGGTTCTAACAGGCTTTTCTTTCTGGTCCAGTTTGCCAACCCAGACTTCACCCAACCTATCTCAGAGGTGGTGGACGAGGTCATCCAGAACTGCCCCATTGACGTCAGACGTCCTCTCTATAAGGTAGTCTCAGGAAACATTTTTATTTAAATCTTTATTTAACCAAGAAAATCCCATTGAGAATAAAAATCTATTTTCCAAGGGAGTCCTGGCCAAGAGGCAGCAAAATTCAACACAGAGTTACAACATAATAACATTAAAATACATTAAAACAACACAAACCATGATAAGCATGGTCTTGAGCTTGAAAAGGGTAGAGTGCCTTCTCTGAGTCGGGGATGAAGTCCTTCCCCGAGTGTAGGATTTTAAGTTTCTGGAGATCTTGTTCATAAACGAGGGAAAAATGGAGCAGAAGATCGAAGTAGCGTCTGCAGTTATGCGGGCGCTGTACCAGTCTGTCGTGGTGAAGAGAGAGCCGAGCCGAAAGGCGAAGCTCTCTATTTACCAGTCGATCTACATTCCTACCTTCATCTATGGTCACGAACTCTGGGTGGTGACCGAAAGAACGAGATAACGGATACAAGCGGCTGAAATGAGTTTCCTCCGGGCTCTCCCTTAGAGAAAGGGTGAGAAGCTCGGTCATCCGGAGGGGGCTCAGAGTAGAGCCGCTGCTTCTCCACATCGAGAGGAGTCAGTTGAGGTGGCTGGGCATCTGGTTAGGATGGATGCCTCCCAGATGAGGTGTGCTGGACATGTTCCACCAGGAGAAGACCCAGGGGAAGACCCAGGACACGCTGGAGGGACTATGATTCTCGGCTGGCCTGGGAGCGCCTTGGGATTCCTCCTGAGGAGCTGGAACAAGTGGCTGGGGGGTGGAGGGATGATAAGGAATTACAAATCAGAGGCAATCTGTGATGCTTTCAGCTTGGTTTTGAGTAGGTCATATTAGAAACAAAGTGTGTAATCTTTTAAATGGATTTGTCAGCTGTAGAAATGGATTCAAGAATTACTATAATGGCAGATTTGAGAGAGAATCTATCAGTTTTAGTGTTTTATGGAGATATTAAAAATGATCTGAAATCCAGTTTCCAAACAGGTATTAGAAGCTCACCTACAGGTGTGTAGCAACACAATGACAAGATGGAAGACGTCAAAGAACGCTCCAGTTCATTCAGCCTACCATGTAATGTTTTAAACGAACGTAAGCTGGAACATATCTACACGATGTGAATCGATATGAAAACAAACTGTCTCTAAGCAGAAGCAGTTCTGACCGGCTCTCCAGGATGGGTAACGGAGACTGAGCTCAGGCTGTTAGAAGATAAACATTGAGAGGCGTAGTGGTTTAAGACGAGCACCCCATGTTCAGAGGCCTCAGTCCTCAAAGTGGTTGTCCACGGTTTCGATTCCACCCCACTGACATTTGCTGAATGTCTCTTCCCCCACTTCTCTCCCGTTTCCGCACTATTCAGTGCTAATAAAGGACACTGTGGGCACAAACCTTTTTAAAGAATATTAAAAATAAAATCATTGGCATCCTCCCAAACATGATTACTTCTTCCTCAGTAAATGAGGCAGTATCGGAAAGAACTGTAGAACCTCAGTTGTGCTTAGGCTGTTTTGATTCAGTCTAGCTTGCGGAATTATCAAAAATATTAGCCTCATCTAAACCTTCAACTTGTATGTTGGACCCAATTCCAACCAAATTATTTAAAGAAGTGTTCCATTTGGTTCCTGGCCCCATTTTGGATATGATGAATCTATCCTTAGTAAACGGATACGTACCACAGGAATTTAAAATAGCTGTAATTAAACCTTCACTCAAGACACCTTCCCTTGATCAAGATGACTTAGTGAATTACAGACCTATATCTAACCTTCCTTTCTTGTCCAAAGTCCTTGAGAAAATTGTTGCTAATCAAGTCTGTGAGCATTTAAACAATAACGAGCTGTTTGAAGAGTTTCAGTCAGGTTTTAGAGCTCATCATAGCACTGAAACAGCACTGGTGAAGGTTACTAATGATATTCTCATGGCCTCAGATAATGGACTTGTGTCTGTTCTGGTTTTGTTAGATCTCAGTGCTGCTTTTGACACAGTCGATCATAATATTCTCTTAGAAAAGCTTGAACATGTTGCAGGGATCAAAGGAACAGCACTAGGCTGGTTTAAATCATATTTGTCTGACAGATTCCAGTTTGTTCATCTAAATGATAAATCTTCTTCACTCTCAAGGGTTACTTGTGGAGTTCCACAGGGTTCTGTGCTTGGACCAATTCTGTTCACCATATATATGCTCCCAATTGGTAGAATCATTAGACAGCATGGGATAAATTTCCACAGCTATGCAGATGATACACAACTATATTTATCCATAAATCCTGATGAACCCAGTCAGTTAGGTAGATTACAGGCATGTCTGGAAGACATAAAAACATGGATGACCCTAAACTTTTTCCTTTATATTCTGACAAAACAGAAGTTGCTGTCTTTGGACCAGAAGTTCTAAAAAAGAAACTGATTAGTCAATCAATTCATCTGGATGGCATTAAATTGGCCCCCAGTAATAACGTAAAGAACCTCGGCATTTATTTTTGACCTAGACTTGACATTTAAATCCCATATTAAACAGGTTTCTAGGATTTCTTTCTTTCACCTCCGGAATATTGCTAAAATTAGAAACATCCTGTCCAGGAGTGATGCTGAGAAACTAGTCCATGCATTTGTTACCTCAAGGCTGGACTACTGTAATTCTTTACTATCAGGAAGTCCACAAAATGCCAATAAAAGCCTTCAGTTGATCCAAAATGCGGCAGCAAGAGTTTTGATGAATATTAAAAAGAGAGATCACATTTCTCCTGTTTTAGCTTCCCTTCATTGGCTCCCTGTTAAATACAGAATAGAATTTAAGATCCTTCTTCTTACATACAAAGCCCTTAATAATCAGCTCCATCATACATCAGAGATCTGATTGTTCCATATGTTCCTAACAGAGCACTTCGCTCTCAGACTGCAGGTTTACTTGTAGTTCCTAGGATTTCTAAAAGTAGAATGGGAGGCAGATCTTTTAGTTATCAGGCTCCTCTCCTGTGGAACCAGCTCCCAGCTTTAGTCCGTGAGGCAGACACTCAGTTTACTTTTAAGGCCAGGCTTAAAACTTTCCTTTTTGATAAAGCTTATAGTTAGAGTGGCTAAGGTCATCCTGAGCTATCTCTGTAGTTATGCTGCTATAGGCTTAGACTGCTGGAGGACAGACTGACCACTTTTCTTCACTCTGCTACTTTTCTCTCCTACTACTCTCCAGTTGTATTACAGTACATTCTGTTATTTCGACTGTTAACTTTGTTTTCTCTCAGTGTTTTTCTCTCCATAGAAGATATACCTGGTCTGGTATCCTGCTTGGCTGCAATGCCCTGTTGGACGGGGGGCATCGACTGGGATGATCCTCCCAGTAACTGAACATCCACTGTGTCCTGTTATCAACTTTTTACTTTCTGTAACATAGAAAGTTCTCTTATATCAGATCTTCTGTTCCTTCTGTGTTTCTGCTCTGTCTTCTCAAACCCCCAGACGGTCGTGGCAGATGGCCGCTCCTACTGAGCCTGGTTCTGTTGGAGGTTTCTTCCTGTTAAAGGGGAGTTTTTCCTCTCCACCGTCGCTACATGCTTGCTCAGTATGAGGGATTGCTGAAGGATTGCTGTGGTTGGAAAGTCTGCATCAACGGGGCCCAACCTCACGCCAATGACTGACGCAATCTGCTGGGATTCCTTAAATAGGAAACTTTTTAACTGATTGGAATGTTTGTATAAATGTATTGAAATGACTTCTTGATAAGTGCCTTGAGATGACATCTGTTGTGAATTGGCCCTATATAAATGAACTGAATTGAATTGAATTGAAGATAAACATTCATAGCTAAATACTATTTAAAGTCCCACTCTGATCATATTTAGAGCTATTTTTAAACATTCTCAGTGGTTCTTAAATTATGATTATGCTGTTTTTAGCCAAAATCACAAAACCTAATAAGTGACATTCACATATTCAGTATGTGCTGCTCCAGCTGCGTTGTCAGTCACTTGTCTCTGACGAGCGATCATCATCAGAGGGCAAATCGTCCCCTTCTGAATCATGATCGGCAAAGATCAGTTCACGCACCTCATCCACACTGTAAAGTCATCTGGGCATTTTGTTTTTGGTTATAAAAATCTTTCTCTATCTTGCAAACGCTTCTGTCGCTTTTCTCTCCGCTCGCGCTCACCAGCTTCTCCCTCTAAGCAGCTAGGCGCGTTGACAGCTGGTGTCGGGTTTCAAACCTATTTTCTCTCCGATTTTTTTCATAGAAACACACCCACAAATGACGCCAGTATTGAAGCTATATGTAGTGGACATCTAGTAGTACCAAGCAGTAACAGCACAAGGCAGTAGATTTAAAAAAGGGGCTGCTTTATTTAGCAATGTCTTGCAACCCGCTACAGCACATAGCTGTTTATCCGCCATCCTCTTCTCTACTCCTCAGAACCTGAGCGGGCGGAGCGGAGTAGGAGCTTGTGGCCCCGCCCAGTGGAGTTAATACGTAACAACTCCAGTCTATTTTAGCCGGCATTTTAACGTCTGCTACTGATTCACTGCCATTTGAATGCAGAAATACTCAGAAATACAACTTTGAGCTTAATTTTCTCAAGATATGTCCTCTAGCATCAGAGGAATGCCTCAAGAACATGTTAACACCTAGAAAAACATGATTTTCATCGGAGTGGGTCTTTAACGGTTTGCATTAGAAAGGTTGGGGAAGGCTTGAGTGATGTATTCCATATTGGCCAATATATGAAAAACCCCTGAAGGACTTTGTTCTGTCTGTAAGAAGAATCTATTGTTTCCACAGTAGTAGCGAGTGGAGCTCACAGCGGGCCATGCCTCACCGGATCAGAACAGCTTCATTCTGTTCTCCTGTGTTGCAGAACGTGGTCCTCTCTGGAGGCTCCACCATGTTCAGAGACTTCGGCAGACGACTGCAGAGAGACCTGAAGAGGACCGTGGACGCTCGGCTGAAGATCAGCGAGGAGCTAAGCGGTGGCAAGTTAAAGGTAAGGTCTCCACGTCATAGCTGACGTCTCATCAATGATAAACATGTTCCTGTTGACATGAGTCCATTTGGGTCGCAGCCGAAGCCCATCGACGTGCAGGTCGTCACCCACCACATGCAGAGGTACGCCGTGTGGTTCGGAGGATCCATGTTGGCATCAACTGTGAGTATTCCCTCTCCTTCCTAACATTTCCCTGCTTCGGAGCGAGTCTGGAACGCTGTTTGTCTCTGCAGCCGGAGTTCTACCAGGTGTGCCACACCAAGAAGGACTACGAGGAGATTGGGCCCAGCATCTGCCGCCACAACCCCGTATTTGGAGTCATGTCCTAGGCGAGTTCAGGAGAGACCAGAAGAAATGAATCTAAGTGTTTGCTTGATGCACCGACTGGTCCAGACACAGCGAGGGCGGAGCAAACACACGGCCTGAAGAGTGGCAAACATCACGGGAATCCGTGGCGCCTCATCCCAATGGAAAAACCGGCTAAAACAATCTTTCATTTCTGCGTGCCTCGATTATCCTACCAGGGTGTAATTAATCCACTTGAGTCTCTCTGTAAATGGGTTGGGGTCTTTGCTCTTGTATGTACTCCCTGGGTTGCCATGGGAACATTTTTCAAAAACACCTGAAACATTCCTGTTTTTATTTGCCTCTTTGAAAATGTTCAGATATTTAGAAATGTGCTCTAATCTTATTTTTATTGGCATTAATCACCGAGCAGCTGTATTAATATATGATCGACTATTTCTGGACCATCACTGTTGTCTAGATCTCAGCTCTACTGGACAGCCTTGTACAAAATCTGGATTTCCAAACAATAAATGCTAAGCAGGTGTTTCTAGCTGTGGCGTCTCTGTGTTTAAAAGGCTGGGTCTATTCCTGTAACTGGACTCGTCCTGGACCCGACTGCACAGAGGAAACCCTCAGCACATTATTCCTACAGCAGCAAGTCCTGCTTGAGCTTTAAATGCTTCCTTCACAATGAAACCTTCTAACACTGATGGTAAGGTGTAAAAAAGCCCGCCAGCAGGGGGAGACATGGCTCCTGCAGAGAGGCGGAAGGTTCTCCTCTTGGCGTGGTTCTTTGGATTGACGCTGCCTGTCCGGTGGTACAGAGAGTACTGGCTGCAGCCGCTCAGAGGAAGAAGGATCTGGGAAGAAAACGTCCAAAGTAAATAAAAACGACACATCTGTGATTGTAAAACACTGAACGTAAACTAAACAGCATAAAACGTCCTACTAGGGAGTATTGATTACATGGATCATTTTTTTTTTTTTTTAATGTTTTTATTTTGTATTTTTCAACGTGTACTGTTTGGCAGTGTGGAGCTCAGAATTGGTGTCTGAGTACCAATTAGAAGCCCAACAGATTTACTTTCACAAGCGGAGCAGTACAGCTTTTGCTATAGTACTCCACTTGATACATGTGTGAAAAATCTTTATTATGAATTGCTGGGGGTTTTATTTCCTGATGTTATGGACACGGAGACGGAAAATTAGTGGAAGACAGAAAGAAGATGAAGAAGAGACTTAGGGAAAAAAAAAGTCAAGAGAGCGTGAGTTGAAAGTACAAGAGAGGAAGGAGAACAAAGAAAACACAGGAAAACATGGAAGTCTGCCTCCATACCCACAGGATGACAGAGGGAGGGGAAAAAACAAAACACGAAAAAGGAACATCGACAAAACAAACCAAACATCGTGAACTAAGAATTACACAACCACATCGCACAAAAATGGATATAAAAACACAACAACAATGTCACAGAAAAACTCATGGTACCGATTAATCAGGCTCTAGTAATGATAACCTCAGCCCAAGAATATATCTTTAAATACCAGAGACCCCACACCTATGTGTGTGTGTGAGCATGCTGGTGCATTTAAGGTTTCTCCATAAGAGTATTGGATAGCTGGTGTGAGCAGGCATCAATCCGTCTCCCAGGAATCGATGCAGACATGAAGGAGATCGGAGCCAAGACGTCCAAAGGACCCCAGAGCCCCAGGCGGACCCGGGCGGGGCCAACCCCATCCCCCAAGAGAGGAGCAAAGGAGAACCCCAGGGGAACATCCAGCAGCTACTATGCAGGGGCCCGTGGGGTAGCAGTGACGAGCCCACGGGCCCCGCCGGCAACCAGCCGCGCCAGGGCGGGCCGGTCCATGGACCGGGAGACCCGGGGCCCAGGGGCGCCCCACCCCCCCAGCAGGGACCCGACGAGGAGACCCTGCGCCACCACCACCCTAGGCCAATCCCCACCGCCAACAACCCCAGCGTCCCACCCCTGCACCAGGTCGGGCTGCCCCACCGATAGCCGCAGCGAATGGACAGCATCCCCCGGCCGGGCTCACCCAGCACCTGGTCACCAAGTTGTGCCAGCTCCCGAGTCCTGATCCCGCGCAACTCAGAGCGCCGAGACCAGGCATCCAACAAAGGCCAGGGCCGGTCCAACCCGCCAATGTACCGGCCACGCACGGTGCGCACAGAACAGGTGATCGAACGAGCAGAGAGGCCGGATCCGTATCCCGCCCAGCCACCGAGCAGGCACCACCCAACAATCCCAAACCTGGCACCTCTAAAAGAGGTGCCCCAACCAACCAAAGGAAGATATCGGCTCAACGCATCGGCCGACCGACACACTGGCCCCCCCAGGCCCGGCCAGGCACGCACCAGGTCCGAACCGGATTGACCACCACCGCACCAGTAGGCACGGGCATCCATCACTGGTGGGGAGTGACGGAGGGGAAATAGGCCCCCCATTAAATGTAAGGCCTGAGGTGCGCCAGGCGAGAGGACAGCCCAAGACACAACCTGACAGGTAGACAAAGACATACAGACACAGTCATACGTTCCCTCCCTCTTAAACACATACATTCTCACTGACTCACCAAGACACCCAAAAAAATGACGCTGTACCCTCACTCACACATACACACTTTATGCTCCCAGGTCCAGGTACAGATGCCCCAGTAGAGCCACCAGCCCCCGGACCCGGGAGATGGACCCTCTACCTTCTAGGACGGAGACAAGCAGACCGCCAAGGGCCCCACAGTGGCGAAGCAGCCCGACAGCCCAGGACCCCGACCAGACCACCTGTTCCTCCTCCGGACCCCAACCCCTGATGGCCCGTAGCGAACAGGAGTGTGAGAAGACCCCTAGCCTCCATCCTCCCGCTCGAGTATGGTGTTGATGCGTGTTGTTATAATGTGCATTTAAAACAGAGGGGTGGGATGTGTGGAAGGCAGCCACACATCCCCTAACCCCCACCCCGAGCCCTCAGTGTCTATATGTGGTTTAACAGTGTGCACCGGCTCCAGAGGTGAAGCTGATTAAACCGCTCCCCCACTGGATGCCGAAAAGTGTGCCCACACTAAAGTCCCTACATGTGTGTCGCATGAGAATGGTATAAGTGGGAGTGTCTAAGTTGTATATTAAAATTGGGACCCAGGACGCCACGGGATAGCGAGGAGGGAAACCACTACACCGGTGGTTTAAAGAGACAGGGGCCAACATACAGGTCCTTCTAAAAAAATTTGCATATTGTGATAAAGTTCATTCTTTTCCATAATGTAATGATAAAAATTAAACTTTAATATATTTTAGATTCATTGCACACCAACTGAAATATTTCAGGTTTTTTATTGTTTTAAAACTGATGATTTTGGCATACAGCTCATGAAAACCCAAAATTCCTATCTAAAAAAATTTGCATATTTCATCCGACCAATAAAAGAAAAGTGTTTTTAATACAAAAAAAGTCAACCTTCAAATAATTATGTTCAGTTATGCACTCAATACTTGGTCGGGAATCCTTTTGCAGAAATGACTGCTTCAATGCGGCGTGGCATGGAGGCAATCAGCCTGTGGCACTGCTGAGGTGTTATGGAGGCCCAGGATGCTTCGATAGCGGCCTTAAGCTCATCCAGAGTGTTGGGTCTTGCGTCTCTCAACTTCCTCTTCACAATATCCCACAGATTCTCTATGGGGTTCAGGTCAGGAGAGTTGGCAGGCCAATTGAGCACAGTAATACCATGGTCAGTAAACCATTTACCAGTGGTTTTGGCACTGTGAGCAGGTGCCAGGTCGTGCTGAAAAATGAAATCTTCATCTCCATAAAGCTTTTCAGCAGATGGAAGCATGAAGTGCTCCAAAATCTCCTGATAGCTAGCTGCATTGACCCTGCCCTTGATAAAACACAGTGGACCAACACCAGCAGCTGACATGGCACCCCAGACCATCACTGACTGTGGGTACTTGACACTGGACTTCAGGCATTTTGGCATTTCCTTCTCCCCAGTCTTCCTCCATACTCTGGCACCTTGATTTCCGAATGACATGCAAAATTTTCTTTCATCCGAAAAAAGTACTTTGGACCACTGAGCAACAGTCCAGTGCTGCTTCTCTGTAGCCCAGGTCAGGCGCTTCTGTCGCTGTTTCTGGTTCAAAAGTGGCTTGACCTGGGGAATGCGGCACCTGTAGCCCATTTCCTGCACACACCTGTACACGGTGGCTCTGGATGTTTGTACTCCAGACTCAGTCCACTGCTTCCGCAGGTCCCCCAAGGTCTGGAATCGGTCCTTCTCCACAATCTTCCTCAGAGTCCGGTCACCTCTTCTCGTTGTGCAGCGTTTTCTGCCACACTTTTTCCTTCCCACAGACTTCCCACTGAGGTGCCTTGATACAGCACTCTGGGAACAGCCTATTCGTTCAGAAATGTCTTTCTGTGTCTTACCCTCTTGCTTGAGGGTGTCAATGATGGCCTTCTGGGCAGCCGTCAGCTCGGCAGTCTTACCCATGATTGCGGTTTTGAGTAATGAACCACGCTGGGAGTTTTTAAAAGCCTCAGGAATCTTTTGCAGGTGTTTAGAGTTAATTAGTTGATTCAGATGATTAGGTTAATAGCTCGTTTAGAGAACCTTTTTATGATATGCTAATTTTTTGAGATAGGAATTTTGGGTTTTCAGGAGCTATCTGCCAAAATCATCAGTTTTAAAACAATAAAAGACCTGAAATATTTCAGTTGGTGTGCAATGAATCTAAAATATATGAAAGTTTAATTTTTATCATTACATTATGGAAAAGAATGAACTTTATCACAATATGCAAATTTTTTGAGAAGGACCTGTATACACCGCTTGTATAAATGTCTAGAATGGGGCAGATTTTAATCCGGGTTTACCTTTAACCTTTTAACCAGGGTTACACCCTCCCCCCTTAAACCCATGCACGTCCCGTTGCATGCTAAACCACGTGAATAACTGAACTGGAGGTAAATACCGGATTTAAAGCGTCTGAACAACTGCGTAAAAGAGTTAGAACAACAGATATCGGGATTACCTAACTAATTGTACTGCAACCGTTTAGGCGGTAATCGTTGACGCACAGGACGCGTTGAAACAGGTTCTGATTAAACTGAATCAGGAATTAAATCAAAGTTCAAGGGCTCAGAGACACTGGAAACTAATGTCACAGGATCGACAGACTCTTCGGCGTCATCATAGAGCGGAATTTCAACCAATTCGGGACTGACTGGTTGAAATGAGACGTCCAGTGGGTTTCTTTCCACAGGTAGTTCAACAGATGCGTCTTCCTCAGCTTCAGACTCAGGTAGGTGTTCAGGTAAGTTGGTTTCAACAGGTGCTACAGCTCCTTCGGCTTCAGGTAAGTGGTTAGGTATAACAGACAACGTCTTTCTACATGTGAGTGCTCACTCTCTGACCCTTCATCAACAACAGCTGGTTCACTCAAGGGTATCATTGGTGGAGGAAGATAGTCGTTGGCAACACTTGGAGATGAAGCTGTTAGGTAAAATAATAATATTGTATTATTATTTTCTTAGGGTGTCTTTCTAATGTACTTTTTAAATGTCATTTTGGTTTCAGTCACATGCTCATTTGCATGACATCCTGTTCTTTTAATATGTTAATGAAGTGTGACTAAATAAAGAGAGCCTGCAGAGGGGGTGCTCTTTGAGACCAGAGACCAGAGACTATGACACTGGGAGGCTGAGAACAGACAGACATGGTTGGCTCATTCCTTATAGTATTTTCCTGGTCTCCCTCTGCAGAACTGATTATCCACATCTACCTCTGCAGAGCTTATTGACTCCATATTCTCTCCGACCCTTTGTGTCTGATTCATTGTAGGTCAACCACTTTTTAACCTAACAGAAGCCTTGTCCTAAACCCTCTCCACAGTGAACTTCACTGGACTTGGGTCCAAATTGAGAGCTGTTTGGTCAGGTGGAGGGTCTTCCTCTTCAGAGACCTCAGAGTCAGGAAGAATCTCATGCTGCTGTCGTGTTCTTGGCCTTGAGGCCGGACGGACCTCAATGGACGACTTTTTATCAACAGCAGGGAGGAAACCACATGGTAAAATAAGATCTCTGTGAAGAGTGCGTTTAGGACCATCACAACGCTCTGGCTTCACTGTATAGACAGGCAGATCTCCAGCTTGATCCACCACAACGTAGATGTCCTGCTCCCACTTATCACTGAGCTTGTGTTTACCTCTCAACCGAACACTGCGCACAAGCACTCTGTCTCCAGGCGCCAACTTTGAAGGAACAACTCTTTGATCAAAGCGGACCTTGTTCTTGGCAGATGCTTTGGCGTCATTCTTCGAGGCAATATCGTAGCTTTCTTGCAACCGGGACTTCAGACTTTGGACATACCATGAGTGAGGTTGATGTTTCATCCAACTCAGCGGGAACCCAAACGCCAGGTCAACCGGAAGACGAGGGGAATGTCCAAACATCGGTTCATACGGTGTGTACCCTGTGGTCTCATTCCTTGTACAATTGTAGGCATGTACCAAGGGTTTGACAAAGTCTTTCCATTTTGCCTTCTGTTTTGCTTCCAGAGTTCTCAGCATGTTGAGTAGAGTACAGTTGAACCTTTCTACAGGATTTCCTCGTGGATGGTAAGGTGTAGTCCAACACTTCTTGATTCCAGCCACTTCACACAACTCTTTGATCAATTTGGACTCAAAGTCCCGACCTTGGTCTGTAGGTAGTCGCTCTGGTACCCCATAATAGACCATGAAGTTGTCCCACAGACATTTGGCCACAGTCCTAGCCTTCTGATTTGGTGTTGGGATGGCTAGGGCAAACTTGGTGAAGTGGTCTGTTAACACAAGGATGTCTTGGGTGTTGCTGGTGTCTGGCTCAAGGCTGAGAAAATCCATGCAGATGAGTTCAAGTGGCCTGGAGGTCTGAATACTGACGAGAGGAGGAGCTCTCTCAGGAAAAGCTTTGCGACGAACGCACCGTCCACAAGTTTTTATCTTGTGCTCTACTTCAGCATACATCTTGGGCCAATAGAAACGAGTGCGAGTGAGGTCTAACGTGCGTTCTATACCCATGTGACCCATATCATCATGAAGACTCTGCAAAACAGTGGAACGAAATTCTTCAGGCAGGACGAGTTGATAGGATGTTTGTTCATCGTCCTGTCGCTTCCTGTAGAGAACGCCTTCAACCAGCTCAAGCTTGTGAAGCTCCCTCAGCAGCAAGGGGATCGCAGGCAGCTCCCCCCTGACAGTAAGGGGAACTTTATCACCTGTCTCCATCTGGTGTATGACTTCCCGGAGATGTGGGTCAGCCCTCTGCTTTTCTCGGATCTCACGATGGGACAGAACCGGAACCACAGGCAGCCCAGGATCACTGTATAGCACTCAGGAAGAACGTCTGCCATGATGGACAAGGACTCGATCAAAGTGCTTGCCGCTTCATTCCAGACAAGACAACCCTGGCAAATGGCAACGACAACCTCATATGGATTTGAGGGGTCACCAGGATGGGAAAAATGTCTTGCAAACTGATTGAGGAGTTCTTGATCGGATTCGTCACAGGTTGAGTCTTCCTGTGGATGCCGGGAAAGTGCGTCCGCATCCTGATTCTGTCGTCCAGCTCGATATTGCAACTTGAAAGAAAACGTGGAGAGCGCAGCCAACCACCGATGGCTTGTTGCATCAAGCTTGGACGAAGTCAGGACGTACGTGAGAGGGTTACTGTCGGTAACCACGGTGAAATTGGCACCATACAGATAGTCCTGAAATTTTTCTGTAACACTCCACTTTAGTGCTAAAAACTCAAGTTTATGAGCCGGATAACGACTTTCGCTTGATGAGAGTCCTCGGCTTGCAAAAGCAATAGCCTGAAGATTTCCGTCCTGTTCTTGATAAAGTGCTGCACCCAGTCCAGTGGTGCTCGCATCCGTATGTAGAATGCACGGGCACTTGGGATCAGCAAACCCCAGGCTGGTGCACTAGTAAGTCTCTCAATCAAGGTGGTGAAAGCAAGCTGACATTGAGGACTCCACCGGGAACCGAAGGGTTGAACCTTTGAATCAAGAGGTTTAGCGTTCTTCCTTGTGGAAGAATATCTACTAGTCAAGTCATTGAGAGGCCTTGCAATGGCTGAATACCCCTTAATGAACCGGCAGTAATAGCCTGCGAACCCCAGGAAGGATCTTAAGGTCTTGAGATTAGTGGAAACTGGCCAGGATTTCAGGGCAGATACCTTATCTGGGTCGGTCTCAACACCATCTTCAGAAACGATGTGTCCCAAATATTTGACTGATGTCTTAAAGAATTTACACTTTTCAGGTGATAATTCCAATCTTTACTCATGCAGACGACTTAGCTCCCTCAGCAGACGGCTCTCGTCCTCCTTAAGGGTGTTGAAAAAAATAATCGGGTCATCCAAAAACACAAGAACCTCTTTCAAGTGGAGATCACCCATACACTTTTCCATTAACCTTTGGAAGGTTGACTGTGCGTTGGTTACTCCCTGGGCCATCCTGTTGAATTCCCAGAATTCGAGGGGTGTAACAAAAGCTGTTTTTGGCTTGTCTGCTTCATTCATTTCAATTTGGTAGTAACCCGACTTGAGGTCTAGCACGGAAAACCACTTGGAACCAGTGAGTGCAGACAACGATTCTTCCAAATTTGGCAATGCATATGCATCCTTAACCGTCTGCAAATTAAGCTTACGGTAGTCAATGCAAAGTCAAATGTCTCCATTTTTCTACTTGACAACAACAATTGGGAACGAGAATGGTGACTCTGATTCTCTAATAACACCGGCATCTAGAAGCTACCTTATATGTTTGCGAACAGCCTCTATATCCTGAGGATGAATTGGTCTTGCTCGGTGCTTGAACGGAGTGTTGTCATGAAGGTTAATATGGTGTTTCACATGACTAGTACAGCCGACATCCATGTCATGGTGGGAAAAGACGTTGGAAATGGCATTTAACTTGTTGGTGATTCTTTCCTTCCATTCCGGTGGTAATGGCGATTCTCCAAAATTGAAAGCTAATGAAGTGCCATTGGGCCCATGGGCTGACAATCTGGTCACATGCTGCTCTGAGACGATGCATTCATACGCTCCCAGCTCCGCTATGATGGACGAAGATGGTATGTAAATGTCTTGCTCCGATTCGTTTCTCAGCAGGACACGTATGTGGTGAGGGGAACGAGTTGGCATGGCCACAAGACAGCTGCTAACGCACAGACCACGCGGCAGGCCTGAATCCGGATGTTGGACAACAGCATACTGACTTGCTGGAACAGAGATTTTAGCGGAACCTTTCAGCAGTACAGTGTGGCCAGCAGGAACAAGCACGGAGGATTTACTGAACAAAGTTACAACTCCGAGATGGTCGCTACAGCTTTGTTGGTGGGTCAGTTGGAGGGTTTGTAGTACCGCTCTGTAGCCGGATGCACTTGGTTGGAAGGAAGAATGGTCGCTCTGCCGAAACTGGTCGTAGAACGTTTCGAGAGTGTTCATCCCGATAAGGTTTGAGGTGGGGAATCCTGGTTTGACATCAGGAACAATAAGAGCAAGGGTTGGAACAGTGATGATACTTCCAACAAAGTCTTTGGGGAACGTCACTGAGGTTTCAATGTAGCCAAGATATGGAATGGTTTGACCTGTTGCTCCTTCAACGTGGAGTAGCTTGTGCAGTGGTTGAACTGGTTGCTCGGAGAGATGACTGTTGTAGAAGGAAACCGGAATGGTCGTAACTTGGGACCCGGTATCCAAAAGACAAGAACCTTGGTGAAAGGCGACTTCGACATCAGTAGTACATCTGGATCTTATAAGTCCCCTGGGCACTCTCTTCGATGTAGACTGCAGCTCAGAACAGTTGACGGGAAGCTTACTCTTGGCGGGACAAATTTGGTCCTGCTCAACCCCTGGGTGTCCCACACAAGGAACTGGAGCTAGTTTAAATGCTTCTTTGCAGATGAATTTTGTCTCT
This sequence comes from Valencia hispanica, assembly GCA_963556495.2. NCBI lineage: Eukaryota > Metazoa > Chordata > Actinopteri > Cyprinodontiformes > Valenciidae > Valencia > Valencia hispanica. The sequence continues at coordinate 1,327,210 of OY747723.1, read as the reverse complement.
GCCACCTCTGCTTATCTTGAAATTATACATGGCTTATATAAATGTCTAGAATGGGGCAGATTTTAATCCGGGTTTACCTTTAACCTTTTAACCAGGGTTACATAAGGTTGCAAATAAGAATTTCCAGTTAACTCAATCAAATGCTTTTTCTGCATCTAGAGATAATATATTAGTTTTAATGTTTTTACAGTAAGAAAAATCTATTAATCTGCGTGAATTTGTGGATGAATGTCTCCCTTTAATAAAACCAGTTTGATCAGGATGTATTATAAGAGGGGTTACTTTCTCTATCCTTTTTGCTTGGGCTTTGCAGATTATTTTAAGATCAACATTAATGAGGGATATGGGACGATAGCTGGTAGGAAACAAAGGGTCTTTACCTGATTATAGTAGAAGACTAATGTAGGCAGAATTCATATTTGGTGGAAGTCGGCCATTTTCCTTGGTTTCCTGCAGCATTCTGTGGAATGTTGGTGCCAGAATATTCCAGTATTCTTTATAGAACTCTGCTGGAAATCCATCTGGGCCTGGAGCCTTTTTATTGGGCAGGCTTTGGAGGGCTTCCTGGAGTTCAGTCGCTGTTAGTGGTGAATCCAGGGCCATCGCTTGACTTTCAGATAATTTAGGTAGTGTTATGTTATCCAAAAAATTTTTTATTTCATGATCTGATGGGTTTATCTCTGGTGAGTATAATGCCTTGTAAAATTCTTTAAAGGTGTTGTTTATTCTTCCGGTAACATATACTGTATTCCCGGTCTGATCTTTAATAGCGGATATAGTTGTTTATTCTTTATTAATTTTAAGCTGGTTAGCCAAAAAACTACCTGATTTATTACCCTGTTCAACGTTTTCTATCCTAAGTATTTGAATCAAGAACTGGGTCTGTCTGGGGTGAAGAGATCGCCATGCATCACAAAGTCCATAATCGCTCATGTACTGTTTGACTATATCTATAGATTTCCAGCTGCGCTGAGTCCCTGCTGTGCTGAGCCTGTCTATTTCTTCATTTAAACCAAAGTTGAGGTCGCCCCCAAGAAGAAGTGAGCAATCCATGTGTTCAAGGAGCACCGAGAAGAAGGAATGAAAGAATGAGGGGTCATCAACGTTTGGATCATATATACTGACAATACATAACTTTTGGTTATGTATAGATAGATAGTTTTACTATAATAAATCTACCCTCTGGATCTGTAACTGTATCTATTACTGTAAAATTAAAATTTTTATTTATTAATATTGCTGCTCCTCTTTGTCTAGAGTTATAGCATGCAGAAAACACATTAGGAAACTCAGGGGATTTAAGATCAACTGCAGCTGAGGTAGATTTATGGGTTTCTTTTAATAAGACGACGTCTGCCTCAATCTTTTAAGCTGGTTAAAAATCTTTTCTTTCTCTTTTCTCTCTGGTGCCAGCTCCATGAACATTCCATGAGATCACTTGATTTTTTGATGAAGTAAACGCTTAACTCCTACATCGAAATGTGACTTCATATGTGGTTAGAAGAGAAGACGGTCTGTAGTTTCTGATGAGTGTCGCTGGATCAAACATGTTGTAGAAATGGTTTCAGTAATTAGTATGATGGCAGATCTGAGAGAACATTTCAGTTTTAGGGTTTTATGTGTCGGGAGTGTCAATAAATAAATTACCATAACATTGAAATGTGACAACCCTAACAGTTGGTGCCCAATGTGACTTTCAGCAGGCAAAACCGAGAGGACAGGGAATGTTTTTTCTCTCTCTCTTCAGCGTCTGAGTTTTGGACAGAGAGTCACAGTCAAGGCCACCGCCTGGAAGAGAACCCCGGTTTCTGGGTGAGGCTCAGTCTGTGAGGCTCAGTGTGCTGAACTCTCCAAAAATGGCCCTTTATTATTGTTTATTTTTTCCTACTCGTTCTTTTATGCTCTGAGTCTGTCTACTTTGAAAGAGAGAATTATTTTTTCCCTGTCTCCAAGCCTGCGGAGAGAGCGGCAGCTGATAGTAAACTTTAAAACAGGAACAAAGACAGAACAGCTAGAAGGAAGGTTTTATTTAGAATCGACTATCGACCAGATCAAACAGCCTGGAATAAAAGAGTAGTCTTGCAGCGAGCTACATGCAAGGTCTCTGTTTCCTGGTTGTCATTTTTTACTCTCCGTGTCTGCAAAGTTCAAGAAGGAGGAAGCACCTCTCCTCTGATAAATGTTTTGAATTTTGCTCAGAGGAACATACATACACACCTAGGGGAAACACTGGGAGCTTGATAAACTAATTTGTTTTCTGAGCAGCTGATGCAGATATGGATAACTGGGAACTGAGGTTATTATTTTTCATGCTGACTTTTCTTTTTTTCTCTTTCTTTCTCTTTCTACTGGCTCAAGCCGGGGGAAACCTGGCCATGGAGAAATTCGCTGCAACGGTTAAGTTCTCTTAATTTTAAACATTAGAACATACAGAGATGTGAATGTACTTATTTATGTACGCATTTAGTGCTGAGGAGAGAAAAAGAAAACAATTGTTTGGGTTTGATAAAGCCTGCAGCTGGCCATGTTTGGTAAATGTGTTTTGGGAAATTTTTGGGTAACCTCTTCACCCAGATTCCTGAGGCAGCACCATTAGACAGAAAATAACTTTATTCTTTTGATAACAAAACCTCACAAATCTCTGAAGCTTCAGAAAAATTTATTAATTTGACATTTGTGAAGAAAAAAATAATAGTTGGGGATTTGCGAGGAATAATATGACGGATTGGGTACAATGACTGACCTGTGTGTGCTGTTTGTTTTGTATGAGATGTCCTTGTTTAAATGTATGTGAGCAAGGATTTATGTTGAATGTATAAATATAATTTTGCATTTAAATTTGTTTCCACAGGGACCCTGAGATGATGAATGAATAATGTAATAATTTTTTGTCTCAACACAATGCTTGTATCAACTGAACTAGAATTGAGTGGTTTTTTTTTTAAAGGAAAAATAAAGGTAATTCCATACAGCAGTTTGAAAAAAGGCCGACCTATAAGGAACAAGAGAAGCAAAGTATCGAAGATAATTATAAATCAGTAGGCTAAAAACAAGTTGTTAAATAAACATGGAAGAACTTTAAATCAGAGGAGAAACATTCCTAAAAAAAAGGTAGAATAAACAATGATCTATGGCCTTCAATTTAAGAACTAATAAACTTTACTGTAGAACTGACATTAAAAATACCATTTGAAGGCATTGACAAATAAAACAAATCTATAAGGAGGAAAATTACAAACCTAATAAAACTAATGAATGAATTTTATCGAAGGTGCTTAAAATGAAAAAATCTTACGTTTAAGGGAATATTAGTTTTTTCTGTGGAACAATCATTGGCAGTAAAATGAAATATTAAGGGTTTTCAATGCCTGCTTTTGGAAAAAGAAGAAAACTAGGCAAAGCAATTTTATCTGTATAGCACATGCTCAACAACAAAGTGATTCAAGGTGCTTTACATGATTAGGGGATAAAATTAAAATAGCAGTAAAACACAGACAAAGCATAAAGTATAAAACAGCCATATAGCATGAAGCATACACAGAACATATGATACATGAAAGCATTACTCAAAGGCAATTCTGAACAGATACGTTTTTAGTTGTGATTTAAAAGAACTCAGTCTTTCAGCAGTTTTGCAGTTGTCTGGAAGTCTGTTCCAGATTAGAGGACCATAGAAACTGAAAGCTGCTTCTCCATGTTTGGTTCTGATTCTAGGGATGTTGAATAGACTGGAATTAGAGGACCTTAGTGGTCTGGTGGGTTGATATAGTAACAGTAGATCTTCAACCTACTTTGGTGCTAAGCCATTCAATAATTTATAAACTAGTAAAAGTATTTAGAAGTCTATTCTCTGAGCTACAGGGAGCCAGTGTAAGGACTTTAGAACTGGGGTGATGTGCTCTACTTTCCTGGTTCTAGTGAGGAACACGAGCAGCAGCGTTCTGGATCAGCTGCAGCTGTCTGATTGACTTTTTAGGCAGACCTGTGAAGATGCTGTTGCAGTAAACAATCCGATTAAAGATAAAGATGGATGAGATTTTCTAGGTCCTGTTGCGACATCAGTCCTTTAATCCTAGAAATGTTCTTCATGTGATAGAAGGCTGACCTTGTTATTGACCTTTATGTGACCCTGGAGGTTCAGGTCTGAGTCCATTACTACACCTACATTTCTGGCCTGATCAGTAGTTTCTAGCTGTATTAACTGAAGCTGTGTGCTGACTGTTGATCGTTCCTCTTTAGGTCCAGAAGTAATTACTAGTCTTTTGTTTATGTTCAGCTGGAGAAAGTTATGGCACATCCATCCATTTATTTGCTCGATGCATTTACTTAGGGTTTGGATGGGTTCAAAGTTACCTGGTGACATTGTAATGTAGAGCTGAGTATCATCTTCATAGTTATGGTAGCTTATCTTATTGGTTGTTATAATCTGGGCTAGTGGGAGCATGTAGAGCTTAAATAAGAGGGGCCCCAGGATGGAGCCTTGGGGCACTCCACACATGATTTCTGTTTGTTCTGATGAAGTTTCCCATTGAAACAAAGAAGTCCCTGTTCTTTAGGTTAACAGCCAAGTCCTGTACCAGAGAGTCCGACCCAGCTCTCCTGTTGTTCCAATAATATATCATGATCAACAGTGTCAAATGCTGCACTGAGTTCCAACAGAACCAGCACTGTGGTTCCACCACAGTCTGTATTTATGCGGATGTCATTGAAAACTTTGACGAGGGCAGTCTCAGTGCTGTGGTTACCACGGAAACCAGCAGTTGGTCATTGTTATGAAGCTATTAAACTGCTGAAACACAGCTTTTTCAATCATTTTACTGATGAATGGAAGATTATAAATTGGCCTGTAGTTCTGCATTAACATGTTGTCCAGATTCTTCTTCTTTAGCAGTGGTTTCATAACTGATGTTTTTAAAGCCTGGGGGAAGACACCTGACAGGAGGGATGAGTTCACTATTTGAATCAGATCAGACCCAATGAGAGGGAAAACTTTCTTAAGGAAAGCTGTGGGTAGGACATTGAGGCAACAAGTAGAGCAGCTTAATTGGTTAATGATTTTGTCAAGGTTTGTTTGGTTTAAGTTTTTGGAATTCAGACATTTTCTCTACATTGGTATCTAGTGGGGATAACATTGGTAGTGTGTTTGGTTCTATTTTAATCAGCTCAGACCCAATCACAGGGAAAACCTTCTTAGGAAAACTGGGTAGGATATCAGGACAGCAAGAGGAGGAGCTTAATTGGTCGATAATTTCTTGTAGTTTTTTTTTTTGGTTTAATTCATGGAATTCTGAAATTTTTTTCTACATTGGTGTTATTTGGGTATAACATTGGTGATCGGTTTGGTGCTGCGGTACAAACCGACCATCTAATTGTTAGAATATTTTCAGTGAAAAAGCTGCAAATTCATTGAAGGCCCTGGTAGAGTTTAGTTCATGGGCTACTGTCACTGGAGTATTAGTTAGTCTTTCCACTGTTGTAAACAGAGTCTGTGCATTATTAATGATTCTGTTAATGATTTCAGAAAAGAACGATTCCCTAGCTTCTTTTAAAGTTAACTGATATCTGTTCAGTCTCTCTTAGTAGATCTCACAGTGAACCTGCAGTTATCTTTCCGCTAATTTCTCTCGGCTTGTCAACACTTCCTTTTTTCACTACGTACCAGTGGATTACTTGTCCACTGAGACTTTTTTTCTACCTGAGACTACTTTCACTTTAGTCGGAGCAATGGAATCAATGATGTCTGAAATTTTCTCGAGGAAATTATCTACCAGCTTGTTTACTGAGTTGGGAGATGAGGGCGATGTGGTGGACAGGTAAATACGTTTCAAGGTTTCAACTGACCTGTCCCGAAGAAACACTTTTTTACAGCTATCTCACTGTGGCTAGATATTTTAGCAGAGATGGTACTTTCAAAGAAAATACAGAAATGGTCATTTGATGCAATATCAATTACCAAGATGTCGGATATATTTAAAACTTTGCAGATAACTAAGTCCAGAGTGTGTGTTGGGTGTTTGACATGCTGGGTCAGGCCGAAGTTGTGAAGAGTGTCACCTAATGTTTTTGCTAGTCTATCTTGGGGGTTGTCAGTATGGATGTTGAAGTACCCCACAATGATTAATTGGTCATAATCGATGCATATTACCGAGAGAAGATCGCTGAAATTATCAAGGAAGTAACAGTTAGTGTTAGGATCCTGTGTTTTGCTGGTGTTCTGCTGTGTGTGTGCTCTCCTACCTTCTCTGCAGGGGTGTGGCTGATTGGTGGCAGGTGCAGCTCGTTGGACTCATCATCTCCACCTTCAAAAGAGGAACGGGAGCTGCAAGCTGACTCCAGATTGTTCTCGCTGCTGGCGTGGTAAACATGGCCAACCTTCGTTCCAGAAGTTACTCCTTCGAATTCCTTTGTGTGCTTTCTCTTCCTGGTTTCCTCACAGATCCTGATCCAGACTCCTTTGTCCTCCGAAGTTGGTTTCCTCCTCTGATCTCCGTTCCACTGGAGGATTTTCATGCAAACAACTTACCGGCTACTCTGGATTCCCTCCTGGTCAGCTTCCGCACCCTTACCTCCGCTGGTTTGCCTGTTCTCCATCCGCTTGCCCTTCTGCCCGCTCCACCTGCTAACACACACAGCCTTGCACAACATCAGCCTCCACCTACCTCCAGTACAGGATCCTACTTACCTTCCCCAAGGATCAAACGTCACAATCATCCTGTAAGTAACCATTAACTCTCTGCCTCACTATCCTGTCAACATCTCACATCCACTTTCTACTGCAGTTACTCCGCCTGCCATCGTGGACCCGTCCCCCGGCATTCTACGAGAGACTTTCACATTTATTATTTGCTAAATTTAAATATCTTTCATGATATACAAAATTACTGTCTGGTGTTCTGAGTTTGTTGCTGCCTTTTGAGTCATAAAACCTTGCAAACATGACAGTTAGGTTTTTGTTTTTTTTTAAGCTTAAAAATAGAGATTTGTTAGGCCCACTTATCTGGGTGGCTAGGTATTCAAAAGAGTCAAATGTGCCCAAGGATACCTTTTTAAAGTTCATTGAGTTATGAAAAATTGTGGCTAAGCCTCCACCTCGTCTGTGTTTCCTGCTCTCGCTTAAAAAAACATTGTAATTTGGAGGAGTAGATTCTATCAATGCAGATGTTTCATTATTTACGTCTAGTCAGGTTTCTGATTATTTTATGTGTATTTTATGTTCAGTGATGAATTCATTGATTAGGAATGACTTTCCTAATAGACACCAACAATTTAATAAAGCTAATTTAAGTGGTTTGATGATGGGTAGCTGAACCTTCTGACAGGTGATCAATTTGAGATTTGGTTTAATGTGAGAGTGTTTGGATTTAGTTTTTGTTTTCTGTTGCTTAAAATGACTTAAATGATTCTCTCAGCAACCGACCCCTTGTCTCTCCGTTTGCTTGGGAATGGAAGGGGACATGCTCATCGATGAACTCTGACCTGCTGGGCGGGAAAGAAAGCAAATGCAAAACCTTTGAAGTACCTAGCGTCTGTCTGCGTATCCAGCCCTGGGTGATTTAAGAATTGTTCCAAAACAGTTCAGAACGACATCAATTCACAGCCGTCAGGCGTGCAGCTGAGACTGAGTTCCGAAGAACCCAGCGCCAGGTTCTGTTTCTCCCTTTTGTTCAACTACAGACACATTTTGCTCCCTTAGTTGTGGACTGGACCTTCCTCAACGTAAAGTAGGACCTCCCTTTTCTTTTTCATCCCATATACATTTTCTAAAGTCAGCAGTAGCAGTTTGATGCTTTAGAATAGATGGGAACTATTGACGAAATGTTTTGGCTGGAAGGTTGATCTATTTTCTTAAAAAATTCCCCTTAGCTCAAAGAGAAGTTTCCTGTGATTACTTGGTGTATGCATACAATTATTGTCCACGACGTTTAAAATGTACCTTTCAGAAGAGACTGGAAGTCAGAAAGTTCTCCTAATATTATGCAATATAGTAGTGGTGCCCCTGAATATTAATTGATTAAAACTTGAACTCCATCAATAATATTAATGTGAAATTGATGGTTATGTAAACCAGACAATATTCGCTCACTCTGTGTCACAATACCAGTTGGGGCATGGGCAGAGTACATTCAGTGTTGGTCCCGGAAGCTTGATGTCGTCAAAGTTTCAGTATTTGTTGTGTCCCAGTTCTTATTTGTGCTTTCAGTCTATCTGAGAAATCTCTAAATGGAGATTAATTTGTTGTGGATGGATTTCTCCTGGTGGCCTTGATTTGTCCCAGGGGCGGCGTTGTCTTTTGGGGAACTCAGGGGTGCAAATCTGTTTCTCAGCTGTATTCCAGGGGGAGTTTTATCTCTTATTTTGAGTTGCAGTTTCTTATGTTTCTTCTTCATCGAAGCAGAAAAAGCAGATGTAGATTCAGTGCGGTTTAAAGCCGTCCAGTGTTCATCAAACTGTGAATGGGATGCTCTACCTATTAAGCGCCTTTTGGCTGAGGGAGTAGCATTGTTCTGTGACTTTTGTGCGAGACCGAGATAACACCAGGCTGCCAGGTTCTTCCTCCCTGCATGTAGTCATTGGTAAAGTTGTCTCATTTCCATATCCAGTGTTTACTTCAAAATTGATCTGAAGATGCTGTAACTTTGTCTCGATTTTTCCAATCCTCTGGAGCAGTTTCTCAAAGTCCTCAGGTGAGCAAAACACCATTTTGACAAGCCACAGTCCTACAAAAAGTAATCCAAAAAAAGAGATCCAGTCTAATACAGTAACTTCAGAGGCTGGGAGTTTAAAGTAACTAAGAAAAAAGCTAAGAAAAGAGAATAAGGCGAGAGATCGGGAGAGGCTGCTCCTTCTTCAGCAGCCAGACAAAAAGGCTAAAGGCAGATTATTATGCTAAAGAGGACTGAAAGCTAATTTGTCAAATGTCATGGACCATGTCACTTGTCATCAAGGGGGGAGAAAAAATGTTATTTAGAATATTTAATATTCAAGAAAATACATTGATTAACAAATACAGATTCTAAAGGATTTACAAGAAATTAATCAGTCAAAGTTAAAGGAGACGTATGTAAGATTGTGGCTAAAACTGGTACTGCAATCACTTTCAAATTACTGTAGAGCGGTGTATCCCCTCCCCCTCCCCCCTGACTCGAGGTTGCCAGATAGGCTGCAGGATCCAGCGGGAACGTAGGCTGCTACAAGGAGCTTCCAATGGCAAGTGACCACTCCTACATAGTAAGTTTTTTTTTTCCTGTTAATTACTTTTAATTATAATGACAGAGAAACAGGCTCTTATAATGCATTGCTAATGTTAGCAATGACGACTTGTCGTTTTTATTTCCCAAATATTGGTATTCATTTTCCACAAACTGAATGAACTGCATCTCCCAGCATCCCTTGTGCCGCCCTCAAAGCATTCTCATTGGTATGTGGTCGGTGATGACATAACAGAGTTGATAAAGGGATGTGCAACATGAAATCATTGTCTTTTCCCTGCTTTTTGCTGAGCTGAATGGAGACGCTCAATTGAATTGCTAGCATCTTTCCCTCTTTTCTTCCAACCTGCTGTACCAGGAAAGAACTCCCCTGAAAACTTCGAAGTATTACCTGCCAAGCTATCCGGCTTCCCGTTTGTGTATCTAGGAAGTCTGCTGGCATCTGAGCTATACCAAGATAGCTCTCTGAAGACAGGCCCGATTCCGATCATTATTAATAATAATAATAAACATTATTTATAGAGCGCTTTTCATACAAAAAATGCAATTCAAAGTGCTTTACAGAATGAAAATCCCCCCCCACAAACTTAAACACAATTATACTACCCTCCCCCATTCTATCCCCATGTGCGGACACATTAAAGAGCAACATTATAAGGAGATTAAAATAGAAAGTAGGATGCACACTGGGCCGAGTACAGATGTGCCAGGTTTGGTAAGGAAACGTCATCAAGGGAGCCATCTACCCCAGCAGCAGCGGGTCAACAGCAGCAGCCGAGGCACCGACCCAGGGCGTCCAGAGGAGGCAAGGCCAGGATTGTGACCTCCACCCAAGCACCCCCTGGAGAGCACCCAGGCAGCTACAGCCGACCACTGCTCCCAGGGCAGAGGGCTCCCATAGAGGAAACACTGGAACGATGTGTCTGTTTTTTATTTTTTTATCCGTGTAAAACAGGCTAACATGTTAAAATACATAAATAAATAGATTGATAGGTAGCTAAATTAATAAATAAATTAAATTAACAAGATAAGTACAAGACCAAGTAGTAAAACACTGATCAATAAAAGCATGAAAAGCAAATAACAGGCAGTAAATAGTAATCAGTTAATTAAAAGCTAGGCTAAAAAGGTTAAAAAGGTGAGTCTTGAGCCTACTTTTAAAAACATGAACGTACTCTGCGGCCCTAAGGTCCTCAGGCAGCCTGTTCCAGAGGTGAGGGCCATAATAATGGAAAGACACCTCACCATGAGTGTGTGTCCTGACTTTTGGGATGACAAGTAGACTGCTGCCAGAGGAGCGCAGAGACCGCGAAGGTTCATATGGTAAAAGCAGCTCTGATAGATAAGAAGGCCCAAGACCATTGAGACAATTAAAAACCATTAAAAGAACCTTAAAATCGATCCTAAGACACACGGGGAGCCAATGCAGTGATTCTAAGACAGGTGTAATGTGTTCCCGTCTCCTGGTCTTCGTCAGGACACGTGCTGCTGAATTTTGTAGTATTTAGAATTTTGATATACTCTTTTTGGGAAGACCAGAAAGCAGGGCATTACAGTAATCAATCCCTTTAAAAAAAATAAAAACAAAATCCTACTGGTGATAAAACCATGCATCAGCGTCTCCGTGTTGGCCCGAGAGAGAATGGGGCGGACTCTGGCGATGTTCTTAAGGTGATAAAACCCTATTTTAGTAATATTTTTTATGTGAGGAATAAAAGTCAGCTCAGAGTCAAAAATCACACCCAAGTTCTTCACTTGTAAAGAAGGATTAAAAGACAGTGATTGTAGTTTTGGTAAAAGCTTCTCTCTCTGAGCCTCAGGACCTTTGACTAAAACTTCAGTTTTGTCCTGGTTGAGCTGGAGAAAGTTTTCTGCCATCCAGGATTTAATGTCTAAAATGCAGTTAAAAAGTGCATCCATTGGCTGTGTGTCATCAGGAGACATGGAGATGTATAACTGTATCATCAGCATAACTGTGAAAGTTAACTCCATGTCTTCTGATGACGCTGCCAAGAGGGAGCATATAAAGGTTAAAAAGCACTGGGCCTAAAATTTAACCCTGGGGCACACCACATGTAATCCTGGGGACCCTAGAAGAGCAGGTATCTAAACTTATGTATGTAAAACATTTGTGAACATCACCAGAGAGGCCGATCTGTTTTAAACGAGTTAAAAGAATAGTGTGGTCTACTGTATCAAAGGCAGTGCTTAGATCCAGTAGAACCAACACTGTCACCTTCAGAGCGTCATAATTTGATCTAAAATAATTTGAAATCTTCAAAAGGGCCGTCTCTGTGCTGTGGTTCACCCTAAAACCAGACTGAAATTTCTCCAGGACATTGTGCTCATTAATAAAATCATTAAGTTGAATTAAAACAAACTTTTCTAAAACCTTGCTTAAAATGGTAAGTTAGATACTGGTCTACAATTATTAAAATCATTCAAATCTAAATTGCTCTTCTTCAGCAGGGGCTTCACTACCGCCCCTTTAAAGGCGGCAGGAAAGACCCCCGTCTGAAGGGAGCAATTCATCATGGTTAAAATCTGTTTCCTCTGGTAGAGACACACACTCAGATTTGTCTAAAACCATGTGACTTTGAGAAGATAAAATCTTACATCTGATGGTGTCTACCTTCCCTCTGAAGTGGTCTGCGAACTCCTCACAAAGATTGTTTGAGGGGGTTCTCATAGAGGTCTCCTGCTGGATAAAACTGGTGATGTTGAAAAACACACAGTAGTGGTCAGAGACAGCCAAGTCAACAACAGAGGACACACGGGTGGACAGGCCATGCGTGATGACCAAGTTCAGGGTCTGTCCTTTGTTATGAGTTGGCTGTATGACATGCTGACCAAAATCCATATAATTCAAAAATATTTAAAAATTCTGTTGATAAAGGGTCAAAAAGGTTATCCATGTGTAGATTAAAATCACCAGCTAAAATGATCCTTTCAAAGGAGTTGTACAAAATTGATAAAAACTCTGAAAATTCTTGAATAAAAAGTGCACTCTTTTTAGGAGGCCTATAAACTGTGACACATAAAATCTGAGGAGTGCTAAAAACAGACGGAGTATATTCAAAAGTACTAAAATTATGAAATAAAACAGGTTTGGCAGAAAGCGTTGATGAACTAATAAAAGCAGTTCCGCCTCCCCTTTTGCAACTCCTTGTGGAATAAGTGAAGTTAAAATTTGGTGGGGAGGCCTCTGTAAGAACAACAGGGGCATCTGTACTCAGCCATGTTTCTGTTAAAAATAAACAATGTATATTATGATCTAAAATTAGGTCATTTATTATAAAAGTTTTATTCAGCAGAGAGCAAACATTTAAAAGTGCCATATTAATAGTAGTTGGAGATGGAGTGACTGTATGATTTACTGGGGGTAGGACTTTTGGTAACTGTTTGAGATTCATAGAGTTGCATTTGCTACGTTTTTTATTATTTGTCCGCTCTCTGCTGATAACGGGTATAGATGATTTAGGGCAAGGTCCAAATCTGATATGTGAATTACTGTTAAAATCAGAACTGAGTTCGTAGGAGCAGGGACCAGCTGCACATCAGGATGTGGCGGAAGGGGCAGAGAGGGCAGGTGCAGCTGGGGCTGGTGTGGTAGACAGGGGGGGGCGAGGGCATGCCAGGCTCATTGCCAGCATACGGGCACCCTGTCTATTAAGATGTAGTCCATCTGGACCAAACAATTGACTCCTGCCCCAGAAAATGTTAAAATTGTCTAGAAAACCAATATTGTGCATTACGGTGGCAGAGGAAAGCCAGGTGTTAAGAGATAAAAGTCTGCTAAAATGACCAATACCTCTGCCAACAGTGGGGGTGGGGCCAGAAATAAAAACAGACACACGTGTGTATTTTTAAAAGATTAAACAAATGAATAAAATCCAGCTTCAGGAGTTCAGATTGCTGTTTACAAATGTCGTTGGTTCCAGCGTGAATAATAACTCTACTCAGATGGGTGATGTTGGATGTGGTCCAGGATCTGTTCAGTAATGTTCTTCACGGTGGCTCCAGGAAAACACAGTGTGACCGCTCCTCTCATCCTTACATTCCTGATAATAGAGTCTCTAATGATGAGCGTGGTGGGCGGCTGGTCTACAAGTTGATGCTGGGCAGAGGATCTTTCACGGTCCAGGACCTGCTGGATGTTGGGCGGATTAGCTTCCCCAGGACTGCAGCGATGTGTAGTCGGCGCCGAGGGCTCGTTCCGTGGGTTCGGGGTGTAGTGGAGCGCTCCTCGGCGAGTCCTGGGTTTAGCGCGACGTGGAGGGCTGCAGGAGTCCGGCTGCTGCTCCGGCTGCTGGGAGGGAATGGGCGGCAGTCCTGCGGTGTTTCAGGGCGGCCGGAGGGACAGTCAGAGGAGGAAAGTCGTGCTCCAGGGCACCGAAGCGGTTTGACAATGGTAGGCCGGGTGAAGGAGAGCGGTGGCGGCTGCTCCGGGCCCCCCCACCGCGGCCGGGCCCGACCATGGACGAGACACCCTGGAGCACCGGTGTTGAGCTGATGGGGCCTTTTGCTTAGCCCCCAGATGGAACCCGCGGTCCTCCTCTGCAGTTGTTGTTGCTCCTCCGGTGTTCAGCAGTCGGAGTCCAGCGATGGATTCCCCCTCCGCAGCTTCACCGGACTGGCAGGGAATTGTGCCAGCTGAGCACTGTTGGCGGCGGCGAAAGTCCGGCCGAAGATGATGTCCACGTCGCGCTCGTGGTCCTGGATTTGATGGAGCGTGGAGATCCTCTGCTCCAGCTCTAGAACTTTCTGTGTTAATTTAAAACAACCATCACATCCGGGGGTGCAGGTGAGTGAAGGCATGACGAAATAAAAAGTAGTCTGTGCTCGGATTAAAAACGCCCTAGATACAAACAAGTTGCTAAAAGTCAGTGGTGTTAAAATCGGTTAAAACTAGTCATAAAAAATGATTTAAATCCAGGTAAAACCGTGTTTGTTAGGGAGCCGAAGTTGGCAAGTCTCTCTGTAGAAGGATGCCGACGCATGCGCATTTGGACGCGTCCATCTCCTACCTCGGCTGTGCACGGCTGCTTCTACCACCGTTTGAACATTTTCGTTCCCTTTTCTCCATCGTTCGTCGTGGACTGAAGAGAATCCTTTCCAAGTAGGACAAACCTGGTTTATTTCAGCTGAGTTTGGGTAGAGGAGTTAGGTCAGATGGGTTAGATACCATCTTTCTGTTGGTTGATATAAATTTGTGAACTTGTAAACCACTTTTTACTCATCGCCAAATTACGTCGCCGTACGCTGACCTTGAGTGTTGTATGCTCTGTGTTGTGAACTGGTTATCACTAGAAGCAGTGGATTAGCAGTCGATTGTAGCCATTCCGCCACTTGTTTAGGCCGGCTGCCTGCCCTAGACCAGGTGTCGTAGTGTCCATCGACTGCTAAAGCTAGTGCTAATTGTCTTTTTGTTCCACATCATCTCCACTGTGGGGTGAGCCCATGCGGTCCAGCCTGTCTTTCATCTCTTCAGAGTGGGGCATGGGAACGATGAGATCAAAGACTTTATGATCGCCCACCCACACACACTCTTCTCTCTCACTCTCTCTCTCTCACATACACGCCACCACCTGCTAACCACCTTGTCCTTTAAACGCTAACAGTTCAGAACATCAGCTCGGATTCTTTGCCAGAACTCAGCAACTGGTTCGATGCAATAGGTATCCTGGATATTGAAAAAGTTGGACTCTGCCCCCATCCCCATTTGCATGAAGTTGAACAGAAATGCCACTTTCCTGTAGTTGTTCCCGGATAACAAGATATTTGTGGATAGCATGAGGTCCCCACCCTGCATCCCATACTTCAAAAGGAGCTGTGAATTCCACTTCCAGGGAACGTGTCCAAAGGGGCATATCTACAAATAAAAGTAAAATCCATACAATAAAAAAACCACACACAAGAAAAGCAATACATCTACTAAATCATACACCGCTACACTAGATCAGACTAACCTACAAATAACTGAAAGTTCTTGATTATTTAACATAAAACTGTTATTTGAAACACCATGAAGCAATGATCATTAGGGTGACCAAAATAGCTATTGTTGTACTTCAGTCTAATTCCCATACTAGACACTGAAGTCCCCATATTCTCCCAGGTTCTTAAAATTCTCTTGACAACCTGGAAACAACCCTGCTCACAGTCAACCAATCAGAAACAAACACCTTATAATACACCATTTGTGATAGGTTCCCTCTTGTGATAATGCTATGCTATGATATAATAAAAAAATTAGAACATCATTTAAAATTTAAGTTGGAATAGATACAATTCACTCAAGCACAATTGAAAAAAAATGTAAGTTTGAATAGATACAATCCACTCAAGCACAATTGAATTTCTTTTAAAGTTTGAATAGATACAATTCACTCAAACACAATTGAAAAACAAAAGAGCTTAAATCGCATCAAACTTCAAAAATTCATAACACCATAAAGGTACAATTCAGGGATATCATAAAAAAATTAGAACATAATTTAAAATTTAAGTTTGAATAGATACAATTCACTCAAACACAATTGAAAAACAAAAGAGCTACATTTGTAAAAGTGTGTACATTTGTGTGTGTGTGCGTGCTGTACACGCAGCTGTACACACGTTTGTGAGTCATGACCACCCAGGATTGTGTGTGTGCATCCAAGTGTGATGTGTGTGTGTGTGTAGTTGTGTTGTTGGTGGCAAAAGCTGGATTACATAGCTGCAGCTCAGTTGCATTGTTGGTGCAAACAGGCTGTTAGAGTTGTGTTGTAGGTGGCACAAGAAGGATGACTCTTCCTGTCTGCAATGTCTCTTATGATCTGCAGACAGATAACATAAAAACATTAAATTGAAGAAATGACTACATTAACTTTCATTGCTACTTGTTTAGAAATTCTACATAAAAACACAAAGGTACTGTTCAGAATATTCAGAATGGCTGTTAAATGACACTCTCACCATGAATATTTGATCCAAACTGAACATAATTTACAACTTAAGTCTGACTAGATACCACCGTCACCGAAACCTAGTCAAAACAATAAAGCTTAATTGCATCAAATGTCATTGAAAACTCCCCTTGGTGTAGGAGGGAGAGTTTTCTGGTCAGACAAAGACAACTCACCTAATCCAAGTTTTTCCATTCAAATTCCGTTAGCTGGTAGAGGAAGGAGGACACCCTGCTGTTGACAGGCTCCATCTTCCTCTTCACCGCTCCTGTCTTACGACTTGTCCCCACTTTTGCAGAGCACTTTGTTCCCTCTTCTGGATTGACCCTGGCGAAGAATCTATGAAAAATATAAATAAATTGTCTGTTAATAGCTATACATTATATCTACATGGCTTGTGACAGCTTTGAGACTGAAAATTTAAGAAGTTGACAGAGATGTGTGATAAGAGGGACCTGCCGTTGAATGAGCTCGAGGGTTGCACATGCAGGCTCCTGGTACTCTATGTTAAAAACATAGAAGCATCCGAAGAATACTGACAACGCATCTGCAAAGCCCAGATGCTCTTCTAAAACGAAGGCAACTCTTCTTTCCATACTCACCATCCATTTCGTGGCTGAGAGAATTGTGTTCCCTTAAAAACAAAAAACACACATTGCACATCATCTCCGTTTGACAAAAAACACCGGCTTCTTACATTACATGCTAGCAAGCCAACGGGGTAACATTTGGGTATATAAATATATATGGTACAATGTATAATATGATGCTGCTAATCCTCCCGTTCAATCTTCTTGGCCAAGTATTTTTAAGAGAATGAATGTGTTTCCCTCACAAAAAAATATCCTGCGCCTAGCTTTTCCAGCCATTGGCTGCGTCTTTCAGAGGTATGCCTGTAAACGTTCGTACTTATCTAGCCTGCCCCAGATGCAATAGACTGCAGATATTTTTTTTCTGAAGTAAACCTCCTGTCTTCCCAACAATTTAACCTCTTAAGCCACACAGTCCCGGCGCCGGGTCACTGTGGGGGAAGGGCGGGGAAATGTCCAAATTTAGTTGACCTGCGGTCCCTGATTGCTAAGCATGTCCTATCATTATAAACCTCAGAATCTCAGCTAAAGACTCATATAAATATTTTCTGTGACCTCCAAACCCAGAAAAAATAACAAGCAATTAAAGGACAGTTGTGCTATTTTGTGATTTTTACATGAACACATTCAACTGAACCTGTCGGTCACCCTGCTGAACAGAACCGAGCAAACTATGCCTTCCCTGAAAGCCAGCATCTCACAGATTCTAAAGCTGCAAGTTTCATCACGCTATGTGCAAATTTCAGCAAATGACCAGCAAAATGAGCCCAAAAATACATACAGCATTTGAAAAACAAGCATACGTTTTTCCTTACCTTTGATTTTTCCGTGCTGAAAAGAATAATCCACGGTGATATGACTGTATATGTACAAGAAGTATTGGTTGGTACTCTGGTACTAAATTGGTACTCTGTGACGGGGTAAGCCGTAATGCGTCATTTCCTGTTGTCACTGTTGTGCTCCGTGGAGCTGTTTGGTGTTCAGACTCTCTTGAATTGATCTTATATTCTCTGTGCTGAGGCCTCTATAAGTTATTTTAACACACAAGCACACTAAAACACACGTTTTGTGGTGGTGTACTTTACGTTTTGGGAACTCCTTGTGTTTCACACAGCTTTTCTTGGAGTGGTAAGGTCTCGCTAGCTCAGCTAGCTTAGCTTCATTGCGGCTATTGCTACTCTTCTTTCTCCACCCATTACCCTATAGAAACAGTGTCTTGCCCACGGCCAAAATTAAATGGATTAAAAGTTAAGCCAACAAAAGCAAATTATGGAAATCTCATAAAGATAAATACAACTTTGACTGAACAGAAAAATAAATCTATTAAATGTGGTTTATTAAACATAAGATCTCTCTCCTCAAAGACTTTGTTAGTAAATGACTTGATTTGTGATAATCACATTGATTTGCTTTGTCTCTCAGAAACCTGGTTGCAGCAGGAGGATTATGTCAGTATAAATGAGTCAACTCCTTTCAGTCATTTAAATTTTCACATTCCTAGAAGTACTGAGCGAGGAGGAGGAGTTGCAACCATTTTTCATTCTGATTAACTAATTAGTCCAAGACCAATTGATAGCTACAGGTCTTTTGAACATCTAACCCTTAATTTTCATTATCCAAGTTGCAAAACATTAAGACCATTTTTGTTTGTGGTTTTGTATCGTCCACCAGGCCCTTACTCTCAATTCTTGGATCAGATCTCACATTTTTTATCTGATTTAGTATTAAATACTGATAGGGTCATTATAGTGGGGGACTTCAATATTCATGTGGATACTGAAAGTGATAGCCTTAATGCAGCATTTAGTGTTATTTTAGCGCCAATTCACAACAGATGTCATCTCAAGGCACTTAACAAGAAGTCATTTCAATACATTTATACAAACATTCCAATCAGTTAAAAAGTTTCCTGTTGAAGGAATCCCAGCAGATTGTGTCAGTCATTGGCGTGAGGTTGGGCAGACTTTCCAACCACAGCAATCCTTCAGCAATCCCTCATACTGAGCAAGCCGCAATAGAGCAAGCTTTACTCAAAAAGTACAGGGATCGACCCACTCGGGCAAACACACTTTGGACCTTGTACTGACATACGGTTTTGAGTGTGAGGAAATAACACTCCACCCACATAACCCAGTCCTGTCTGACCACTTCTTAATAACTTTTGAATTTACTTTAACTGACCATCTTAAATCTGAAAGAAATGTCATTATAGTAGAGCTTTATCAGACAATGCTGTAACATTTTTTAAAGAATCTGTTCCATTCTTACCTTCCTGTGTCTCAGAGTAACACAGTGGATGGCAGCAATTCTATCTCTAACCCTTCAGAAATTGATGGTCTGGTTCACAGCGTTACGTCCTCATTGCGTTTGGCATTAGATAGTGTAGCCCCCTTAAAAAAGAAAGTGGCTAGCTATAGGAGGCTGACTCCTTGGTTCAACGCAGAGTTGCGTACTTTAAAGCAGAATACTAGGAAGTTGGAGAGAAAATGGCGATCTACACATCTAGAGGATTCCTATTTAACCTGGAATAACAGTCTACTGTATAAAAAGACCCTTCGACAAGCTAGAACAGCATATTTTTCATCATTAATAGAGGCGAATAAAAACAATCCTAGGTTTCTTTTTAGTACAGTTGCCAAACTTACACAGAGTCATTGCTCTGTTGAGCCAACTATTCCCCCAGCTCTTAGCAGTGAGGATTTTATGGGATTCTTCATAAATAAAATGAATTCTATTAAAAATAAAATCATTGGCATCCTCCCAAACATGATTACTTCTTCCTCAGTAAATGAGGCAGCATCGGAAAGAACTGTAGAACCTCATTTGTGCTTAGGCTGTTTTGATTCAGTCGAGCTTTCGGAATTATCAAAAATATTAGCCTCATCTAAACCTTCAACTTGTATGTTGGACCCAATTCCAAGCAAATTATTTAAAGAAGTGTTCCATTTGGTTCCTGGCCCCATTTTGGATATGATGAATCTATCCTTAGTAAACGGATACGTACCACAGGAATTTAAAATAGCTGTAATTAAACCTTTACTCAAGAAACCTTCCCTTGATCAAGATGACTTAGTGAATTACAGACCTATATATAACCTTCCTTTCTTATCCAAAGTCCTTGAGGAAACTTTTTAACTGATTGGAATGTTTGTATAAATGTATTGAAATGACTTCTTAAGTGCCTTGAGATGACATCTGTTGTGAATTGGCGCTATATAAATAAACTGAATTGAATTGAAATATTTCCAGAATAACTAAAATATCCAGTGTTTATTTGGAAAAGAAAAAAGGAAAAAAACGTAATCCTTTGCCATTATTTTTTACATTTGATTCGAGGAGGCTCAACCTTGTCTGACATGCGCACTGTGAACTTTCCCCATGTAAACATTTGCTTTGTCCAATCTGCTTCAAAGTTCTGATCTCAGCATGATTCTATAGGATCTTACGATTCTAACCGTATGTCAATCATCCAAATCGGCCAATACAAACTGGAGTTACAGGTCTGTGTAATTCTAAAAACAGATATTTTGTTTAGCTCGGGGGCGATCGCTGTGACGCAGTTATGCGCAGGTGAGCAGATAAGCAGGTGACGATTCAGCTTCGATTGTTTTGTTTGCGTTTGAAAAATGGCGCTTCAAGAGAAGAGAATCATCACTGACGAAGCCCTGGCGATTATTTGGAATGATAGTTCAGGTTTGTGTTTAGGACTCGACATCATAAGAGGAAAACTTGATCTTTACAAGGAAGAGCGGTATGTCCCAACTAGCTAATGCTAATAGCTCTGTCAGCCATTTTATATAGATGTTTTTATTTGTGCCTGTGTGTGTGTGTGTGTGTGTGTGTGTGTGTGTGTGTTGGTAAAGGTGAATTAACTGGACATTTCACCTGAATACACGCAACGCAAAAAGGACATTTGGAATTGTCAGGACAGGGCCAATGTCCTCATAATTATTATAGTTTAAAATTGATTGGAATGGGTTAGGGTGGATCCCAAACCTCTAAATTAAAAAAATTTGAAAATGTCTCAATAATTCACAATGACAAGAAATTTGTGTATACCGTGTGTGTTGGTATGGCGCCCCTGCAGGTGGCTTCAGGCATTGAACTAGCTCATGAATAATTCACACGTGTATCTTTCTTGGCCTGTTGATTGGCCAGGAGATGGAGGTCCCTGTAATGAAGTGTTTTGTCAGAAAAATTGTGTCTTAGTCAACAATCTTCTAAAAATGATGCTGGAAAAAGGAAATGTCCCATTACTGAATGCATTTCTGGCTAAGTTATACTATTTATCACTTAAAAAATAACCACCCTTCTTCATCAGGTTGTTTAGCCTTTTTAAATCCCTGACTCTGCCAGAGGGGTGAAAACTCCAGAAACTTTATTTTGCATGATATAGGCCCTTTAAGATTACATAGTGTTATAAAGATAATTAGAATAATGTTTTGCAATTTTGTTCTCCAATATACTAATTTCATTTTCCAGTCTCTTCTTTTTCTGTTATTTTGTTTTTCATTTTTTTGTATTTGCAATACATTTTCCTCACATGTATGTCTTCAATGCTTCCCATATAGTGGCTACATTATCTGTAGAAACCATATTCATATCCTTTTTATGCAAATGTAAAGGATTCATACACGTCCAAACCAAGACCTCCTCTGGGACAATCAGATCACAATCTTGTTTTTCTCTGTTCAGAATATAAACCACTTGTTCAGAGGCAACCTGTGACAAAACGAACTGTGAGAAAATGGTCACAGGAAGCTAAAGAAGCCCTGCAGGGTTGTTTTGCGACCACAGACTGGATGACTCTTTGCCAAACACATGGAGAGGACATCAATGCCATGACTGAGTGTGTGACTGACTATATAAACTTCTGTGTGGACAACATCATCCCCACCAGAACAGTGAGATGCTTCCCTAATAACAAACCCTGGATCACCAGTGACCTGAAGGAACTGCTAAACAAGAAAAAAAGAGCCTTCAGGGAGGGAGACAGGGAATTACTGAGGAGTATACAGAAGCAACTTAAGGTCAAGATCAGAGACAGCAAGGGGGCATACAGGAAGAAGAAGGAGAACAAACTACAGAGGAACAATATCCGAGATGTCTGGTCAGGAATGAGAAAGATCACAGGTTTTAAGGACAGGAAGGATTGGATAGATGGAAGTCTGGACAGAGCCAATGAACTGAACACATTCTTCAACAGGTTCAGTTCTGGAACTACCTCAGCATCCCCCTCTCCTGTTCCCAGCCAAACAGACATCCCACTATCCTCTGATCAACAGCTTTCCTGTTACACCTCGGATGTTTTATCCTTGACCTCAGCCATGGACTCTTCTAATTCCACAAGTTTGCCTTCAACCAAGTCAGGAAATGCTGCTACCCCCTTTGCCTCCCCCTCCCACTTGTCTGTCTCCAAAAGTTAGGTGAAGAGGCAGCTGGAGAAACTGAACCGGAACAAGGCTGCAGGTCCAGATGGTGTCAGCCCCAGAGTCCTGAAGGCCTGTGTTGAGCAGCTCTGTGAGATTCTGCAGCACCTCTTCAACCTTAGCTTAACTCAGGAGAAGGTTCCAGTGTTGTGGAAGACATCCTGCCTTGTTCCAGTACCAAAGAGAACTCCCCCATCAGTCATCAATGACTATAGACCCGTTGCCCTGACATCCCACATCATGAAGGTCCTGGAGAGCCTCCTGTTGCCCCCCTGAGTAAGCAAACAAGAACGTATTAGGACCCACTGCAGTTTGCTTATCGCTGTGGAGTTGGAGTTGAAGATGCCATCATCCACCTACTTCAACCAACCCACTGTCATCTGGACAAAGCAGGCAGCACTGTGAGGATCATGTTCTTTGATTTCTCCAGTGCATTTAACACAATTCAGCCTGATTTACTTTGTCAGAAACTCCTGAAGACACAGGTGGAGCCCTCAACAATCGCCTGGATCAATGACTACCTGACCAACAGACCACAATTTGTGAGACTGAAGAATTGTGTGTCAAACCAGGTTGTCAGTAGCACAGGAGCATCACAGGGGACCGTACTCTCACCATTCCTTTTTACTCTGTACACCTCAGACTTCCAGTACAAATCAGAGACCTGTCATCTGCAGAAATACTCAGATGACTCTGCAATTGTCGGGTGTATCAGAGATGGACAAGAAGCTGAAATCAGAGAGCTGGTGGACCGCTTTGTGACATGGTGTGGAAACAATCGTCTCACCTTGAATGTGAACAAAACAAAGGAGATGACTAGATTTCAGAAGAAACAGGGATAAGTCAAACACTGTTTCCATCATGGGAGAAGAAGTGGAGGTGGTTGAGGAATATAAATACCTCAGAGTTCACCTTGACAACAGACTGGACTGGAGACTGAACAGTGAAGCCGTCTACAAGAAGGGACAGAGCAGACTGGACTTCTTGAGGAAGCTTAGGTCCTTCAAGGTTTGCAGCAAGATGCTGCAGATCTTCTACAAGTCTGTTGTGGAGAGTGTAATCTTTTCAGCCATCATCTGTTGGGGTAGCAGCATCAGAGCCAGGGATTTAAAAAGGCTAAACAACCTGATAAAGAAGGTTCTGGTTCTGTTCTTGGGACAACTGTGGAAAATCTGGAGATGATAATGCAAAAAAGGATTCTTCAAAAAATCAAAAAAATTATGGACAACCCTGAGCATCCTCTTCATGAGACTGTCATACAACAACAGAGCGTCTTCAGTCGGAGGCATCTTCAGTTTCGCTGCAATACAGACCGCTACAGGAAATCCTTCCTGCCCACAGCCATCATTATCTACAACAACTCCTTAAAGAATTAATTATATGAGCTATACCAACACTTAACTTCCCTCTGGGATCAATAAAGTATTTTTGAATTGAATTGAATTGAAGAAAGAACTTTAAATCCTCTCCAAATTACTTATTAAATTCCTTTTTTTGAAGTAGCTTAGTGTTCAGTCTCCAACAACCTCTTTTTCTCATTATGCACATTTAAGTCTACAAGTGGCTCTACTGTTCAATGGTCATTTGTGATAATTGCACCTTTTACACAACCCACTACTCACTCCACTGATTTATCAGATATCAAGAAATAGTCAGTTCTTGAATATAGATTATGACTGTGAGAATAAAAGGTATATTCCCTTTGCCTTGTATTTGCCAACCTCTAAAAAATCCACCAGGTTTCAACCCTGAGCTAATATTTGGATTACAGCCCTGTCCTTAGGAAAATGTTTTACCAGTAGATATACGTTTATCAATAAACCCATACATTAACTGGTTCAAATCCCCTCCTTGTGTAATAAAGCCATCTGTGTTCCTATTGTGTTTTTGATTTAATTGTAGAAATGTTCCTGATTTATGAAAGTTTATTAAAGAACATGCTTATTGACTCACACTGCAAAATAGCACAGGACAAATTATTAGTTTATTTTATTTCAAATTTAATTAGGATTTTCTCGGTGTGTGTGCGCGCAGTGCTGATTTTCTGTGTGCGAAGACCATGTCAGCAGTGCGCAATTGTGCAGCTCAGAGCGAACGGTGCGTGTGAGTAACATTGGTTCGTGTATGGTGTCGCTCCAGACACCGCACATGGTAGGAGCACAGCAGGTATATACATGATTTTTTTATCACTGTGTGTGCGATCTGAAGCTCTTCCGACAATTTTAAAATTCTTATGAGTCAGGCATTGCTCCATTACTTTGATATAAAGAAACACTACTGCAAATACCACCTATAGAACACAATCTCAACCAGACCTTTGACCTTTCATTTCTGTGTCCTCTAACGGTGTTAATAAACTTTACAGTTTCTGTCAGATACATCCTTATAAGTAGAAGTTACAATTAGAACAGGTCTGATAGGAAATATTTTCTGGCCGTTAAACATTAATTACTACATTGTTTTGTAGCCTGCTCCATATTAACATTACTACCAGGCATGTCCACAACACTGCTCACACAATCTAGACTGGAAATAGGATGAAGAAACTGTTTTTGAATCGAAACAGCTGGAGGAAGGTGTGGTCCATGGTACTCAGACCTCATATCTAAGTATGTAACACAAGCAGACACCAAAAATATTAGTGATTTAAACAAATTCTTATGCTCAAAGCCAAAATTGCAGGTAGCACTTGGGGTTAGTCTCAAAAGCAAGAAAATGTTCATGCCTGGGATTGCATCTGTTCAAGTCTGTTATAAAAAAAAATCATAAAGCCACTGTTTTCTTACATATTTGTTTTTCCACAAAAAATCAATTAATTGAAATGAAATACCTCAAGATGGCTTTACTCAGCAAATAATAATTGCAATTAAAAAAAGAGATTAATTAGATTAATTAAACTAAACGTTTTAATCTCTTGACAGCACTGATAATGAGTAAGTACATACATAGTTGCTGTATCAGAAAACAAGGTAAGTTTTTATTTGTCACAGAAGGACCAAATTGGAGTCAGGAAGAAAGGAGAAGGGGCTGGAGCCTTAGCCCCTCCCCTCCTTGATTACAACGTGCTCAGATCCATCAGGTGCACATCAACTTGAAAAGGAGTGAAGATAACAGGTAAAACTTCCCTGAATCCCGTTGCCTATTATGTTATGCTACTTTTTATTGATATTTTCTACCATGACATATAGACATGTTTGATGCCACTTGCTACATTTGGCACAGTTAACAAGCTAAAGCTAGCTTTCATTGAGAGCACATATCCACTTAGTAAGAGGTTTAAATACCTTTCTGTCAACCAGGTTTTTCAAGTTAAACAGTGTGAGCATTAAAAATCAGCTGGAATTAGTCTGAATGCTAATTTCATGATAAAACTGAGTTGGTGACACCAAAAGGTTAATGGCTGCTCCTTCATCTTATGTTAGCATGTGCAGTGCAGCTTGAAACCTTTAATGTTTCAGGAGTAGTTTCATTATAAAAAAAACTTTGTTCACAACCAAGTTAGATTGCTAAAACTTTTATTTTCTGAAAACATGTTTTGCCAGAGATTAGTCATGGCTTTAGATACCCAGGCTGGCTGTTAGTTTTTCTGAGGAAGCATTTCAACTTGTTGCATGTCCTTTTTATTTTTTTCTGCATAGTTTGCATTATCAAAAATGGTATAGTAACGGCAAAATAAAATATCAGTGGGGGTTAATAGCAGTTAGATGCTGTTTCTCAACCCTGGCCCTCAGGACTCACAATTCTGCAGGTATTTTCCTCCTGCACACCTGATTTAAATGAAATGGCAATTAACAGGTTTCTACAGCTCTTGATTACATGCTAAGGTAATGACAGGTAATGCTGTGCATTGAATTAGGTGCGCTGAAGTAGAAATCTTTAAACACAAAGGATAGTGGGCCCTAATGACAAGGGTAGAAAACCAGTAAGACTAACATGGAAATATTATTGTATATTATTGCTTGCTGGTCTGTAGGCCTCAAGTTGTGGGGTCCTGCCAATTTTAGATGTCTCTGCTCTTACACAGCTGATTCAAATGTTCCAATTACCTCCTCAGCATGGCAAAGTTCTGCAGAGGCCTACTAATGAGTCATCATTTGATTCAGGGCCAATGAACCAGGGAAATTAGTAAAACATGCAGGATAGCGGCCCTTGAGGATCCACTTTTGACACCCCTGGAGAGAAGTGTCTATCAAGTATTCCAGTAATTTCCTCCTCATCACTATTGCCTTATTTCCCAGATGCAGACAACAATGAGGCCACAGAGGGTTAAAATTAAACCAAAGGATGAAGCAGCCCATTTTGTGAGTGTAAGCAGGGACAAAGATGGTTTTGATGTAAAATACATCAACTCATTGAAAGGTAAGGTTTCAAGTTAAGTGTTTTTATGAGATATAGAGTTTCAATGTGAGTTGAAAATGTAATTTGTGCTTTAAAAGGTCGAGGTGTGTTTAGTACAAGGCACTTTGATAAAGGAGCATTTCTACTGGAATATCGAGGAGATTTAATAAACAAGGAGGAGCATGAAAGACGGATAAGAATTTATCACGATGCCATGAAAGTTTTCCTGTTTGAATTCCGTCACAATGGAAAACATCTATGGTATGTATATAAAAGAATATCTAAAAATAACTAGATTCTGATCAGATTTGGCAAATAGAATAACTTTGTTTTATGTAATCTTGTCATTTTATACTAAGGGGTTTAAAAAAAAATCTTTCATTTCAGTGTTGATGCAGCCAGAGAGGATGGAACTTTTGGAAGATTAGTTAATGACGACAACCTCAACCCTAACAGCAGGATGAAGACAATCACTGTAAATGGAAAGCCTCATCTCTGTCTCTTTGCAATAAAGGACATAAAGCCAGGGGAAGAGATAACATACAACTACGGAGACTCTGAATGGCCATGGAGAGTAAAGGTACATAATAACCATATATTTACAGAAATATACTTGGGTGTATCACTTATTTAGCCCAGTATCATTACAGAAAAATGTACACCAAGTAGAGCTCCAGTTTCAAACACCAAAGCTCATGACTAGTGACCTAAATCCATTAAATATGGTTTAAATGTCTGAATTACCTCCTTATGAACTCAGGTTCTACAGACTTCTGCTGACGACCCAATTAAATAACAAAGTTAATAATACAGATAGACACTCCTAAATGTTGCAGGTCACAGGCCTTGGATAAGATATTGACAAATGTTGCATAAATTTGACAACTAGAAACCTGGAATCAATATTAGTTTTCATTAGTCAATTATATTATACACAGACAATGCAATAGGAAATACAGTAGAATCAACAGGCTTGCCCACATATTTTAACTAGAATAATAGTAATTGAAAATAGGAGTGAAGTAGTAAAGAAATTTAAGTCCTTTTTTGTTAATGTAGGATCTAATTTGATCAAAATGTGATCAATATGTATCAAAACGTACAATGAGGAGCAAAACGATTTCGATTGGATCGGAAGTAACAGAATATTGTAATCTATGTTTCTGGGAGAAGTAAACGAAAAGGAAATTAGAACAATCGTTAGAAAAACTAAATATAAGAAATGGACTAATACCAATGGGCTAGATATAATTATAAAAGACTGTAGATTGTACAAGTAAACTCTTAAGTTATATCTTTAATCTTTCTTTTCTTACAGGAGTGTTTACAGATAGAATAAAAATAGCAAAAGTTATTTCAATATTTAAAGTAGGCGATGAAACAATATTTACAAATTATAGACCAGTGTTGATTCTTTCACAATTTTAAAAAATACTTGAAAAGTTGTTTGTACAGAAATTTGATAGTTTTATTTAAAAGAATAAGTTGAGTGAAAACCAGTATGGTTTTAGATCAAATAGATCCACAGCATTAGCATTAATAGAAATGTTGGAAGAAATTACTAATGCAATAGAAAATAACTATACGATAGGGGTTTTTATTGACTTACAAAAAGCATTAGACACTAGACAATTTTAATCTCAAAGCTATAACTGTATGGCATAAGAGGAACACCTTTTAAAATGGCCACGTAGTTATTTGAATAATAGACAGCAATATGTATGTGTGGGGTCAGTCCTGGGACCCAAACTTTTTATTGTATATATTGACACTGTTAATGTGTCTAAGTTCTTACGATTTGTCTTATTTGCAGATGCTACAAATTTCTTTAGCTCAGGAAATGATATAAAAGCATTGTCAGAAAGCGTATCAAATGAAATGGTCAACCTTAAAAAATGTTTTGCTTAAAAAAGTTTGTTTACTAAAAGAAGAAAGGTCGGAAGAATTAACTTGATTATTGATGGGGTGGAAATTGAAAGAGTATCTGAGTTCAGGTTTTCTGGGGTAGTAATGGACGATACAATAACATGGCAATCACATATAGATTGCCATTAGAACAATTAGATCAGATTAGAACAAAATTGTTCAGAAATATTGCTGTCTTGAACAAAGCGAAATATGCATTGAATTATAATGCCTTACACATATTCTCTCATTTTGCCTTACTTGAGTTATTGTTTGGAGGTGTGGGGCCATACATGTATATAACGAATGTAAAGCCATTATTTATATTACATAAAAGGGCAGTAGAAATATTACATTAAAATAATTTGATAACATACAAATAAACTATTAAATCAGGAAATATTAAAGTTAAAGATTTAGTTTAATTAAATGCAGTATTATTTATGTACAAAACAAAAAGGAAATTGTTACCAATGAATATGCACAGGTTATTTGTTTAGTTCAGTTGACCAATATGGTAGAAGGAAATAAAATTTTAAATGTCTATTTGCACAGACTACGCTGAAACAGAGATGTGTGTCAATATGTGAGGTAATATTTTGGAACTCAATAGAGGATGAGCTGAAGATGTGGGATAACATCATACAGTTTAAAAGGATGAATAAAGAGAAAATATTTAACGCTTATGAACTAAAGGAATAATAGATATTATGAAGTTTTCAAATTGATGGCAATGATTTTATTTTGAAAGTAAAAGTAACATGTAACCTACCGACACCATATACATATGTGGTTTATTTTTTAAGAAAGGGGCAGATATAAAAGGTTTTTTCTTCCTACTCCTTTTCATTCATGGCGTTGTATTAAGGATATTTTAATTGGTTCTAACATCCTATTTGGTGCGTTTATCCTCAGGTTGCTGCTCCTACAGACCAACCTGATGCTGAAGAACACATGTCATCAATCCCATCTTCTCCTGATCCACAGGTGATGAAATCTAAGTTGCAAATAGTTTTGAAAGATTATTCTTGCATATTATTAATTGAGAATGTAGACACAGTACTAGCAATGCATGTTTATGCCAGGTGACAACTTTCTAAGGACTGTGTGTTCTTTAACTCAGAAGGCTTCTAATTCTTGTTTTCTCATGATGAACTTAACACAGTTCTCTCAGTGTACATAGATGTCAGGTCTAGTAGTAGCAAGGACTGTGTGTAGATGCCCCTTGGTGTGATATTGTTTAAACTTGCCTGGAACGGGCTTTAAATATTTTTGATTAGTAATTAGTTTAATATATGTCCTTGCTATGTACCCAGTGGTGTTGTTCTTTGATTTTTCATAATTCTAGTTTCTAATTGGTTCTAACATCCTATTTGGTGCGTTTATCCTCAGGTTGCTGCCCCTACAGACAAACCTGATGCTAAGGGACACATGTCATCAATCCCATCTTCTCTGGATCCCCAGGTGATGAAATATGAGTTGCAAATAGTTTTGAAAGATTTTTCTTGCATATTATTAATTGAGAATGTAGACACAGTCCTAGCAATGCATGTTTATGCCAGATGACAACTTTCTAAGGACTGTGTGTTCTTTAACTCAGAAGGCTTCTAATTCATGTTTTCTCATGATGAACTTAACACAGTTCTCTCAGTGTACATACAGGTCCTTCTCAAAAAATTAGCATATTGTGATAAAGTTCATTCTTTTCCATAATGTAATGATACAAATTAAACTTTCATATATTTTAGATTCATTGCACACCAACTGAAACATTTTAGGTCTTTTATTGTTTTAAAACTGATGATATTGGCATACAGCTCATGAAAACACAAAATTCCCATCTCAAAAAATTTGCATATCATGAAAAGGTTCTCTAAACGAGCTATTAACCTAATCATCTGAATCAACTAATTAACTCTAAACACCTGCAAAAGATTCCTGAGGCTTTTAAAAACTCCCAGCCTGGTTCATTACTCAAAACCGCAATCATGGGTAAGACTGCCGACCTGACTGCTGCCCAGAAGGCCATCATTGACACCCTCAAGCAAGAGGGTAAGACACAGAAAGACATTTCTGAACGAATAGGCTGTTCCCAGAGTGCTGTATCAAGGCACCTCAGTGGGAAGTCTGTGGGAAGGAAAAAGTGTGGCAGAAAACGCTGCACAACGAGAAGAGGTGACCGGACCCTGAGGAAGATTGTGGAGAAGGACCGATTCCAGACCTGGGGGGACCTGCGGAAGCAGTGGACTGAGTCTGGAGTACAAACATCCAGAGCCACCGTGCACAGGCGTGTGCAGGAAATGGGCTACAGGTGCCGCATTCCCCAGGTCAAGCCACTTTTGAACCAGAAACAGCGGCAGAAGCGCCTGACCTGGGCTACAGAGAAGCAGCACTGGACTGTTGCTCAGTGGTCCAAAGTACTTTTTTCGGATGAAAGCAAATTTTGCATATCATTCGGAAATCAAGGTGCCAGAGTCTGGAGGAAGACTGGGGAGAAGGAAATGCCAAAATACCTGAAGTCCAGTGTCAAGTACCCACAGTCAGTGATGGTCTGGGGTGCCATGTCAGCTGCTGGTGTTGGTCCACTGTGTTTTATCAAGGGCAGGGTCAATGCAGCTAGCTATCAGGAGATGTTGGAGCACTTCATGCTTCCATCTGCTCAAAAGCTTTATGGAGATGAAGATTTCATTTTTCAGCACGACCTGGCACCTGCTCACAGTGCCAAAACCACTGGTAAATGGTTTACCGACCATGATATTACTGTGCTCAACTGGCCTGCCAACTCTCCTAACCTGAACCCCATAGAGAACCTGTGGGATATTGTGAAGAGGAAGTTGAGAGACGCAAGACCCAACACTCTGGATGAGCTTCAGGCCGCTATCGAAGCATCCTGGGCCTCCATAACACCTCAGCAGTGCCACAGGCTGATTGCCTCCATGCCACGCCGCATTGAAGCAGTCATTTCTGCAAAAGGATTCCCGACCAAGTATTGAGTGCATAACTGAACATAATTATTTGAAGGTTGACTTTTTTTATATTAAAAACACTTTTCTTTTATTGGTCCGATGAAATATGCTAATTTTTTGAGATAGGAATTTTGGGTTTTCATGAGCTGTATGCCAAAATCATTAGTTTTAAAACAATAAAAGACCTGAGATATTTCAGTTGGTGTGCAATGAATCTAAAATATATGAAAGTAACGTTTTATCATTACATTATGGAAAAGAATGAACTTTATCACAATATGCTAATTTTTTGAGAAGGACCTGTAGATGTCAAGTCTAGTAGTAGCAAGGACTGTGTGTAGATGCCCCTTGGTGTGATATTGTTTAAACTTGCCTGCAACATGCTTTAAATATTTTTGATTAGTAATTTGTTTAATATATGTCCTTGCTATGTACACAGTGGTGGTGTTCTGTTAGTTTTCATAATTCTAGTTTTTAATTGGCTCTAACATCCTATTTGGTGCGTTTATCCTCAGGTTGCTGCCCCTACAGACCAACCTGATGCTGAAGAACACATATCAATCCCATCTTCTCCTGATCCACAGGTGATGAAACTGAGTTGCAAATAGTTTTGAAAGATTTTTCTTACATATTATTAATTGAGAATGTAGACACAGTCCTAGCAATGCATGTTTATGCCAGATGACAACTTTCTAAGGACTGTGTGTTCTTTAACTCAGAAGGCTTCTAATTCTTGTTTTCTCATGATGAACTTAACACAGTTCTCTCAGTGTACATAGATGTCAGGTCTAGTAGTAGCAAGGACTGTGTGTAGATGCCCCTTGGTGTGATATTGTTTAAACTTGCCTGGAACGGGCTTTAAATATTTTTGATTAGTAATTTGTTTAATATATGTCCTTGCTATGTACCCAGTGGTGGTGTTCTTTGATTTTTCATAATTCGAGTTTCTAATTGGTTCTAACATCCTATTTGGTGCGTTTATCCTCAGGTTGCTGCCCCTACAGACCAACCTGATGCTGAAGAACACATGTCATCAATCCCATCTTCTCTAGATCCACAGGTGATGAAATCTGAGTCTATAATAGTTGAAAATAGTTTTGAAAGATTTTTCTTGCATATTATTAATTGAGAATGTAGACGCAGTCCTAGCAATGCATGTTTATGACAGGTGACAACTTTCTAAGGACTGTGTGTAGATGCCCCTTGGTGTGATATTGTTTAAACTTGCCTGGAACGGGCTTTAAATATTTTTGATTAGTAATTTGTTTAATATATGTCCTTGCTATGTACACAGTGGTGGTGTTCTGTTAGTTTTCATAATTCCAGTTTTTAATTGGTTCTAACATCCTATTTGGTGCGTTTATCCTCAGGTTGCTGCCCCTACAGACCAACCTGATGCTGAAGAACATATGTCATCAATCCCATCTTCTCTGGATCCCCAGGTGATCATTTATCTCCCTTTTCTAATCTTTAAAAACACATTTTATATTTGTCTTCTATCTTGTTGATTTCAGAGTGTACACTGTCCTAGCAATGCATGTTTATGCCAGGTGACAACTTTCTAAGGACTGTGTGTTCTTTAACTCAGAAGGCTTCTAATTCTTGTTTTCTCATGATGAACTTAACACAGTTCTCTCAGTGTACATAGATGTCAGGTCTAGTAGTAGCAAGGACTGTGTGTAGATGCCCCTTGGTGTGATATTGTTTAAACTTGCCTGCAACATGCTTTAAATATTTTTGATTAGTAATTTGTTTAATATATGTCCTTGCTATGTACACAGTGGTGGTGTTCTGTTAGTTTTCATAATTCTAGTTTTTAATTGGCTCTAACATCCTATTTGGTGCGTTTATCCTCAGGTTGCTGCCCCTACAGACCAACCTGATGCTGAAGAACATATGTCATCAATCCCATCTTCTCCTGATCCACAGGTGATGAAATCTAAGTTGCAAATAGTTTTGAAAGATTTTTCTTACATATTATTAATTGAGAATGTAGACACAGTCCTAGCAATGCATGTTTATGCCAGATGACAACTTTCTAAGGACTGTGTGTTCTTTAACTCAGAAGGCTTCTAATTCTTGTTTTCTCATGATGAACTTAACACAGTTCTCTCAGTGTACATAGATGTCAGGTCTAGTAGTAGCAAGGACTGTGTGTAGATGCCCCTTGGTGTGATATTGTTTAAACTTGCCTGGAACGGGCTTTAAATATTTTTGATTAGTAATTTGTTTAATATATGTCCTTGCTATGTACCCAGTGGTGGTGTTCTTTGATTTTTCATAATTCGAGTTTCTAATTGGTTCTAACATCCTATTTGGTGCGTTTATCCTCAGGTTGCTGCCCCTACAGACCAACCTGATGCTGAAGAACACATGTCATCAATCCCATCTTCTCTAGATCCACAGGTGATGAAATCTGAGTCTATAATAGTTGAAAATAGTTTTGAAAGATTTTTCTTGCATATTATTAATTGAGAATGTAGACGCAGTCCTAGCAATGCATGTTTATGCCAGGTGACAACTTTCTAAGGACTGTGTGTAGATGCCCCTTGGTGTGATATTGTTTAAACTTGCCTGGAACGGGCTTTAAATATTTTTGATTAGTAATTTGTTTAATATATGTCCTTGCTATGTACACAGTGGTGGTGTTCTGTTAGTTTTCATAATTCCAGTTTTTAATTGGTTCTAACATCCAATTTGGTGCGTTTATCCTCAGGTTGCTGCTCCTACAGACCAACCTGATGCTGAAGAACACATGTCATCAATCCCATCTTCTCCTGATCCCCAGGTGATCATTTATCTCCCTTTTCTAATCTTTAAAAACACATTTTATATTTGTCTTCTATCTTGTTGATTTCAGAGTGTACACAGTCCTAGCAATGCATGTTTATGCCAGGTGACAACTTTCTAAGGACTGTGTGTTCTTCAACTCAGAAGGCTTCTAATGGATATGTTCTCATGATGAACTTAACACAGTTCTCTCAGTGTACATGGGTATTAGGTTAATTAATATTGACTGTGCGTAGATAGTCCTTGGTGTAATATTGTTTGCAGTCACCTGCGTATACACAATTGTAGCTTTGGAAAATAGTTTTGGACAACTACTGTGTGTCAAGTTCCATAAACTTTAAAATTAAGATTTTCAAGTAATAATGCCTTAAAAATGATTAATTGAAGTAATAAAAGAGTGATTTTCTTTTTTTCAGAAATGCACACACATTGTGTTACAGTCATCAATGTCAAGCATGGAAAAATGTGCCCATTGCCTAGGCCCCTATGCTGCCCGGAAATGGAATGGTGTGAAATGTAAAGGTGGGTTAGTTTGTTGATTTATTTTTCTGTTAAAATTTGTATATGTGTATGTTTGTTTGTATTTTTTATATATATATATATATATATTAATATTATTTTTTTTCTGTTCCTGGTTTAAAATCATGTAACCTTTTTGCACATTTTCTAGTTTGTTTTTCCTTTTGGCATGAGAGCTGTTATGACAAGACAAAGATGGTCCATGTTGCATCCCTTTCACCGGTAAATCTCTCTCAGAAGTTAATTTTTTTTGCACTTAAACAGAGCAATATTAATCATTTTCTCTTTTTAAAGGAGTCTAAAAAAACTACCTCAAGTGAAGAAGTTTCAGAGGAAGAATACGTACCTGACTCAGCCAGTGTTTCAGATAGTTCAGTAGAACTTACAATGGATCCCTCAAATCCTCTAAAAAAGGTCATGGGTGAGCTTGATGGCTGTTCTGTTGAAACTTCGTCAGAAGAATTGGCTAATGGGCTCGTCTCTGCATGTAAGAAGAACATTACAAAGACTTTGAGTAAACGGACGGAAAGCTGTTCTGAGAAGACAAAAACAGTGGAACCCTTAGAAGTCCAGGCTCAAGTTACTTCTGTCAAGACACTCGCTGGAACTGAAGATGTTAAAAGCATTCAGTCTTCAAGCATATCATCTTCAATAGATATGAAAAACTACTGCTTCATTTGTGGCAAGCCCCAGTCGAAGATTGCTCGGCATTTTAAAACCCACGAGAAGACGCATCCCGAAGTTGCTCAAGCTTTAGCACTTCCAAAAGACTCAAATGTGCGTAAGAAAATGCTGGAAAAATTAAGGAATAGGGGAAACTGTATTCACAATAGAGAGGTTTACCAGAGTGGTAGCGGATTGCTTAAACTTAAACGCACACCAAAGCTCAAGTACGACAAAAAGCAGTACGTTCACTGCATGCACTGCCAAGGACTTTACCTTCGTAGGCACCTCTGGCGACATGCCCGACAATGTACCTCAAAACCAGTTACGGAGGATAAGTTGGGAAAGAAAACTGTCTTGAGCTTGGCCTCAATGGTGGACTCGGCACAATGTCAACAAATATCCCAAGGTGTTTGGAAGCTCCTTACCGTTATGAAAGATGATGACATCTCTGCAGCAGTGCGAAGCGACTTTATGATTCTGCAACTTGCCCAGTCATTTTTCAATAAACATGGTCAAGATCCCTCTAAGCATGAGTATGTACGGCAGAAGATTCGTGAAGTTGGACGACTTCTTCTCATCCTGCGTAAAGAGTTTTCAATCTTCAGTCTTGAAGATGCTGTCAAGCCCTCAAATTTCCACATACTTATCCAAGCTGTCAAAAAAGTCTCTGGCTTTGATGAGGATAGGCATTCGTATAAAACTCCAAGCCTTGCTTTGAAATTAGGGCACTCGTTGATCAAGATCTCTGACCTCATACACTGCAGAGCTTTAATGACGGGAGAGGATGAGATAAAAAAATCATGTGACGCTTTCAAAACACTTCACACATCGAAGTGGTCTGAACTTGTCTCTCACACAGCTTTAACCACCTTAAGTGACAAGCACTTTAACAAGCCCTCCACTCTCCCGTTCACTGAGGATGTCCAGCGTCTGCACCAGCATTTGGAAAAGACAGCGAACTCCGCATTTGAGACTTTGAAGAGGGATCCATCTCCACAAGTTTATGGAGAACTGTGTAGGACCACACTGGCAAAAATCATTTTGTTTAACAGAAGACGAGGCGGAGAGGTTTCTAAGATGCAGCTTTCTGCTTTTCTTCAGAGGGACACCACCCCCTTACATAAAGATGTTGCTAGTGGTCTTACAGAGTTTGAGCAGCGACTTTGTGTCCATTTCAGCAGGGTTGAAATTAGGGGGAAAAGGGGAAGAAAAGTTGCTGTCCTTTTATCACCAGACATGGTTGAAGCTATCACACAGCTCATCAGCAGAAGAGGACAGTGTGGAGTGCCTGAAGAAAACCCCTTTCTCTTTGCACGACCTAATTGTCTGACCCCTTATAGAGGGCAAGACTGTCTCAGGAGTTATGCAAATGAGTGTGGTGCCCAAAAGCCTGAACTTCTTAGGTCAACACAGCTTCGCAAGCATGTTGCGACAATATCTCAAGTGTTGAACCTAAAAAATCATGAACTTGACCAGGTAGCGGACTTTCTAGGACACGACATCCGTGTTCATAGAGAATATTACAGGCTGCCAGAGGCCACAACCCAACTGGCAAAAATTTCTAAGTTGCTTCTTGCCATGGAGAAGGGGACCCTGGCGAATCTTCAAGGCAAAACACTGGAGGAGATAGAAATTGAAGGTGATTTTAAGTTCTATGCACCTCTTTTATTTGATTTTTCCATGTTTAATTTACTCGTTACTGTTTTTCAGAAAAGTTGGACGTGACAGACTGTGAAAGTGGAGAAAGCGAAGCTGATGTTTGTGACCCATTACCAAAAGCAAACAATACTGAATGTGACAATGATCAAGAACCTGATCCATCTTCTGATGGTATGACTATCAGTTACAAGGCTTATTATTATTATTATTATTATTATTATTATTATTGTTGTTATTGTTATATGCTTACAAAACTGACATGTAGATTTTTTTTGTCAACAATTTGGTTATTTTTAGAATGGCATTTACAATGATTATGTATTTGAAGTAAGCATGTCAATTTCATTTAAAATCTTTCTGCATGTTGAGAAATGCAGACTGTTTAAATTATTCACTGCAAACTAGGTATTTAAACAGTAACTTTTGAAACCCATGTCCCAATAAATAACCGACTTTACCTCAAGAAACCTGTAAACTCGAATCTGAGTGTGGAGTTGAAAAGTTTTTACCCTCCTTGTTTTGAATTCAAGCAGGAGTAAAGCTTTGATCAGATGCAATGATTTGAAACTGTAACAGTTTATAAAACTAATTTAATATCAGACAGTATGGGTTTGTGATTAGTGATGGCCTGTCTTTTTGCCTCCAGGAACACAGTGAATTTGGCAGGATGGCTTGCGGTGTAACGCCTGTCCTTGAGCATTTCATTTCTTCAGTTCTGTTTTCCTTGAGTCTGTTCTTCTTTGTACCCCTCTTTCCCTTTAAGTTTCTGGTTTTTACTGGGATAATCTGCAAACACTGCTTTTTGTACAGCAGACCTCTTCCTAGTCTTGTTTTTCCCTAGAGCAAAATATTTGAGAGAAAAGGCAGCTTAGGTAGCTGAATTACCTTGGCATATGGTTACTTGACATTGTCTTGGTTGGTGTTTGCAAACCAGTCAATCCAGAAATGACATTTAAATAAGACTGTATTATTACATATTTAGTAGGTGTTTGAACTATAAAAGAGGCAAGTTTAGGGGTTTATAGGGGGGTCTCAGGTATTGGCAGAATTAACCATTTCATGCAAAGCTGTGGTCCCTAACCCACCATACAAATCTGCCATTCAAGTACAAGGCTAATATGTCAAAGTTGGAAGTTTCTAGATGGAGAGGATTTTGTGAATATTGAAGTGTCAATGCTCTATTCTAGAGAGGATGGGCGACATGCCACCTGCTGAGAAACATTCACCCACAGAATCAGTAATGCCTATATCCCCTGATGAATTACCTGGAACCTCTGCTGGTATGACCTTTTTATTATTAAGCTATCATAAGACGCTAAAGCTTTTTATAAACGTTCTCTTTTCTCTGTTCCTCAAAATGACTGCAGTGTTGAAGAACAATATTGCAGATTTGTTTTGCTAAAATATTGATACCGTATTGTAGGAAATGGGATTGCTGGACCACTACCTGAGAAACCTTCAGATACCTCAGCAGGTATGACTATTTTCCTACTCCTGGTCTATACTGAGTGCTAGTGTTTAGATACTGAATGTTGACTCAGCTGAAAAGGGCTCATCACAAGGTACCACAAGAACTAGCTTTTATATTATAAACCTTTAAAAACTTGGACAATATTTTACAGCTGGATTTAGTCAACACAATCAAAACACTAGATTAAATCTTTTTAGTGACACATAAATTCGTATCATTTCCGAAACTGATTCTATCATGGGTGTTGTAATTTATATTGCACCGGTATTGGTTTTTTTTGGGCAATCAAGAAATAGTTTGTAAATTGCTCTTTTCCCTTTTTTCATATAGCATTTCCAGAAAATGAAACCGAAGAGGACCATCCTCGAAGA
Source organism: Valencia hispanica (assembly GCA_963556495.2). Lineage (NCBI taxonomy): Eukaryota > Metazoa > Chordata > Actinopteri > Cyprinodontiformes > Valenciidae > Valencia > Valencia hispanica. Next base: position 1,288,350 of record OY747723.1, on the reverse strand, counting down.
AGCCAAAGACGGAAATGGTCTCCTGCAGAAATTGCAGCAGTAATGAGGCATTTTCAGAAGCACGTCGACACTGGGAAGTTGGCATCTTTCATTGAAATACAACAGTGTCAAAAAGCCGAATATCCTTTATTAGAAAGTCGTTCTCTCCAAAACATAAGAGACTTTGTTAGAAATCGAGGCATAACAAACAAAAGGAAAAAAACAAAACCCTAAAAACCTCAGGAAAATCTTAAGCTAAAAAGCTGACCAAAACTTTTGAAAAATTTTGTTGTGTATATACAAAAAATATTGAAGTTTTACTGTTGGTTAAAAAAGCTCTAATAATTGTAATAAGCTAAATGTTTTTATAAGCCAAAGAATGTGCTGTTACATGTTCAAAGCATACATTTGAAGAATAATGCTCCAGGTTTTATGACATTGCAGTTTATTTCTGTTGAATCAGATCTTTGAATTTGTTTTATATTTTGACCCCTGACTTTTTTAGTTGGAATTCAGCATAATGTACAATACCATTATTGCAGGGTTTAGGTTAAGCTCGTGCAAGAAGCGTCCAGATGATACAGGGCAAAAGCTGATCCCTAATGATCAACCCTAAAAACCTCAGGAAAATCTTAAGCTAAAAAGCTAACCAAAACTTTTGAAAACATTTGTGGTAAATGTATTTACAGAAAATGTTTGTCTTACTTTTAGTTGGTGAAAAAAGCTTATAGTTTTAATAAGCTAAATGTTTTATAAGCTAAAGAATGTGCTGTTACATGTTCAAAGCTTATATTTGAAGAAAAATGCTCAAGGTTTTACAACATGGCATTCTATTTCTGTTGAATCAGATTTTTTTTTTTAATGTTTTGGTTGGAATCTGCATAATGTAAATTGTCATTATTGCAGGGTTTAAATTAAGCTCATTGGATTAAAGTGAATTTGTCGTTATGATACTCTGAAATGTCTTATGGACATTATTTTAAGTTATATAATGTCCTTACAAGTCTTATTGGTCCTTGAAATGTCTCTTTATGTCAGAGGTGGGGCTTAATCATCTTATTATCTTTGTCCTCTTAAAGTTGCATAAAGTCAGGTCAATATATTTGATGTTTTGAAGTGTGTAAACTGAATTTAAAGTGGGATTTGTGTTGTGTTCCTTATAAAAGATTTTTTGACACATTCACTTTACCTGTAGCGTGGGCGAAAAGTGGTGTCCGTAGTATTCACCACCAGACTGGTTTGAAAAAAATGTCCCAGTATTTCACCGTTACCAGTATGTGTGTGTGTGTGTGTGTGTGTGTGTGTGTGTGTGTGTGTGTGTGTGTGTGTGTGTGTGTGTGTGTGTGTGTGTGTGTGTGTGTGTGTGTGTGTGTGTGTGTGTGTGTGTGTGTGTGTGTGTGTGTGTATGTATGTATGTATGTATGTATGTATGTATGTATGTATGTATGTATGTATGTATGTATGTATGTGTATATATATATATATATATATATATATGTATATATATATATATATATATATATATAAAATGATATAAATATATATATAACCCTAACCCTTTATATATGCGAGAGAAAAAGAGATTTGTGAATGTCTGTGTGGATATTTGTGTAGAGATCCATCCATCCATCCATCCATTTTCTTCCGCTTATCCGGGGTCGGGTCGCGGGGGCAGCAGCCTAAGCAAAGAGACCCAGACTTCCCTCTCCCCAGCCACTTGTTCCAGCTCCTCGGGAGGAACCCCAAGGCGCTCCCAGGCCAGCCGAGAAACATAGTCCCTCCAGCGTGTCCTGGGCCTTCCCCTGGGCCTCCTCCCGGTGGGACGTGCCTGAAACACCTCACCTGGGAGGCGTCCAGGAGGCATCCTGACCAGATGCCCGAGCCACCTCAACTGACTCCTCTCGATGTGGAGAAGCAGCGGCTCTACTCTGAGCCCCCTCCGGATGACTGAGCTTCTCACCCTATCTCTAAGGGAGAGCCCAGACACTCTGCGGAGGAAACTCATTTCAGCCGCTTGTATCCGTGATCTCGTTCTTTCGGTCACCACCCAGAGTTCGTGACCATAGACGAGGGTAGGAACGTAGATCGACCGGTAAATCGAGAGCTTCGCCTTTTGGCTCAGCTCTCTCTTCACCACGACAGACCGGTAGAGCGCCCGCATAACTGCAGATGCCCCACCAATCCGTCTATCGATCTCCCGCTCCATTTTTCCCTCATTCGTGAACAAGACCCCCAGATACTTAAACTCCTCCACTTGGGGAAGGACCCCATCCCCGACCTGGAGGAGGCACCCCACCCTTTTCCGGCTCAAGACCATGGCCTTGTGTAGAGATGTGTGTAAAAATATTTGTGAGTTGTATTTGTAGTTTCTGTATATTTTTTTCTAACTCTTTCACTGTTATAATATTCTTTTAGTCACCTCCGCATTCATCCTTAGCTTACTCATCAACGCTTCACCATGCTCAAGCAGACTGCTGGAACGTCATACAGAGACACAGCTGCCTGAAAGGTATTATTCATTTATTTATTTATATATATATATATATATATATATATATATATATATATATAATAAATTAAATGTGTGTGTGTAGACATTTATATGTAGATGTGTATGCATATATTTAGAATTTCTCTATTTTTCTGTTATCTTGTTTTAGTGAGGATGAAGACTAAATACCTCCAAGGCCTTCAACTAAGCTAAGGCAACGGCTGTCCAAAGAGGTCTGCTGACACTCCAGTGGGTGAAGATGCCACAGACGTGAGGAGGACAGCACTCCTGAGTCTTTTAGGTTCATGCTGACGAGGCCACCGGGACCTACATTTGACCAAGCAGCAGCATGGTCTCCTCTCTCTCTCTCTCTCTCTCTTCCAGCTCTTCTTCAGTTCATCTGTAATTTGGACAATTATTGACAATACCAATGCTACAAAAAGGAAAGATGGCTGGCAGAAAGTTCCTTTGGACTCCCCTCACTGTAACAGACTTATATGTTTTCCTATCCATCATTATATACACCTGAGTTGTGGCTGACTGCTGGAGAGGGGTAAGTGGCTATATAATTTTAAATGATCCCGTAACACTATCCAGAGAAACCAGTTTGAGGCAATCTTTTGGTCATTGCATCTCAGCTTTGTGAATGAGGACAATGAAAAGAAACAAAAACCACCCCTGATTACAGTCGTCTGTGCAAAATCAGGCCACTCTACGATCATATTGTTACTGCATGCAAAGCACATTACCATCCATATAACATTTGCATTGATAACAGGAGGGGGTTGTGAACAGTTTTGTTATCCATTTCATATGTATATTTCACAATTTTGTTGTATTTGGAATTTGAATAAATGTTCTTCAGTTGGAGTCAAGGCTAACTCTGTGTTATAGTGTTATTTAAATAGGGTGATACATATGTTGGATATTTTACCCAAAAATATAAAAAACACTTTGTTTTCAGGCATATAATTGAACTTGAATACAATCAGTAGATCAGGAATTGAGAAATTGAAACTTTCACTGTTTGTGCCAAATTGTGCCGAAATGTGCCGAACTGTGCCAAACTGCAAAAAAAACTAGCTATTTTTTTCACTAAAGCCTCTGTAACTTTGCTCCACTTCACTTCAACAACATGAATCTTGGTACAGGTAATCTACACATGTTGGTTTATGATTATCTGCAGTTTATATTCTACTGGAGCATATTTTGAATGGTTTATATACTGTAACATGAGAAAAAACTTAGGCATGAATAAAGAATCTTGTAATTTGTCTTTGTTCAAGCTACAAAACTTTGGCACAGTAACATATGCTGTAATTTTTACACCTCTGATTAAATCTCCCAAGCATCGGCTTCATTTTGATACCAAGATTGTTTACACAGAGTTTGTTTTTGCAGAGAAAAACTAAATTAATGTTGGGCATGTCCTATTCGAGCTAGGAGCTTGAAGAGACCCTGGAGAGACCCTGGTGCTTAAGAGGTTAAAGAAAACAGCACACACAGATAAACCTCTTTAAACCCAGTCTAAACCAGTTATTCCATACTAAGCATGCATTGTGTTCGTTTTACCTTTTGATCTGGAGTCGAGGTCACACCTCCTGCCTTATTCTTAACATTCTTGTGATGACAGAAGAAACAACCTTATGCTTGTAATTAAAATATTCTCAACACTATACACATACGCACATGCACACAACAAAAGAAAATTCTGTTTGCTTACCCATTCCAAGACAACACCAGTTTCCTGAGTCTTCATTTCAACCTGAAATGGTGGTCTTCCTGGGCATTTTTTCTCAGTAATTCTGTCAGAAAAGGTGCATGCCTTCATAGGAAATTGCAGAAATAAAGTAAGCATCTTCAGGTTGTCAAGGTAGGCGATGCAGGCCTTCTTTCTAACCAGATCATCTTCATTGTCAACTTTCGAATTGTCTGGCGGAGTGGCCATCTGGTCATCAGTGGGGTTGGGAACAGCTACATCAAGCACGGTCTCGTCCATGGATATTTCTGGAAACTGCTCAATATTCATGGCCTTTGAAGCTGCAGCATCAACTCTGCATAAAAAGGCAAAAATATGAACAGGTCTTAGATTTTTGGATAGTGGAAACTAACTACTACTACAAGTACAACCCTACAAAATACTGATTGTGCATGAAATGAAGCTAGTGAACATACTGTAGTTAAAGAAATTGAATATATTCCTCATCAGAGCTCTCTCCATCCTCACAGAATCTTGGGTCTGTCCAGCTCTCATCCATTTCCATACTGTACATAAACACACATAAGTATAAGCGGAAAAGACATATCAATAACACAAAATGAAAAACGAGTCATTAGACAGACTCACATGCTGTTCCTTGGGTCATTTGCTGCATCCTCATCCGGAGAGTCATGCTGCTCTTCTTCCTCTACAAGATCAAGAGATTGCATGCTGCAGACAGAGTAAAATGGAGGTACACAATAATAGTATAGATAAGTAGACATAGTGGGGAAAAGTAAATGTGCATGCAGTCCACATTAGTTCAAGCAAACTACATTCTATCACTATCTCAGATAAACTAAGAAGGCACAGACTGTTTCACTGTTGTTGGTGGCAGGCATCACTCACCTACAGTACTCAACACACCTCAAACTGTTCCATTACAGTCATGCAATTTGTCTGTGCCAGGAACAATGGTGAATGGCACAAGAAGCAAATTCAGTTCGGTCAGAATCGGGTCTGCACAAAGGGTACACATCTCCTCTCAAGATTCAGTCAACTCTGGTTACACAAAGGGGGACTTCACACCTTTAAACCTCCCCGTCCAGTTAAACTTCCCCTGTCCCTACTTTGCAAAGGAGACACGATGGCTGAGAGGGCAAGGGAGAGTGCATGCCTCGATACTTTGCCTGTGGTTTATTTTAACCAAGTACAAACAGTACTAGTATGTGAGTGTTGTGCGACAGTAAAAAAATGTTGCAGGAAAGTGTGCAAGGGATACAAGACTGAAGGCTCACACCACCAATTCCAAGGACTATAGCCTTCAGCTTTAAAACTCACCTGGCCTCTAAAATAGCCACCTCATCTTCCTTAGTGTCTTCTTCCAGTATTTGTACTCCTTCAATGGGAAATTCACCCCTGAATGAAAACAGAAAATAGGACATGGGGAAAAAAATTAAAAAGCTACGCAAAAAAATGCTGACCCAGAAAAACATGCAATACCTATCATGGTCCGACTCTTCTGTAATACTCGAGACCACAGGCTGTGGAGGTTCGCAGGGTAGTTTGTGGGGAGTAGATGTTACTAACTTTTTTTGAAAGCTGTAGGGAAATAACAGAGAACGTATTTGTCTAATTCAATTTCACAGCAACAACACATACACATTATATCATTGTGACTTGATAATGAATGAAGTGTACATGCTAAATAACATAATGATTTCCAAACCTAGGTGCTTGTCCCATCTGAAGTGAGCTAGTGGCTAGACTATGGCTAAACATTCTACAAGACACACGTCTGTGTGGTTACACTCAGCGGTGTAGTCTAGGTGCCAGTGATAAGCAGGAATGTGAGAGGCCTAAAATGACATAACAATGGAATTATTTTGCTGATTATTCAGAAAAAGCAACACATACTTGGTGAGGTATGCACTGAACCCTACATGTTTGTAGAATCTAACCACACAGAAGTATTGCACAAGAACATCATGAGGGTGGGAATTCGTCCTCAGAAAAAATGACAAGAATCCTGTTTGGCTCTGTAACTTAGCTAACAATCATCTGAAACAACACAATCAAGTATATATACATACATACACCAACTCAGAAGCTATAAACACAATGATATTACTAATCTTCCTCTATTCATACTTTCTATATGTTTAGTATGCTAAACATTTTAGATCAAACATTTGCGATTTGTATGTCATTGATTGCAATGCTCAAATCGGAACGAGAAAGCTAGTGATAGCATGCTAACCATCGGAAACTAGCATGTTACCGGGTCACTATCTACCAGATTGATAATTCGCTCACCTACTTGATTCATGAAGATAAAATGAGTGACCCGATAGCTTCCGTAACATAGTCAGGCAGAGAACAAATTCGAAAAACTAGATAGTATGCAAGCAATATACTTACTAGTCCAAGCGCATGACTGCCTTTTTTGCTTTTGTTGCTGCTTCGGCCTTTGCAAAAACATTCACACGCGGTAGCAGACAGCAAACAAATGCTTGTTTGGCTCACATGGGGGGCAGAAGTGAGGTATGCCGTAAAGCAGCACTCGAATTTTGTAGTTCTTTTTGTGCAAAGGTTACCACACGGACCCCGAAGTTACGTAGTGCCAGCAAAAGCGATACAGACCCCATAAGGCTATGGCATGAGTGTATTTCAACCTATTGTAAGTTGATGTAACATCACTAGGGTCTTGGAAATACATTATGAAAGTTGAAAAACTACATAGTATTGCTTTAATTTGATGAACAGAGATTTTGTTGGTTCTGTGCAAGATGATTTTGTAATTATTCTTATGGCTTTTTTTAAGAAGATAGACTGAATTTATTTATTTATTGTTGTCTTGTATATGCTCCCCCACAATTCAACACAATAGGTCCTGTATGGGAGTATGCAGTAGTCGAGTTGAGGGGGAGCGGGGGGGGAACCCGCTCCCCTTCGAAAAAAATCCAACATATAACGTCCCAACAGTAAAAGTCCCATCCTCCATCCCCATCCCTTCCATTTTACGGTAAATATTGTATGGAAAAATAAATCATAAATAGAAGTTAAATGCATGTAACACATTTTACATACATGTTTTTACTAGGTTTTGTAAAAGTTTTAAAGAAGTTTTAATCATGATGTTAGCTGTCTCCATATCCGCATACGTCATCTTGTCGGTTAAACTCTGCCACCGCATTGGTCTAAAACGGGTACCTAGCAGCCGTATCACTCCTTTCTCACTACGGTGAAAACAAACTAGTCCCGAATTAAAACATCTATCATAAAACAACTGCAGCATTACAGAAGGAGAACTTTTACTTTTGAACTCAGTGCGAACATATTTATTTTATGAAGTAAATAGTTCGTAGAGTTTGCCAGAGGTCGGAATGAGATTCATTTCTAAAGACATTTTGGGGTTCACCTTATGGCCTAGAGAGCGGCAAAAGATGCATTACAGAAGTGCAAACATGCCCAAACGAGCGGCTGGTCAGCGGGATGTCCTGGATTTTTTTTTAAAGAAAAAAGTTACAGGTGAGCTATAATTAACCTAGCCTTCTTTTTGTTATCTAAAGACCACCCGACTCGCCACAGGTGTATGCACAGATCCCAGGATGCTACCCTCCAAACTAGCTAAGATGAACGGGCGACCCCCCACATCTCTCTTGTTAATTAGCTTGCTAAAATACATGACTTGTCATTCAGTCAATTTAATTCAATTCAGTTTATTTATATAGCGCCAATTCACAACAGATGTCATCTCTAGGCACTTAACAAGAAATCATTTCAATACATTTATACAAACATTCCAATCAGTTAAAAAGTTTCCTATTTAAGGAATCCCAGCAGATTGCGTCAGTCATTGGCGTGAGGTTGGGCCCCGTTGATGCAGACTTTCCAACCACAGCAATCCTTCAGCAATCCCTCATACTGAGCAAGCATGTAGCGACGGTGGAGAGGAAAAACTCCCCTTTAACAGGAAGAAACCTCCAACAGAACCAGGCTCAGTAGGAGCGGCCATCTGCCACGACCGTCTGGGGGTTTGAGAAGACAGAGCAGAAACACAGAAGGAACAGAAGATCTGATATAAGAGTACTTTCTATGTTACAGAAAGTAAAAAGTTAATAACAGGACACAGTGGATGTTCAGTTACTGGGAGGATCATCCCAGTCGATGCCCCCCGTCCAACAGGGCATTGCAGCCAAGCAGGATACCAGACCAGGTATATCTTCTATGGAGAGAAAAACACTGAGAAAAAACAAAGTTAACAGTCGAAATAACAGAATGTACTGTAATACAACTGGGGAGTAGTAGGAGAAAAGGAAGTAGCAGAGTGAAGAAAAGTGGTAAGTCTGTCCTCCAGCAGTCTAAGCCTATAGCAGCATAACTACAGAGATAGCTCAGGATGACCTAAGCCACTCTAACTATAAGCTTTATCAAAAAGTAAAGTTTTAAGCCTGGCCTTAAAAGTAAACAGAATTTCGCTGCTATCTTGGGGTTGTGCATAATTGCTGGTCTGCATATGGTGCATCTGAAAGAAGAGGAAACAAAAAGTGCTTCTCATGTATACTAAAGGCAAAGTTTAGTTTAATTATTCACAGGTTTAGATACGATGCTCTCTTTCATTCCTACACCCATCAGTAATCTGATCTAGGATCTACAAGAACCCTTCCGCTTTAGGTAGAACACTCTGTGTTTAAGTATACTGTTCCTTTATAAATGCCAGTAGTGGATTGACTCCAGCTGGTATCTGATTAAACCAATACGTAACTGTGTTTGCATTTTAAAAAAAATGCAAACGATCCTATACTAAGTGAGTAATCTTTAGGAAACTGTTCCAGTTCTCAGAGAGCTAAAAAAAGAACAAACTTGATGTAATTTTTACAAGTTCTTCTTCCAGCAAAACCGTAGAGCTGAGTGTGTAGTTAGAGTAGTGAACAAGTCTTTTCAGAAAATACTGCCCATCTACTACACTTACCACTTACCTAAAGCCATTACAGCAACTAGAATAAGACAAACTAGGTGCTTTACTCAGGAAAATGAAATTGGCTGACCCTATGAAAATTCTTCCTCCCATCACCATTTTGTCCCTTACTGTCAGACCTGTAGAAGAAATCCATTAAATAAATGGAACGTGTCTAATAGCATGTAGTAGGGTTAGGGTTAGGGTTCTGCCTGGCCATTTTCTTAGTTCACTGCCCTTTTCTGTACTATGTGTGACATCACAAATACACTCAAAATAATAGTATGGATTTGTGTTCGTGTTATATTCAAAGTTAAATCAAATTGAATAATTTTATTTTACTTTTTGCTTGTAGAAATTCAACATGCATATCATTTGTCATCCACAAGGAGGTGCTGCAGCACCCCTGGTTCCCACGGCCTTAGGCCTCTGGATCCGTGAGAACCTCCTCCCTCGTGGCTTTTATGGCTTTAAAAAGCCCCAAACGGCTTCATGGCATCGAGGTTAAAGCAGCTTTTTTCCATTTATAGAAACTCAGCCTTTATTAAAGATCTACCAACCTGCTTTCCTTTTCTTGTTATCCGTTCACCACCCAGCCTGGGTGGAGATGAATCGCTTCCTCTCTGATACATCAGTCGGTTTGGTTCCACAGAGAGAAACTCTAATAAAATCATTCGTTTCTTTCAGCTTCTAAAACCTTCTGGAGCATCTTTCTCATCTCAGGTGTGACGGCTGTCATCACTGGTGGATTCTTTGCGATATGTGCTGCCCCTCTGACCAGTTACAGCCTCTATGGTGCAGGTGGAGCTCTTTAGGTCTGTGGCGGTACAGAAACGATTTCAGGTGCCTCCCAACAACAATATAAATATCACCAACAAAGTAATTTTTTTTCACTTATTAAATTCAGGAAGTCAGAGATATTCTGACATCCTCCTCAAAGACTGGAGGAAACAAAAAGACCATTGCTTAAAACCAGGCTGTATCCAAGCATATTATTAGAAAGACTAATTAGGGAGAAACAGTAGCAGGTAGGAGAGAGAGAACAGGTGGAAACAATCAGTAACTGGGAAGGGAGGCAGAGAGGAAGCAAAGAACAAAACAAAAGAAATGACTAGACAGATGAATCTAAGAAGACATAAGGAAAGACTAAACACAAAAAGATAAATAAGACGAAGAGAAACTTGAAACAGGAGGGAGACAGAACAGAAACACAATAAACTTTAAGTCAAAGACTACTCAAACAACTAAGAACTAAGTAACAGTTTTTATTGAGCTAAGCCAAAGACAAAAAAATAAAAACATTAGAGGACAAAATTATTCATACCACGTCATCCCAGCTGTGGTTCATCTCTTGAGTTTAGGAGGGATTTTATATAAATCAGCTGTAGGATAGGACTTAATCAGAGTTCAACACATTAAACATTTGTGTTTGAAGGTTGGCTTTTATGACAATGATCCATTAAAAATCCATTTAGAAGAAGCTTCATCAAAAACTCCATCTATAGAGATATGAATATTAAAAAGAGAGATCACATTTCTCCTGTTTTAGCTTCCCTTCATTGGCTCCCTGTTAAATCCAGAATAGAATCTAAGATCCTTCTTCTTCCATATAAAGCCCATAATAATCAGCTCCATCATCCATCAGAGATCTAATTGTTCCTTATGTTCCTAACAGAGCACTTTGCTCTCAGACTGCAGGTTTACTTGTAGTTCCTAGGATTTCTAAAAGTAGAATGGGAGGCAGATCTTTTAGTTATCAGGCTCCTCTCCTGTGGAACCAGCTCCCAGCTTTAGTCCGTGAGGCAGACACTCTGTTTACTTTTAAGGCCAGGCTTAAAACTTTCCTTTTTGATAAAGCTTATAGTTAGAGTGGCTTAGGTCATCCTGAGCTATCTCTGTAGTTATGCTGCTATAGGCTTAGACTGCTGGAGGACAGACTTACCAGTTTTCTTCACTCTGCTACTTCCTTTTCTCCTACGAGTCTCCAGTTGTATTACAGTACATGCTGTTATTTCGACTGTTAACTTTGTTTTCTCTCAGTGTTTTTCTCTCCATAGAAGATATACCTGGTCTGGTATCCTGCTTGGCTGCAATGCCCTGTTGGACGGGGGGCATCGACTGGGATGATCCTCCCAGTAACTGAACATCCACTGTGTCCTGTTATCAACTTTTTACTTTCTGTAACATAGAAAGTTCTCTTATATCAGATCTTCTGTTCCTTCTGTGTTTCTGCTCTGTCTTCTCAAACCCCCAGACGGTCGTGGCAGATGGCCGCTCCTACTGGTTCTGGTTCTGTTGGAGGTTTCTTCCTGTTAAAGGGGAGTTTTTCCTCTCCACCGTCGCAACATGCTTGCTCAGTATGAGGGATTGCTGAAGGATTGCTGTGGTTGGAAAGTCTGCATCAACGGGGCCCAACCTCACGCCAATGACTGACGCAATCTGCTGGGATTCCTTAAATAGGAAACTTTTTAACTGATTGGAACGTTTGTATAAATGTATTGAAATGACTTCTTGTTAAGTGCCTTGAGATGACATCTGTTGTGAATTGGCGCTATATAAATAAACTGAATTGAATTGAATATAATAATTTTTTGTTCAAGATTTATCAACATTTGCTTGATAAATTGGCAGAATAACATTTAAAAAGCTAATACTGTAAGTAAAAATGTTCCAAGCTTAAGCTGGTATTGGTATTAAACATACTATATGTTGACCTTAACAAGAGAAAATGGCTACATTAGGATGAAACAAGAGTTTAGTGACCTGGTTCTGGAAAGCTGAAGTATCCATTTAGTGCTTCTGTTTCCATCGTCCACAAAGACAATCCAGATATAAGCGAATTGAATGTCTGGCTCAGCATTTAAAGACATATTTTACTAAAATCCTTCATTTTCTGAAGGATTTTACCAAAATAACCTGAAACAAAGTAAATGTGGGAAGGCAGGCTTTTACAAAACTGACTGATTATTATCCTGGATTATCCTGTAGAAATTTGATTACAAGTTTTTCTGTCTTCTATAAAATAAAGTAGTATTAAAGCAAGATTTTTCTTTTGCTTTGAAAGAACAAAATTCCAGTTTCATCCTCTACAAACAGAAGAGAGAGAAAAATTAGCCTAAAAAAGTCAAACAGGCATTTCTAGATTCTGGTCGCTGGTCTACAAAAATAATGTTGAAATACTGAGAAAAGCAAGTGATAATAACTCCTAGGGTAAATGGCTAAAGTTGAAAGGCAGGCGCCAGAAAATCGATGATAAAATGTATCCAGTTTCATCATCTGCAAAAGAAAATCTTGAAATAAATGAGAGTTATATTTTGGGCCCAGCGTTAGTTGGAGAACACAATAAGAAGAGTTAAAGGTGTGAGTTTGAAGGCAGGCTGTCTGTATCCGGTAAAAACAAGCTTCCCTCTCCATCACCTGCAAAAGATCAACTAAAAAATACATAAAAAGTTCATGTCAGCCCAGTGTTGTGCTTCGCTTTCTGTGCACAAAGAATCTTTTTGTCATTTAATCCAAAAACAAAACAGCTTTGAACATCATCAACTAATAATAGTACAAAATGCCTTCTTTCTTCTTGAGCGGAGAGGAAAACATTAGTTCCCGCTGAGCCTGGAACAACTGCAGGTTTCTAGCCCAGACAGAGTGAGGACAAAAGCCTCGTAAACGACACGGTGACAAAACAAGACAACTGGAACACCAGATGGGCTTGAATTAAAGGACGGCGTGCCAGGGGTTGTGTACGAGCGGCGCTCAATGAAACAACAAGATGTCTGACTTCCAGCAGCTAAAAAAGACAAAAGATGTTGTCATGTTGTGATGTCTTCGCCTTTCTATTGTCTGACATTTTTTGGGTTGTGTTCTTTGAAGCAGAAAAATAAAAACCATCATTGACAAGGCTTTTGTCTCCCAGGCGTGTCTGCTGGCTGTAGTGATGATTTATCTGATGTGGCTCCAGGTCCTGGACACTCTGGAGGACTTTCCTCTCCATCAGAGTCTCCAGCTGCCCTTCCTATCACCTCTGTGTCCAGCATGGCCCATCCTTCCTCCTGGCGCATGTAGCCGTCTTCTTCTGCCTGGTGGCGGGCCTCCTCTTCATTCTCGTGGGCCCAAACGTTCAGGGGATCCGTTTGGACGAAATGAACAAAATCCCAGAACCATCAGAGGCGGAGCTGTGATTGCAGATGATGCCTGTTGGAAACTTCTGCATGTCCTGTTAAACAGGTTGGTGCAGCTGGTCATAATCTTTGGGGCCAAATCACAGAATTTATGCTCATGTCCACTACAACGCCTTTGAAATATTGCTTTACAAAACAGGTAAAGGTTTAGCTAGAGGACATTTTAATGGTAAAAACACTGTTTTTATCATCTTCAACTTAAAAGTATTAAAGGTGTAAATTAAAGCTGTAGACACTTCATGGTTTATTTTTCTAACAATTTTTTCTTTATAGTTTAAAGAAAATGTGTAGAAGAAGCTCTTGTTCTATGAACTGGTTCAGCTGTTTTCACACCATGATTATGTTTGCCCTCTGATTTTGTTGTCTGGTATCCTGCTTGGCTGCAATGCCCTGTTGGACGGGGGGCATCGACTGGGATGATCCTCCCAGTAACTGAACATCCACTGTCTCATGTTATCAACTTTTTACTTTCTTTAATATAGAAAGTTCTCTTATATTAAATCTTCTGTTCTTTCTGTGTCTCTGCTCTGTCTTCTCAAACCCCCAGACGGTCGTGGCAGATGGCCGCTCCTACTGAGCCTGGTTCTGTTGGAGGTTTCTTCCTGTTAAAGGAGAGTTTTTCCTCTCCACCGTCGCTACATGCTTGCTCAGTATGAGGGATTGCTGAAGGATTGCTGTGGTTGGAGTCTGCATCAACAGGACTCAACCTGAAGTCAATGACTTGATGCGATCTGCTGAGATTCCTTAAATAGGAAACTAACTAAACATTTTAAAGTGATGGGAAATTTGTATGATTATATTAAAAATAATGTTCTTGTAAAGTGCTTTGAGATGACATCTGTTCTGAATTGGTGCTATAGAATAAACTGAATTGAATTGAGAAACTGATTTTTAATATTTAGATGCCTTTAAGCTCCAATAGAAACATTCTGCTTTAGACAACTTGAAGTTTTTAATTGTACATTTTGTTATAATCCTTAGTGTTGTAAAAATCATCTATAGCTTCTCATCTCCGTCTTTTTATAAATAGACCACTCTTTGCTTCCAGAATCTTTATATTTCTGATTTAATCCACTATTGAACATGAGTCCAGACCATGATATGCACACCACCATGTTAAACACAAACATTGTCATCTTGACTTCAGTTTGCAGGACTGAATCTCTGTTTAGAGACCAGAGAACAAAATGTTCTATTCTCAGGAGTTTTCTATAACTTCTTAGCTGTAGAGTTACAGCTAAGAAGGGACAATTACAGGAACAACGCAGCCAAATGTCTGATCTCTAAAGTAATTTATTTTGGGTTTATCATTCCCTCTGGTAAATATCTTAAAAAGATTTTTTGGACTTGCCAATGAAACTGTTCCTGTTACCTTTGCAAAACAGCCTCCTGAATAACTTGCTGATTTACTGAAGCTTGTCTTGCTCTGTTGTTGTGATCTTTAAAACGTCCAAAAAAGGAATGAGTTGAAATACCAAATTAGATAAATGACCTCAGAAACAGGTAGCAGGGAAACAGGAAGATAATACAGTGGGGCAAAAAAGTATTTGGCAGCACCGATTTGTGCAAGTCCAGTGTTCCACAGCCAGGACGAAAACCGCATTGTTGCCTCTCTGGGGGGTGGTCCGGGAGTATGGGGTGCCGGGCCCCTTGATACGGGCTGTTAGGTCCCTTTCTGACCCGTGCCAGAGTTTGGTTCGCATTGCCGGCAGTAAGTCGGGCTTGTTTCCGGTGAGAGTTGGACTCCGCCAAGGTTGCCCTTTGTCACCGATCCTGTTCATAACTTTTATGGACAGGATTTCTAGGCGCAGCCAAGGTGTTGAGGGGATATGTTTTGGTGGCCTCAGGATCGGGTCTCTGCTTTTTGCAGATGACGTGGTCCTGTTGGCTTCATCGGAACGTGATCTACAGCTTTTGCTGGAGCTGTTCGCAGCCGAGTGTGAAGCGGCTGGGATGAGAATCAGCACCTCCAAATCCGAGGCCATGGTCTTGAGCCGGAAAAGGGTGGGGTGCCTTCTCCGGGTCGGGGATGAGGTCCTTCCCCAAGTGGAGGAGTTTAAGTATCTGGGGGTCTTGTTCATGAATGAGGGAAAAATGGAGCGGGAGATCAATAGACGGATTGGTGGGGCATCTGCAGTTATGCGGGCGCTGTAACGGTCTGTCGTGATGAAGAGAGAGCTGAGCCGAAAGGCGAGACTCTCGATTTACCGGTCGATCTATGATCATACCCTTATCTATGGTCACAAACTCTGGGAGGTGACTGAAAGAACGAGATCACGGATACAAGCGGGTGAAATGAGTTTCCTCCGTAGAGTGTCTGGGCTCTCCCTTAGAGATAGGGTGAGAAGCTCAGTCATCCAGAGGGGCTCAGAGTAGAGCCGCTGCTCCTTCACATCGAGAGGAGTCAGTTGAGGTGGCTCGGGCATCTGGTCAGGATGCCTCCTGGACGCCTCCCTGGTGAGGTGTTTCGGGCAGGTCCCACCGGGAGGAGGCCCAGGGGAGGACCCAGGACACGCTGGAGGGACTATGTTTCTCGGCTGGCCTGGGAACGCCTTGGGATTCCTCCTGAGGAGCTGGAACAAGTAGTTGGGGAGAGGGAAGTCTGGGTCTCTCTGCTTAAGCTGCTGCCTCCGCGACCCGACCCCGGATAAGCGTAAGAAAATGGATGGATGGATTTGTGCAAGTTGTTCCACTTAAAAAGATGAGAGAGGTCTGTAATTTTCATCACTTTAACTGTAAGAGAAAGCATGTATAAAAATATCCAGGAAATCACAAATGAAACAATTTATTTGTATAATAGTGCAGAAAATAAGTATTTAGCAGCTAAAAACAAGCAAGAATTCTGGCCCTCACAGACCTGTTTTTCTTCTTTAAGAAGCTCTTCTATCTTCCACTCGTTATCTGTATTAATGGAACCTGTTTGAACTTATCTGTATAAAAGACACCTGTCTACACCTTCAAACAGTCAGACTCCAACCTCCACCATGGATAAGACCAGAGAGCTGTCCAAGGACACCAGGGACATGATTGTCCACCTGTACGGACTGGGATGAGCCGATCTACAATAGGCAAGCAGTTTGGTGAGAAGAGAACAACTGTTGGAACGATCTCCCTCTACCTGGGGCTCCATGCTAGATCTCACCCGGTGGGGAACACATGATCTTGAGAACGGTGAGGAAAAAGCCCAGAACTACACGGCGAGGAACGTCAATGACCTGAAGAGAGCTGGGATCACAGTAACAAAAGTTACTATAGTAACACACTACGTCATCATGGATTAAAATCCTGCAGCGCTCCAAAGGTCCCCCTGCTTAAGCCAGCACATGTCCAGACCTGTCTAAAGTCTGGATGATCCAGAAGAGGATTGGGAGAAAGTCATGTGATCAGATGAAACCAAAATAAAACTCTTTGGTATGAACGCCACTCACCATGTTTGGAGGAGGAAGAATGCTGAGTTACATCCAAAGAACACCATATCCACTGTGAAGCATGGGGGTGGAAGCATTGTGCTTTGGGATTGTTTTTCTTCGAACGGGACAGGACGAATGATCCATATTAAGGAAAGGATGAATGGAACCATGTATGGTGAGATTTTGGGCAAAAACCTCCTTCCATCAGTGAGAGCGTTGAAGATGAAGCGTGTCTGGATCTTCCAGCATGACAATGATCCCAAAAACATCGCCTAGGCAACGAAGAAGTGGCTACATAAAAAGCATTTCAAGGTTCTGGAGTGGCCTAGCCAGCCTCCAGACCTCAATCCCATAGAGATTCTGTGGAGGGAGATGAAAGTCCCAAAACATCCCAGCTCTAGAGAAGATCTGCATGGAGGAATGGGCCAAAATACCAGCTACAGTGAGAGAACCTGGTGAAGACCTACAGGTGACCTTTGACCTCAATCATTGCCAACCAACGTTACATTATAAAGGATTGAGGTGAACTTTTGTCATTGGACAAATACTTGTTTTCTGCATCATTATAGAAATAAATTCTTTAAAAATCATACAATATGATTTCCTTGATTTTTTTTACATTATGTCAGCTGAAGTGTAGCTATGATGAAAAGTACAGACCTCTGTCATCTTTTTAAGTGAGACAACTTTTACAGTCGGTGGCTGCCAAATACTTTTTTGTCCCACTGTAAGTTGATCTACTGGACAGGTGGAGATTTTCATATTATCCAACAGAAGTAAAAGGTCATATGGGGTTATTGGAATATATGCAGACTACTGTCTGATGGGGAAGTGGAACACGGACACAGTCAGACGGTACGGAAGGACAAATGCTCGCTTGGACAATAGAGACTGTATCCACAAAGAAATTTACAAAATCATCACTCTATTATGGAGGACACAGGTACTGGTGAAACCACGGGGGAAACAATAGAGTTTATAGTTTCAAACAATACCTTGGGATCTCTCGTGTTTGATGAGATAAGCTGAGAAAAATATTCCGATCTTAATGTATGAAGTCAGAGCAAAAAACTACTTTTAAACAAATGAAACTGTGACCAACGAGGCTGGAGAGGACCCATGTTTATCTTGCAATGGTTATGTACTTACTCCACTACACAATTCAGAAATCCCTATTTCAATATATTAAGGTGAATGCCTAGAAGGTTCTTTAAACGTATGTTTTTTTTCCCCGTTAACAGGAATTTGTTAAGAAGTTCCGTGTTTTTTGTTTCCAAAAGGAACCACTGGATCTCCAGAGGTCATTACTGAACTGTTTGAGAAGATGGGATTCGATAAGAGCACCTACCAAATAGGAAAAACTAAGGTATATAACTGAATTGTTTTCATCTTCTTATGTCATTGCCTTTACCTTTACTTTCTTTTTTCATTTAGATATTTAATAGATTTGAAGACTTTATATAATTAATTTTTGTTTTATTATAAGAATGTATTTTTATGGTAAGAATTACACAATAGCGGGGCATTAACTTTCTCGTAATGTACATGTCCTACAAGGGAAAAATGTGCTTTGATCCAGCCCTACATGACTTATTTCCACTTTCAATCTGTTCAGGTTTTTCTCAAAGAAAAGGAGCGTCAGTTACTCCAGAACACTCTGAACAAAGAAGTGAGGCAACGCATTGTCACCCTGCAGCGCTGGTTCCGCACCTGTCTCATAAGGTTGCACTTTCTGCAAAAGAAGGATGGCACGATGATCATCCAGGTACAGCTGCTTCCTTACAGAATTGTCAAGATAGCAAAACATGTTAATTCTTAAGACTTTGAGTGTGAAGAAACTGTAACTCCTTAAAGTTCCTTGCAAACGTATTCATATCCCTTGAACATTTCCCCATTTACTCACTTTACAACCACAACAGACAGGTCAGGGATAAAGTTTAGAAGAAGTTTAAAGCAGAATTAGGGTGTAAAACATCACTGTCAGGCCAGACAAGGATAGTATTAATCAAAAAAGCAGCCAGGAGGACCATAGTGACTCTGGAGGAGCTGCAGAGATATACTGTATAGCTCAGGTGGGACAGGATAACTATTATTCCTGCAGTCCACAAATCCCTTCTGCAGTTTGTCACAACTCATGAAGGGGACACAGCAAACTTATGCTGATGTCAGATGACACTAGAAGTGAACTGTATTGGCTTTCATGCAAACACTATGTGCAACAGAAAACAAAAATTGTAAAGCATGGTTATGGAAGCGTTACGCTGTAGGAATGCGTTTTTTTCTATTAGGACAGGAACGACCGTAATGGGAAGATGTATGGCACTGAATAAAGAGCCATCCTGGCCAAGAAAACCTGCTAGTGGCTGCTAGTGTTGCTACAACGACACTTAATTTCCCTCTGGGATCAATAAAGTATTTTTGAATTGAATTGAATAGACCAGACTAAGGAGAAAGTTCACCTTCTAGCAGCTTACCATAAACATTTAGCCAGAAATGCAGTGGAATGGTTTAGACCCAAGGTGTCCAAGTCCAGTCTGCGAGAGCTAGTATGCTGCAACTTTTGTCTGTTACACACCATGTTGATGAGGGAATTCAGACATTTGATTCTGGTGTGTTGAAGCGAGGACGCATCTAAAATTAGCAGGTTAGTAGCTCTCAAGGACTGAACTTGGCCTACCCTGGTTTAGCTCAAACCATACGGATTCAGATCCAAAATCCAATTCAGAATCTGCGGCATGACTTGATAGATTGATGTCTACAAATGTCTCCACGCAAAGTGACTGAGCTCAAGCAATTTTACAAAGAACATGGGGCAAAGTTGGGAGAGACATAACCTACTTACCGCTGTCACTATAGTAAAAGGTGAAAAAGTATAGACTCAGAGGGCAGTATACAAATGCATGCAACTCTTTCCAAATGTTTTTGTAGAAAATAAATGTTTTATGCTTCCTGCTCCTTCATATTTTTTGCACTACTCCGTATTAGTCTGTCACATAAAATATTAATAAACTTGTGATTCGACTGTGACAAAATGTGAAAAAGTTCAAAGGGTGTGAATACAATTATAGTAACAAAGAAGACAAACCTAAATTAATTCTAAAATTAGATCCAATACCATTAAATATATAATATAAATGAAGATGCATGAAATGTAAGAAGAAATGAAGGGCATGGCCACGGAGTAAACCTTAAACTGTATTTGTTGTTGTTTTAGAGGAGCTGGCTTGAGTTTTTTTGAGAAGCAAAACCGAGCTGCGACAGTAATCCAGACGGCATGGCGTATTTCTCAGTCACTAGACCTTCAGACACACAAGGAAGAAGGTTCCAGTGATCAACATGGAGTCTGGTACTATTATTAAAACCATGTATTTTTAGTCTTTACAGTCAGCGATACATTTCAAGGAAGAATTTCTGGTAATTTTAATTATTTTGGTTAACTGCTAATGAAAACCCAAAACTCAGAACATTTCTAATGAAATCAAAACGCCACACAAGATTGTTTTTGTTTTGTCTTTGAATGAACAGGATTTTAATGCAGAAATGTTTGCCTATTGAGAAATGTGTTCGGTATATGCACTCAATTCTTGTTCAGGGCTGCTTTTGCAGGAATCACTGCATCCATACAGCAAAGCATGGATGTAATCAGCCTGTAGCTCTGCTGAGGTACTGATAAAGTCCAAGGTGCTTTAACAGCACCCATCAGCCTGTCTGCATTGCTGTAACCAAAGTTACATTATAAAGGATTGAGGTGAACTTTTGTCATTGGACAAATACTTGTTTTCTGCATCATTATAGAAATAAATTCTTTAAAAATCATACAATATGATTTCCTTGATTTTTTTTACATTATGTCAGCTGAAGTGTAGCTATGATGAAAAGTACAGACCTCTGTCATCTTTTTAAGTGAGACAACTTTTACAGTCGGTGGCTGCCAAATACTTTTTTGTCCCACTGTAAATCAAAGGGCTCTGAGGGGACAGATCACCAGAACTAAATCAGAACCCAGGACCACAGTAAGTAGTAACTACAGGCTACAGCTCATGATCAGAACCTTAACTCACACACTAACTCACACACTCGTAATTGGTGGGTTGCCTTTTCGAATCCCCGCTCTGTCTGCCTCTGTCATTGTGTCCTTGGGCAAGACACTTCACCCGTTGCCTACTGGTGGTGGTCAGAGGGCCCGGTGGCAGCCTCTCCTCTGTCAGTGTGCCCCAAGGTAGCTGTGGCTACAATGTAGTAGCTTGCCATCGTCAACGTGTGAATGTGTGCGTGAATGACTGAATGTAGAGTAAAGCGCTGACTGAAGAAGCGTGATACAAATGTAGGCCGTTTACCATTTTACCATTTACACTAAATACTGTATGTACAAAAAGAAGACAAACCCTGATGACAGATAAGGCTGAGGCGAGGTTTTTTGCCAGACCTCCCAGGACTGAAGCAGGTGGCTGTGGATGAGACTATACGGAGGGAGTGAAGCCTTCAGCTATACTGCTGGTTGTGTGGACAGAGCCACAGGCATCTGCTGTATATGAGGCTGGAGCCCGGGTGAACTCTGAGGCTACAGCGGTGGTCTTCCACAGCTACCTGCTGCTTCACCTGAGCTTCCTCCAGTAAGAAAAGTTACTTGGTTCTTGTGGTGTGGTCCTTCTGTCCCAGGCAAATGTGGTGGCCACCCAAAGAAACATAACGTGTTAAAATATCAGGAGGTGAACAGCACACATTGCTCTAAGGATGACAGATCACCAACATAAAACAGGAACTAAAGTCTACAACTCAGACTCTCAACAAATACAAAAAATAGTTAAAGTAGAAAAGAACTACAAAGAGAACTAAGTTCCAAGAACCAAGAACTTTCCCTGCCTCTCTACGCGAGGTGGGAAACAACCTGGAGAAGTTTCTAAGCCAGGCTGATGGAAACTGAGCCATTATTCGGAGGTTTGGAGCGCCACTGTGGCTATGAGACCGTTGAAAAAACTTTAAGGCTGAAAAGTCCCAGCCTGAACTAAAAATGCTATCTGAATTGGAACGCGGTGCAGCCTTGAAAGGCTAGACCTCACAAACTCCCCCTGCGAAGAGAAGAATGCAAACGGAGGCTCCTACTCCCACACCATCCCCCTGTGTTTACATGAGTCTGTGAGCTATGGGACTGATAGCGGAGTTCAATTCAATTCAATTCAATTCAGTTTATTTATATAGCGCCAATTCACAACAGATGTCATCTCAAGGCACTTAACAAGAAGTCATTTCAATAAATGTATACAAACATTCCAATCAGTTAAAAAGTTTCCTATTTAAGGAATCCCAGCAGATTGCGTCAGTCATTGGCGTGAGGTTGGGCCCCGTTGATGCAGACTTTCCAACCACAGCAATCCTTCAGCAATCCCTCATACTGAGCAAGCATGTAGCGACGGTGGAGAGGAAAAACTCCCCTTTAACAGGAAGAAACCTCCAACAGAACCAGGCTCAGTAGGAGCGGCCATCTGCCACAACCGTCTGGGGGTTTGAGAAGACAGAGCAGAAACACAGAAGGAACAGAAGATCTGATATAAGAGAACTTTCTATGTTACAGAAAGTAAAAAGTTGATAACAGGACACAGTGGATGTTCAGTTACTGGGAGGATCATCCCAGTCGATGCCCCCCGTCCAACAGGGCCTTGCAGCCAAGCAGGATACCAGACCAGGTATATCTTCTATGGAGAGAAAAACACTGAGAGAAAACAAAGTTAACAGTCAAAATAACAGAATGTACTGTAATACAACTGGAGAGTCGTAGGAGAAAAGGAAGTAGCAGAGTGAAGAAAATTGGTAAGTCTGTCCTCCAGCAGTCTAAGCCTATAGCAGCATAACTACAGAGATAGCTCAGGATGACCTTAGCCACTCTAACTATAAGCTTTATCAAAAAGGAAAGTTTTAAGCCTGGCCTTAAAAGTAAACGGAGTGTCTGCCTCACGGACTAAAGCTGGGAGCTGGTTCCACAGGAGAGGAGCCTGATAACTAAAAGATCTGCCTCCCATTCTACTTTTAGAAATCCTAGGAACTACAAGTAAACCTGCAGTCTGAGAGCAAAGGGCTCTGTTAGGAACATAAGGAACAATTAGATCTCTGATGTATGATGGAGCTGATTATTAAGGGCTTTGTATGTAAGAAGAAGGATCTTAAATTCTATTCTGGATTTAACAGGGAGCCAATGAAGGGAAGCTAAAACAGGAGAAATGTGATCTCTCTTTTTAATATTCATCAAAACTCTTGCTGCCGCATTTTGGATCAACTGAAGGCTTTTAATGGCATTTTGTGGACTACCTGATAGTAAAGAATTACAGTAGTCCAGCCTTGATGTAACAAATGCATGGACTAGTTTCTCAGCATCTCTCCTGGACAGGATGTTTCTAATTTTAGCAATATTCCGGAGGTGAAAGAAAGAAATCCTAGAAACCTGTTTAATATGGGATTTAAATGTCAAGTCTTGGTCAAAAATAACGCCGAGGTTCTTTACGTTATTACTGGGGGCCAATTTAATGCCATCCAGATGAAGTGATTGACTAATCAGTTTCTGTTTAAGAACTTCTGGTCCAAAGACAGCAACTTCTGTTTTATCAGAATTTAAAAGCAAAAAGTTTAGGGTCATCCATGTTTTTATGTCTTCCAGACATGCCTGTAATCTACCTAACTGACTGGGTTCATCAGGATTTATGGATAAACATAGTTGTGTATCATCGGCATAGCTGTGGAAATTTATCCCATGCTGTCTAATGATTCTACCAATTGGGAGCATATATATGGTGAACAGAATTGGTCCAAGCACAGAACCCTGTGGAACTCCACAAGTAACTCTTGAGAGTGAAGAAGATTTATCATTTAGATGAACAAACTGGAATCTATCAGACAAATATGATTTAAACCAGCCTAGTGCTGTTCCTTTGATCCCTGCAACATGTTCAAGCCTTTCTAAGAGAATATTATGATCGACTGTGTCAAAAGCAGCACTGAGATCTAACAAAACCAGAACAGACACTAGTCCATTATCTGAGGCCATGAGATACAGCTATTTTAAATTCCTGTGGTACGTATCCGTTTACTAAGGATAGATTCATCATATCCAAAATGGGGCCAGGAACCAAATGGAACACTTCTTTAAATAATTTGGTTGAGATTGGGTCCAACATACAAGTTGAAGGTTTAGATGAGGCTAATATTTTTGATAATTCCGAAAGCTCGACTGAATCAAAACAGCCTAAGCACAACTGAGGTTCTACAGTTCTTTCCGATACTGCCTCATTTACTGAGGAAGAAGTAATCATGTTTGGGAGGATGCCGATGATTTTATTTTTAATAGAATTAATTTTATTTATGAAGAGTCCCATAAAATCATCACTGCTAAGAGCTGGGGGAATAGTTGGCTCAACAGAGCTATGACTCTGTTGACCGTCTCACCTACTTACAACGCACACACATACACACGCACGGACTTTCACGCCACAACTACAGAAACACACGCTCCTTGAGTTCAATGTCTTCGCTGTTAACCTTACAGTCTCTTGCCCACTCTTCGGTCAATGAAATACTGGGCGCGCTTAGGATGGGTGCGACCGCTGTTCTCTATGCAGAGGGTTCCCCCGTCCCATTTGTGTTCTCATATGTGATGACTGATATATGTGCTTATATGTTTTGCAGTGTTTTTTTTCCAGTACCCTGGCTCGGTTCCCTGTATGGGCGGGCCAGAGTTGCACATTTCTTTCCCCCCTGTTCACCCCCCCTACCTTCTATGAATCCTTTCTATCTGCGAAAAGGAGCGCTGGGAAAGCCGGCTGCCACTGTGGTCTTCCAAATCCTGTACTGTGTTAATGTTTTTAAATGTTTGTATGATCTTGGATTGGTTGTACTGAAACTTAATTTCCCCAGGGGTATTATTAAAGTATTTCTTATCTTATCTTATCTTATCTTATCTTATCTTATCTTATCTTATCTTATCTTATCTTATCTTATCTTATCTTATCTTATCTTATCTTATCTTATCTTATCTTATCTTATCTTATCTTATCTTATCTTATCTTATCTTATCTTATCTTATCTTATCTTGTGGAAGACACCCTGCCTTGTTCCAGTACCCAAAATAACTCACCCATCAGTCATCAATGACTATAGACCCGTTGCCCTGACATCCCACATCATGAAGGTCCTGGAGAGACTCCTGTTGGCCCCCCTGAGTAAGCAAACAAGAACGTATCAGGGCCCACTGCAGTTTGCTTATCGCTGTGGAGTTGGAGGTGAAGATGCCATCATCCACCTGCTTCAACCAACCCACTGTCATCTGGACAAAGCAGGCAGCACTGTGAGGATCATGTTCTTTGATTTCTCCAGTGCATTTAACACAATTCAGCCTGATTTGCTTTGTCAGAAACTCCTGAAGACACAGGTGGAGCCCTCAACAATCGCCTGGATCAATGACTACCTGACAAACAGACCACAATTTGTGAGACTGAAGAATTGTGTGTCAAACCAGGTGGTCAGCAGCACAGGAGCACCACAGGGGAAAGCAAGATGCTGCAAATCTTCTACAAGTCTGTTGTGGAGAGTGTAATCTCTTCAGCCGTCATCTGTTGGGGTAGCAGCATCAGAGCCAGGGACTTAAAAAGGCTCAACAACCTGATAAAGAAGGCTGGTTCTGTTCTGGGGACGACTGTGGATCATCTGATGATGATGCAAAGAAGAATTCATCATGAAAATCTAAATAATTATGGACAACCCTGAGCATCCTCTTCATGAGACAGTTATACAACAATAGAGGCTTCTTCAGTTTTGCTGCAACACAGGCCGCTACAGGAAACCTTTCATGCCCACAGCCATTAATATCTACAACAACTCCTTAAAGAATTAATTATATGAAGTACAATAGCACTTAATTTCCCTCTGGGATCAATAAGTATTTTTGAATTTGAATTTAATTTGAATTTGAATTTAATGATTAGGGGATAAAGTAAAAATAGCAAGAAAGCAAGAAACACACACAGAGCATATGATTCATGAAAGCATGACTCAAAGGCAGCTCTAAACAGAAACGTTTTTAGTTGTGATTTAAAAGAACTCAGTGTTTCAGCAGCTTTGCAGTTTTCTGGAAGTTTGTTCCAGATTAGAGGAGCATAGAAACTGAAAGCTGCTTCTCCATGTTTGGTTCTGATTCTAGGGATGTTGAGTAGACTGGAGTTAGAGGACCTGATTGGTCTGGGGGGCGGGGGTTGCTATAGTAACAGTAGATCTTCAACATACTTTGGTGCTAATCCATTCAATGATTTATAAACTAGTAAAAGTATTTAGACAGCTTTACACGCCGTAACACCCCTTTAATAATAATAACTGAGAGGTCAGTAAAACAGATGACCCATTGCTGGCCTGTCAGGACTTCCACAACAAACAAATATCAGCTAAATGATTTATGGGTAAACTTGATGATTACCAGAGTCTCTTTGTGAATTTGGTTCTCTCATTGGATTTTTGGAACATTATAATTTGACCAGGTGATTTTTATGTTTGCCCTGCGATGGACTGGTGACCTGTCCAGGGTGTTCCCCACCTCTCGCCCAGTGACTGCTGGAGATAGGCACCAGCCCCCCCACAACCCGGCATAGGATGGACGGGTACAGATGATGGATGGATGGATGGATGGGTGGATTTTTATAGTATAATGGCTTTATACCAGAAGGGCAGGAAAATAAACTTACCACTGCCAATTTAAATTCAATTTCAGTTCAGAGCTAATTCACAGTACGTTATATCTTAGCTGCAATGCCCTGTTGGACAGAGGACATCGGCTGGGATGAAGCTCCCAGTAACTGAGCATCCCCCGAGTCCTGTTATCAACTTTTTACTTTCTTTAATATCGAAAGTATTCTTATATCAATTGGCCAATATGCTCATTAAATATCAAAATCACCTGAAGATCTCCAGTCTCATCTTTGTTTAAGAAGAAGCTTTTTATTCCATGACAGCCCCCACTCTCTATTCAATGTTACAATCCTGAACTTGTGTTTATGTAGCCTACATTATGCAGTGTATCACTGTAACTGTTACACATTTTTATTACACTTGTCTGCTTCAGATCCCAGAGAAATAGTTGTCTCTTTAGTGAGGCAATAAATGACAATAAACCGATCTGACTTGACTTGAGGAGGTGATCAAAGCAGTTTGTACTCAGACCAAACCACAAGATTCAACATGAAATGATCAAATAAAGCCTCCACCAGAGGTGATAAATGGAAGTCTTCAATTTTCGTTGATGATTATTTTTTCATTTATTGGCCAGATCCCCGTGTGATTAATACTCCAACACTCATGCTTTGCTTGTATTATCACTGATGAATCAGTTGTGACAAAGGCGGGTAGACGAGGCCTTAGATGCCGACCGGCTCTCAGAGCCCGAGTAGATTGACTGTGACCGAGGCTGCCTGTCATTAGGACATCAGGTTGAAGATCTGATACACTGGGTCACAGAGATGGATATTACAATAAATTACACTGTCATAATCCACTTTTTGACAGAAGGGAGACTGCAGGGGTGCTTTCGCATGTGTGCAAAACAATAAACAGCCAGCAGAGGGCAGTATTGGCTCAGTTTGGACTCTACTCTTTCTATGCATATCCCCAATGATGGCCATCAATATTACAGCGAAATGCAAAGTTGTACCGCTCACATCAGATTAGACCTGCAGTGGCTCATACATCTGGAAGTGATAATTATTTCAGTTCCTGAAGAACAAAAAGAAAATGATTCTTTATCCGTCAAGTTCAGCATGTTTAACATTAAATGAGTGGGGAAGTTGTGGAAGCCCACAGTCACACCTTTATAATTGGAAAAGGCAAACAGAAGTGAGACCCTGAAATGATAAAGTGACAAAAGACACTTCGCATCAGTGAGTATTTCAATATTCCTTCATGTCTGACGCTCCTTTTCTTATCCGTCCCTTCGGCTCCTAATCTTTGCTGTTAACTAGGTGAGTATAATTACACCTGAGCATGTCACATTCGCTTCCCTGGCCCTCGCCGCTTCTAAACGTCTCTGTCACCTCCTCTCGCCTGCCGCCATCACAGCCGGGTGACTCTTTACTTTCTAATGAACACCAGGAGAAGGAGTCATATGGATGTTTGAGAATGTGGCAGATTCATTATTTGATCACAGAGTGTATGCGAGGTGCTGGTGTAGCTGTCAACCAGGCAGGCAACACAATCTCTGCTCCGCTATCAGAGGTCCTCTACATCACGTCACTCTGGGCTTTTGTCCTCAGTAGATAGAGCTGTCTGCTGCAATTACAACTAGAAACCTGAGGACACAGCTGGACAGCTGCAAAACACCAGAGAACGTTAAAGTTTCAATTAATACTAAAAACTAGTTCCAAACTGCTCAATTTAACATTCAGAGTTAGATCAGCTGATTCAGGTCCGGGTCCTTTAAGAAGCCTTCGCTCCCTCACACATGTTGTCACACTGAAATACTTCAGAAGAAACTATTCTTAATACCTGACAATATGTCTGGTAGAGAGCAGAATTCATGTTTAAATCTGTTACGACAAGTCAGCAAAGCAGCCCCAGACCATCACACCTCCCCCACCATGTTTTACAGTAGGCATGGTGTTCTGGTTCTGAAATCCTGTTAGTTTCATCCCAGATGTACCAGTAAGCTCACATTCTGAAAACTTCCATGTTCAGTCTTGTGAGGCCTCTAAATGTTTTGCTTATTGTTGAATTACGAGTTCTGACCTTTCTGGGGGCAAGTAAGGTCTGTAGCGCTTTAGATGTTGTTCTGGGTTCTTTTGAGACCTCCTAGATGAGTCGTCGATCTTAGAGTAATTCTTGTATGTGGGTCCATCCCGAGAAGGTTCATCCATCCATCCATCCATCCATCCATCCATCCATCCATCCATCCATCCATCCATCCATCCATCCATCCATCCATCCATCCATCCATCCATCCATCCATCCATCCATCCATCCTCTGATGTTACATGTTTTCTCCATTTATAGATAAATCATCTTTCTGGCTTACTAAAGTTTTATTAAAGTTTATTTATTTATTATTAAAGTTTTATTACCTACATCTGCTGGGAACATCATTGAACAACGAGATGGACGCCTGCACCAGTGAAAAGCCAAAGACAATCCCTAAATCTGGTCATCTGGCTGTTCTTGAACCCCATCTGAACAAAAACCCATCTGAAAGCTTCTCTCTGTTAAAACAGATGACAACAGTCAAGATCAACAGCCGTTCGGGGAAAATGATAAATAATAAGATTTTGGCCTCCGGGTGTCTGCTACTGACCCAGCCTGAGTGGACCCCAGTAAAAGAAGAGACAGTAGTGTCACTAGAGCGAGTGTTCAGTCAGGATGCTACTACTATCACAGTATAAACACATTTAATGAGCCGCCATTAAAAGCTGGACCCAACCTTCTCTAAGATCCCCCCCGCCCATTCTCTACTCTACCTCCACACTACCCAGGGGCAAACCCAGGGGGCGCAATTATTCAGGCCTTTGCTCAGCCAAGTAAAAGAAATTTGCCTCTTCTACTGAACCAAGACCTTCCAACCTTCACCAGGACCTCGGGCTGCCTCACCGACTGCTCTGACCCCTGTGACCAGCCTCTCTGGACCTCGTGTTTTCCATACATATGAGCCTGAGCTGGCCAGAGCAACTCTCGGCTGCCATATGGGCCCTCCTCCTGGTGTAGACGGCCGGGAAGGCTGCAGGTGATGAAGAGCCAACACCCCCACTCCTCCACCATAAACAGACAGGTCTCCTGGGAGGAGGCTGGCGACCTAGGGCCAATCATACGCCTCGACAACAAGTCAACATCAGGTCTGAAATGGTAAACGGTTGAGCCTGATTTCCACAAAGTGAAACGTGAACTGTTGTGCAGTACAGTTAGTGTTTTATACTGTACCTCTCCACTCTGGACAAGCTAAAAGTGATTACATGTATCTAGATGAGAAATGGTCTACAGACTCTCATACTTGTTGCCTTATTTATAGATTCTACTGTGTCTTCCCCGATTCTACAGTAAAATAGGTTGGAGTCAGTTGGCCCATCAGATTTCCCCTTTATCTTTGTCCTGGCCCTCTTTCCCCTCACGACTGTGTTCCTTGTCATTGATTCAGGATATTCATATAATGAAGTCTGTGGCTTCCTACCGTAGCATCCTTCAACCATCATGGCAGGAAAAACCTGCAGACACCTGGGAGTCTGTCACAGCAAGGAGAAAACAACCTGAACCAGCAGCCTGGAATAACTTAGACAATGGAATGAAAAACCCAAACAGAATATTCTGGTTCTGTTGTTGGTGAAAGAGTTGTCCTAAAAAGAGCGTTGAACAGACACATGCAGGATAGTCAGAAGCCACTTTTTACATAGCAATGTATCCAGTGTTTCATTTCTCTATCAAACAATAGCTTTCATCATCATGTTAATAATGGAAGGTCACAGAACAAATGGAGGAAGAAATACTTTACACTGATGGTAAAATATCTTCTAAACAAGGAAATTAGGCTTTTGGTCTGTAACTCCAAAATCCATATTTTTTCCTCATCAATGAATGCACCATATCAGGTTGTGGAAACGGCAACACTCTTTGGTGTAGAAGTTGTTCCTGCAGGAAGACGCCCCCTTAAAGGTCTCGTCCACTGAGAAACCATTAAATTCTTGTTCTTTTTGAAATACGATATGTCACTCTGAGTTGCATATGCATGCTGCACATGAAAATTTCCCCCCATTGTCTGCATTAGCAGCAGAAAAGGAAATAGACGCCAAGAATGATTGAGTCAGAAAAAGCCAGTCCCTTCTACATTACAGGGTAAATTACTATTCATGGCCCTGCCCACCTTGGCCTGGGAACACCCAAGGGAAGGCTGGATTGAGAGACATCAGTGTTGCATTTTTACCCAAGAAAGAGCAGCTGAGGAAGAAACTGTAGGAATTTCTCTTGGAAAACCAACAATGAAGTAAGTTAAGTTAGTTATCTGTTCGAAGGCAGCAATAGTCCCATTGTTGTTAGCCAATCAGAGGCGAGAGGTTTGCATATCACTTTAATTCAATTTAATTCAGTTTATTTATATAGCGCCGATTCACAACAGATGTCATCTCAAGGCACTTAACAAGAAGTCATTTCAATACATTTATACAAACATTCCAATCAGTTAAAAAGTTTCCTATTTAAGGAATCCCAGCAGATTGCGTCAGTCATTGGCGTGAGGTTGGGCCCCGTCAATTCAGCTTATTTATATCGCACAGATTCACAACAGATCTCATCTCAAGGCACGTTACAAGAAAAGTTATTTCAATACAAACATTCCAATCAGTTTAAAATGTTTAGTTAGTTTCCTATGTAAGTAATCCCAGCAGATTGCATCGAGTCATTGACTTCAGGTTGCGTCCCGTTGATGCAGACTCCAACCACAGCAATCCTTCATACTGAGCGAGCACGTGGCGACAGTGGAGAGGAAAATCTCCCCTTTAACAGAGACCTCCAGCAGAACTAGAACCAGAATCTGGCTCAGTAGGAGCAGCCATCTGCCAGGAACGTCTGGGGGTTCAAGAAGACAGAGCAGAGACACAGAAGGAACAGAAGATCTGATATAAGAGAACTTTCTATATTAAAGAAAGTAAAAAGTTGATAACAGGACACAGTGGATGTTCAGTTACTGGGAGCATCATCCCAGTCGATGCCCCCCGTCCAACAGGGCATTGCAGCCAAGCAGGATACCAGACCAGGTATATCTTCTATGGAGAGAAAAACACTGAGAGAAAACAAAGTTAACAGTCGAAATAGCAGAATGTACTGTAATACAACTGGAGAGTAGTAGTAGAAAAGGAAATAGCAGAGTGAAGAAAATTGCTAAATCTGTCCTCCAGCAGTCTAAGCCTATAGCAGCATAACTACAGAGATAGCTCAGGATGTCCTAAGCCACTCTAACTATAAACTTTTTCAAAAAGGAAAGGAAATTACATTTTGTGGACTACCTGCTAGTAAAGAATTACAGTAGTCCAGCCTTGAGGTAACAAATACATGGACTAGTTTCTCAGCATCACTCCTGGACAGGATGTTTGTAATTTTAGCAATATTCCGGAGGTGAAAGAACGAAATCCTAGAAACCTGTTTAATATGGGATTTAAATGTCAAGTCTTGGTCAAAAATAACGCTGAGGTTCTTTACGTTATTACTGGGGGCCAATTTATTACCATCCAAATGAAGTGATTGACTAATCAGTTTATTTTTTAGAGCTTCTGGTTAAAGACGCCAACTTCTGTCTTGTCAGAATTTAAAAGTAAAAAGTCTTGAGTCATCCATGTTTTTATGTCTTCCAGACATGCCTGTAATCTACCTAACTGACTGGGTTCATCAGGATTTATGGATAAATATAGTTGTGTATCATCTGCATAGCTGTGGAAATGTATCCCATGCTGTCTAATGATTCTACCAATTGGAAGCATATTTATGGTGAAAAGAATTGGTCCAAGCACAGAACCCTGTGGAACTCCACAAGTAACCCTTGAGAGTGAAGAAGATTTATCATTTAGATGAACAAACTGGAATCTATCAGACAAATATGATTTAAACCAGCCTAGTGCTGTTCCTTTGATCCCTGCAACATGTTCAAGCCTTTCTAAGAGAATATTATGATCGACTGTGTCAAAAGCAGCACTGAGATCTAACAAAACCAGAACAGACACAAGTCCATTATCTGAGGCCATGAGAATATCATTAGTAACCTTCACCAGTGCTGTTTCAGTGCTATGATGAGCTCTAAAACCTGACTGAAACTCTTCAAACAGCTCATTACATTAATGTTAATACTGTAAGTATTTATAAGTACTATAATATTGGAAATATAAATAAGAATGGTAATCCTGAAGTTTCCCCCCACCCACTCCTTCGACAAACTGAAACCTCCTGAAACAGGAGTGAGAGAGCATTTTTTCCAAAGAAAACGACTCACAAGGCAATCAGTCAAACTAGAGACAACAGAAACTTTATTAAAAATAAAAAACAGTGAAGGAGACCTTTAAGGATTTCTGCTTATTTTGTCCAACTTGAAAGAACCCCATCAAAATCAACCTGTTTATGAAAACATTTCAGAAATCCCACTTGTTTTAACATTAACTGTGGCATGTAGAAACCTGAGTATTATTACCAGGAAATCACTGAAACAGAAGCTTTCTGACAACATGAAGTAGGCTAGAAGATCTCCAATAGCAACCCAATCTAATACAATTTAAGAACCGATCATAAGCACAGAAACACTGACATGTACCAGCCTGGAAAGGCATACAGAGACATTGAGAACACACTGGGACTCCAGGTGTCCTCAGTCAGTCATTATCCTCAAAAAGAGGGTAATCTTCACTGCTGACCAAAATTACTCCAAGAGTAATGAACCAGTCATCCAGGAGGTCACAAAAGAACCAATAACTCCATCTGAAGCTCTGTGGGCCTCAGATGGCTCAGCAAAGAGTTCATGGTTCAACACCAAAAGTCTGGACAATAAAGGGTGTCCATGAGAAGACAATGAATCTGAAATGGATAAAAGGTTTTCCCATACTGGATTGTGTGTCCGCTGTCCTCAGGTCCCTGCAGCAGCTCTGCCCAGGGCCCTCTAGGGTTTTAATGCGGCCCTGTCTTCAGTGCTGTATTACCAGTTACTGCATCCTCAACTGATGGACTCCCAGCTATCAGGTTGAGGGCTCAGCTACTCTTTCTGTGGATGTTTTACTGTATATTGATCAATCCCTAATAAATGTGAACCTTTGTACCTAAAAACAGACAACACTGCCTCTAGTGACAATAAAGTGAGATGCACCAGTCGAGACCAAATTCTTAACATATGGGTCAATGGAATCCGCCTTAATTTGCAGTAATGTGTGCATCTCCGTCTCCCAGCCTGTATCCAGGCCTCTCTACCAGAGCGCTCTATCTCTTCTTTGTGACAGACCTCTTACCTTGTGGCTCCAGACACCTGAGAACCTTATCTCTGCCAGCAGCGAATGAGGCGCAGCAGGAGAAGGACGGCTTTTTATCTGGAGCCTCTCCGCTTCTCTATTTCATTAGGTCACTGTAGACATTTAGGAGGGTAAACTCAATCCACTGTACCGGCCTCACCTGGGCCTCTTGGCTCCAGATGTCCTTACAAGTCTGTCTAGATTTTCTCCCCCTGAACCCATCTGTTTCTGCCTCCCTCCTCTCTCATCCCAAAGAGGGAGCAAAAGATTAAATCCGACTTTCTTTCATCCGTGAAGGCTTTCAACTGAGCAAACAGAGGGAATTATCAGCACAGCAACTGACAGAGGCTTTAGATGAGGTTGATGGGATATGGGGGTAGATGGAGGAAGGGAAGTTGCCGATCAGAAAGGGAATCGGCTTCCCAGCGTTCCTCATTGTGGGCTTCCGGCTTTCCATCTAATGAGAGCCTGGGGAGCTGCTCTTTGTCTCTTCCCACCACTTTTTTACCTGAGGAGCAGTTGATATTGAATTCATTTTTCAGGGTTGCAGTCATCACCGTTAGGAAAGTCTCTGCATTCCTTGACGTCTCAATCCAAGCCAAAACAAGCTGGGAAGAGCTAGTCCAAGCAGGAAATTGGTGCAAAAGGAAAAAAGGGCTAATCTGTCAAGAAATGAACCCAAAACTAAACCTGATTTTTCTCTGCTCTTTGAGACTTGGCTTGCTCTCTAATCTGAATGTTTTTTCATTAATTTTGTGTCAAGACTAATTTTCTCAGGAAAGAATCCAGATGTCAGGATGCCATCGGATCCCATCGCAGGGCCTTTCATGAGATAACAGGCTTTAGTCAAAGAATTAGCACCACTGAAGGGGAAAAAATGAACCAGATTACTTCTCAGGGAGAGTGGAAAGCACACTGCTATTAGACCTGCCCTGCCAAATCACAAATCTATTTCCAACACTGTTATTAATTATCAAACTAAAGCTGCTGTTGCATATTGATTCATCAGCGTGCCCGCTTGCATTATCTTCCATTAAGCAGGGAAAAGAATGAGATTATATGACGCCTTCGGGGGCGTTTCAGGAATCCTGCAAGACTCTAAACCCTGTTACGGACAAGCTTGCTTTGAACATGTGGCTCCCGCGCAGTCTTAAGCTCTAAATTTGATTATTTTGGGGGAACATTTTTCAATTAACCCAACAGTTACAGCTGTACATATACTGCAGTCTACAAAAATATGTTGTTGTGTGCAAATATACTCATTCTACAGTCAGGTCAGATGGTGATTAGAGGCAACCACAAGGAGCCTGCCTGATGTTATAGAATTATAGATTTTTGTTTCACACAAATGTTTCATGCATGGAGCCTTTGTTTCCTGTTTTTACTGTAGACGAAATCCTTTTGAGGTGTTTATTTAGGATTAATTTATCCCCACAGCATGATGCTCTCACCACCATGTTTGGAGGGTGTGTTCAGGGTGTTGTGTTCTGTCATAGCATTTTGCATGTATAGCAAAAATTGATGTCTGTTGTGACTCATACAACGCTCCAAATCAGACCTTTCTCCTACATTTCACTCCTCTGACAAAAGAAACCAGAGTTTAAACTGAGCTCAAATAAAGATGTTCCCATGGTTCTCACACCAGTGGGCCACGCAATTAAAGTTGGAAAACTTGCTGTTGGGCATTGATCAGATGGAGTTCATTCCCAGACAAAGCTTGTCTAGCTGTTCTCAGCAAACAGGCTTCTAGCTAACACACTGGGAGACCAACTCTCTGTTTACTGTACTTGTTTGGGGTGCAACTTACAGATACGGTAAGCTGTTTTATTTGGTGTTCATGTGTTCCCATGTCTCATGCTGTCCTGGGTAACTGCCCACATGCCTATATCAAAAACCTCCACTGGATATTCCTGAAATCAGTAAACTGTGCAATGTTTGTATTACCCTGAAGTCTTATGATCTTAATATGTGTCTTGGTGAACTTTAAAGCGAAATATGTTTTTATTCTAGTTTAAGAGTCCATAAGTATTTGGAATAACCCACATCCAATTCATGATCAGCTGTAATTTAAAAGATGGATTGTGTTAGATTTTAAATCCACATTTGTCTTTTTCTTCTCAGAAGGATTACTGGGTGAGACTTGACTTGAAGAGACCCAAACAGAATCCATTATGCCATTATTTAAACAAACCAAGTAAAACTTTATTAAAATACCACCTTTTAGGATATACAATTACAAAGTATGTCACAATCCAAGAATGTAGAAAATAAAAAGATTTAAAGGTTTTTTTGTATCTGTAAACAAAATATGTTAAAACCAAAGTATTTAAATGGGGTTTAGATTCAAAGTTTTGCTCAGTCAATGAAAACTAAAAGGATTAAAATAACAGAGAAACTGATGTGACTGAAAAGAAAACATGTCACATCCAGGACTTATGTCACATTGCGTGTCGGTGGGTACCCAACAGCAGGCAGGCAGAATCGTAAGGAAAGTAGAGTCCAAGAATTACAATCCTATAAAAAAGTATATTCCCCCCTTTATAGATTTCTTCTGATTTAGCTCTTTTCTACACTTTGGTTTCAAACAGAATCCTAATACCAGGTAACTCTGATGCTTTGGGCTCCCAATGAACCACAGTGAGAGCCTTTTTTATTGTTTTTTATTCACTAGAGGCCTTTATTTGACAGTTGCTTGCCAGAAACTGGAGGGGGGACAATGGGGAAGAGGCGGCACAGGTTCCAGGGTAAAGAATCAAACCCAGGACAGCCGCATCGAGGACTATACCCTCCACATATGGGTAACCCGCTCTACCGCTATGCCACGGGATGCCCAGCAAGAGCCTTTATCCACAAACAGAGAAGACATAGAGCAGTGCTGAACCTTCCCACAAGTGGCCAACCAACCAAAATTACTCCAACAGCCAACTCTTCCTGTTGTTCACAAAACAACCCAGAACACCATCTAAAGCTCTGCGGGCCTCACTGCCTCAATTAAGGTCAGAGTTCATGATCCAGCAGTAAGATAGAGAGACTGGGCTAAAATGGCCTCCATGGGAAAATTCCAACGTCAAAATCACCACTGAGCTAATTTAACAGAGAGGCCCGTCTCACGTTTGCCAAAAGACCTCTGGGAAATTCTCTGTAATGAATGCACAGTGGGCGTTTTAGAAGGTGGGCATCCCATGATATCAGCCATAAAGCTAAGCTTTTCATAAACAGAACTTCGACAATCAAGCACGGTGGTGGTAGTGTTGGTAATATCTGGGGGGCTTCAGGATCTGAATGGCTTACTGTAACTGCTGGAACCTTGAATTCTGCTCTCTGCCAGAATGTCCGGCCATTAGTTATTCTCTGGTACCCTTGGATTATACAGCAGGGCAATTCGCCAAAGTACACCAGCAAGCCCATTCCTGAATGGCTCAGAAAATACTAAATGAGGGTTTTGAAGTGGCCAATCAAGGCTGGACTTGAATCCCAGTGAGATGCTATGGCGTGACCTTAAACAGTCCCTTCATGCTTGAAATCCCGCCAATGTGACTGTATCAAAAGAATTATACAAAGAAGAATGGGCCAATATCAAACTGTATCAAACAGTTGTTGGTGCCAAGGGTGGCACAACCACTTATCAGGCCTCAGAGCTGGACATGACACATGAAACCTAGAAATGATCCCAGAACAAAATAACTGAACAAGATCAGCAGGAGAAAACATGAACGAGTCAAGAAAATGTCCAAAAAGAGCTGGAGCAAAGAGAGGATCCATTGACATGCAAACAGAGTCTAAAGTCAACAAAACAAAGTAGAACCAAAGTTCCACAGGTTGTGACTCCTAACTTTGCTATTTGAGTTATAACTCCAACAGCATTGAGCAACACATGTGTCGAAGGGGTTTGTTTCCCGTATATACTGGAAGTAGGACCCGAGGTACATTACGGTGATCATCCAAAGGCCCCGGTTGGGAATATCAAGCAAAGTGTTATAACACAGTCCCTATGAGCGGTGTGGTTGGTAGCCGAAGCATTGGAATACACATTCGCACTTCAGGAATAATGAGACCTCCAACGGTGTGACACCCATTTCACACATGGATGGCATCTGTGATTGGGAAACATATGTTTGTATTGATGTATAATTATGAGCATTGAGCTTCTCTACTTCCTCGAAGTTGGTGGAAAGGATTGTGCGGCATGTATGATTGACTGCCACGCAACAGAAAGACAAAGAGAACGTCGGTAGAGAGCATCAACACCTCGCTGACTGCACTCCATATTTCTGTTTTTCTATTTATACAGCGTGAACACAAGCTACTGCCTGTCCGGAACCGATGTCACAAATTCATCTTCGGTTTCTGTATCACCTCCTCACTCTTCAGGTGAAACTGGTAGTGAAGCTGGAAATCCACTGAATATTCAAGAGGTGCGAAGCCCGATGCACAGAACAGAACGGATGGTTGTCGTCAGAAGGATCAACAAAAAACAAACAGAAAGAGAAAGCAGAGAAGGAAACCTGAAAGATTAGCAAATTTAAGGGTAAAGTGGGATGGAAATGAGAAAAGAGAAAGAGAGATTGGAAAGGGGGGAGGGGCGAGTGTGGTTAGAAAGGAGAGTTTGAGGGGTAACGGGGCGGTGGGGGCTGGCGTCGGGGACGACGAAATGAGACCAAATTTTCTTTGGCAATCTCTGTGTTCCTGCTGCAGGTGCTGGGGCCATTTCACTAATGCAGGGCCAGACGCGAATGTCATTAGTTCCTGAGCCCCAGGTGAATTTGCCACAGTTCCACATGATTAACCCAGATAATTGTGTGTTGATAGCGAGCATGGTCGATGGAATACAATTTTCGGGCCCAGATTCCTAAACAAACAGCTCAGCAGCAGCCGCCGCCGCAGCGAGTCAGAGGGAGGGGAGAACGGCAGGTTATCCATTCGTCCTGAGGTGTGAAAAAAACACAGGCAGGAAGGGGGGCATAGAAGGAGGAGGGGTCAGTGTAAGTGTTTTATCAAAACCTCTGCAACACTTGACAAAAATCTTTTAATCTTTCACAACGTAGTTATTAACTGTTCTAAATAAGGATTTCATTTGTTCATACACTGTTTCCCAAAATGACAAAAAAAGGAAAACATTTATTTTTGGGTCAAATACAAGCATATTTTTCATCATGCAGTCTTTCTTTTCAAGGAAAACATGAATTTCTTTTTTCTTTCAGACTCCTACATAACCTTAAAGAGCATGGAAAAGTATGGAAGTATTCAATTCAATTTATTTATAAAATTCACAACATGTCATCTGTAGATGTTTGCAGTGTTGCATCCATCCTCACCTAGTTAAACTCACCCATTGTCTCACCGATCCATTTGCCCGTCCTTACAGCCTTGGAAACATGTTAGAATGTTTACATGCTGTTTAGCAGCTCAATTCCTGTTAGCTAGTGGCTAGCCGTAGCCAACTTCCAATACTAGTTTTTTTTTATACCACACAAGAATATTTAAAAACACTGTTTTTTAATGCCTAATGATATAATAGAGTCCAACAATAGTAAACCAGCAGATAATATTTAGAACTAAACAATCGACCAGCTAAACTTCAGTTAGCTAGTGATAAAACTGACTTGAAAATGTTTTACATTGTGAAGTTTCCTAACAATACTTTGAAATATCAAGTAATATTATGGAGTCCAGCAAAAAGTGAACCAAAACATTCCATCACCATTGAGGTAATATATGGAATTAAACATTAGCACTGCTTAATTGGCCCATGGTTACCTATAACTGGCTTCAAAATCTGGTAGCTTTTACACTGTGAGGTTTATTGACACTTTTTAAGCTTAAACATTTATTTGGATGCAATTCTTGTAAAATATTCTTCCAACACTGTTTAAACATGAACTGTCTAGGGTGATGTAGCTAACTGTAGCTAAGTAAACCAAAAGCATTTTATGATCACTGATTGAACAAGATTAATCAAAAGTTGTATCTTAACATGAAACAGTTGGATTTCTGGCAGCTAACTGCAATAACCTTAAAACATTGTTTTTATCACACCGCTACGTTTACTGCCATTAAATGTAAATGTTTGACAAAGTATTTAATTAAATAGTGAATCTAGACAATTCAACCAATTCCACAAAATGCTTCTAGCCAAGGCTTCAGGAGGCTGTTCAAAAGTTTATTTTACTGTCGTATATTTTCCCAATTTAATCTCACTGTTGAACAAAGAGTGCTGAGTGAGCAATGGAGCAAAGGACTGTATTCATCTCCTGGCTTATGTGATTTTCAGTGCAGTGGAATCCATCAACAGGGTGTGAGAATTAGTCAGAGGTGAGAGACAAACTTTGTGCTGAGTAGACACATAGAGGATACACATAAACACATCTGAAAGGTGAAGAAAATACATCCATAGGCTGATATTAAGGAACAATGGTTTAGTTGTAGATTGTCTGGGTAGAAACCATATTGTTCTGCAAACATCGACTGAAAGTCTGTAAAAGACGGTTTATGGTTCCTGGAGGCTGACAGGGTGGGGTACGATGTCCACTGTGTGCCTCTCATATCACCTGTTCTATGGAACTCAGTATTCAATTAACTGTTGTTAGGGCTTGTTGTATAATGCAACATGGGTTTAGTGGAATAACAGCCTAGAGTTGACCTAACCAGGAACTAATTAGGCACAAAGATCCTTAGCAACCAGGGTATCAAAAACTCTGGACAATCATCAGTAGCAGAAAAGGCTTACATATTGAATTCTGTTGATCAATGTATCAATGCATTTTCCTTTCAACACTGGCACTGTTTAAATGGACATAAATAGGCTTTAGATTTACTGCCAAGGAGAATAGTTACAACAAAGAAACAACTGACTAAACACGTTAGGTTCATTTACTTGTGACGCATACCAGGAAACATCTGTCCAACATTCACAAGTGGAGTTTGTACAGCACTATTGGGACTTAAAAAAAATCAACATATGTAATTGTACATTAGAACAGTTGTAAAAAAAAAACATATAGCGTAATTTGTTCATATATTCATGTATATGTTCATGTATTATATTCAGCATCCAACTTTCTTTTCCTGAGTAGTAAAAACAAAAAGGTAACTTTTCAACCTGAATAAATACATAAATAAATCATTAAATAGATTGCTATAAGCAGTAGTCGAGTTGTAAAAGAGTTTCAGGGGGGATGGCCATTTTTTCGCCTATTAAAAAAATCTGGATTTTAATTTTAAAAAAGGTGCTATTTATAGAGTATTTTCTATCACCGAATTGGCCGGAATGTTAGGGGACTACAACTGAATAGCTGCATTAGAATTAAACAAGATTAGGTGAAATGGAGGCTTTATATATCTGTGAAGCAAACCCGATACCAGCACCTTGCAAAGAAGCCTTAGCAAATAATTGCAGTGCAGAAGAAGTTTTTTCATTCAAACTAGGCCTATACAAAACAAAGTATTGGATTAATTTTACATGAAAGACCAAACAAAATGAGTCATTTCTATTTTATTCATTACAACCCTCACTTAATCCACATGCTCATAGCAGTTTCCAAACACTTTCCTAACCATGTTTTTTTCTACAGTTTTTCTTGCTCTTCTTCACATTCGTCCTGATTATAGCTAAATGTCGGCACTGTCAGATGAGCTCTGACAAGGTGATTATTTTTCCTAGGGCGATTATGGCTGGATGTGTAAAAAGAGTCGACATCTAGTGCAGATTCAGCAAGCAGCATGCGTGTCTTGACTGAATGACAAGTCATGTATTTTAGCAAGCTAATTAACAAGAGAGATGTGGGGGGGTCGCCTGTTCATCTTAGCTAGTCTGGAGGGTAGCATCCTGGGATCTGTGCATACACCTGTGGCGAGTCGGGTGGTCTTTAGATAACAAAAGCAGGCTAGGTTAATTATTGAGATTAATAGCTCACCTGTAATTTCTTTCTATAAAAAAATCCCGGACATCCCGCTGACCAGCCTCTTGTTTTGGCATGTTTGCACTTTTATAATGCAGCTTTTGCCGGCCGCTCTCTAGGCCATAAGGTGAACCCCGAAAATGTCTTTACAAATGAATCTCATTCCGACCTCTGACATCTACAAAACTGTTTACTTCATTAAATAAATATGTTCGCACTGAGTTCAAAAGTAAAAGTTCTCCTTCTGTAATGCCGCAGTTCTTTTATTATCGATGTTTTAATTCGAGACTAGTTTGTTTTCGCCGTAGTGAGAAGGAGTGATGCGGCTGCTACGTACCCGTTTTAGACCAATGCGGTGGCAGAGTTTAACCGACGTGATGACGTATGCGGATATGGAGACAGCTAACATCATGATGAAAACTTCTTTAAAACTTTTACAAAACCGAGTAAAAGCATGTAGGCCTATGTAAAATGTGTTACATGCATTTAACTTCCATGAAACATGAACAAGACATGGTGTTTCTCAATGTCAAGGCGCTTTGCTTACAAGGACAGTGTCCATCCTTGGTCAAAGAAAACAGTTAAATGGAACAGACTTACATCACATGACCGCGGCTGCCCAGGGCCCGCCTTTTGCTTACGCGCTCTGTTAACGTCCCGCACATTGTTATATTTTATACGTATAAGTTTCAATATAGATGTATAACGAGAGTTTTACTTTTTTTTTTTTTTTCTCTTTTTCTTATTTCTTTTTTTCTTCTCTTCTTTCCAAGAATATATCCTTAAACACCAGAGACCCCACATCTATGTGTGTGTGTTAGCATGCTGGTGCATATAAGGTTTCTCCATAAGAGTGTTCAATAGTTGGTGTGAGCAGGCATCAATCCGTCTCCCAGGAATCGATGCAGACATGAAGGAGATCGGAGCAAAGACGTCCAAAGGACCCCCAGAGCCCCAGGCGGACCCGGGCGGGGCCGACCGCATCCCCCAAGAGTGGAGCAAAGGAGAACCCCAGGGGAACATCCAGCGGCCACTATGCAGGGGCCCGGGGGGCAGCAGTGACGAGCCCACGGGCCCCGCCGGCAACCGGCCGCGCCGGTCAATGGACGCTAGGGGTCTTTTCACACCCCTAGGGGAGCCGGGGCCCAGGGGCACCCCACCCCCCAGCAGGGACCCGACAAGGGACCGGCCGACAAGGGCCCCCCGGCACTGCAGGGGCCGCGGCCGGCCGCCACGCGCCGCCTCCACCCTAGGCCAATCCCCACCGCCAACATCCCAGCGCCCCCACCGATAGCCGCAGGGGACGGACAGCATCCCCAGGCCAGGCTCAGCCAGCATCTGGACACCAAGTTGTACCAGCTCCCGGGTCCTGATCCCGCGCAACGCATGGCGCCGAGACCAGGCATCCAACG
Organism: Valencia hispanica; assembly: GCA_963556495.2. Classification (NCBI taxonomy): domain Eukaryota; kingdom Metazoa; phylum Chordata; class Actinopteri; order Cyprinodontiformes; family Valenciidae; genus Valencia; species Valencia hispanica. The sequence continues at coordinate 1,245,347 of OY747723.1, read as the reverse complement.
AGGGCCAGGGCCGGTCCAACCCGCCAATGAACCGGCCACGCACGGTGCGCACAGAACAGGTGATCAAACGAGCAGAAACGCCGGATCCGCATCCCGCCGAGCCACCGAGCAGGCACCACGCAACAATCCCAAACCTGGCACCTCTAAAAGAGGTGCCCCAACCGACCAAAGGAAGATATCGGCCCAGCGCATCGGCCGACCGACACACTGCCCCCCCAAGGCCCGGCCAGGCACGCACCAGGTCCGAACCGGATTGACCACAGATGCACCGGCAGGCAGGGGACCCCGACCAGACCGCCTGTTCCTCCTCCGGACCCCAACCCCTGATGGCCCGTAGCGAACAGGGGTGTGAAAAGACCCCTAGCGTCCATCCTCCCGCTCGAGTATGGTGTTGATGCGTTTTGTTATAATGTGCATTTAAAACAGAGGGGTGGGATGTGGGGAAGGCAGCCACACATCCCCCCACCCCGAGCCCTCAGTGTCTATATGTGGTTTAACAGTGGGCACCGGCACCAGAGGTGAAGCTGATTGAACCACTCCCCCTCTGGATGCCGAAAAGTGTGCCCACCGCAAAGTCCCTACATATGTGTCACGTGAGAATGTTATAAGTGGGAGTGTCTAAGTTGTACATTAAAATTGGGACCCAGGACACCACGGGATAGCGAGGAGGGAAGCCCCTCCCCGCACCCCAGTGATGTGCCCATGCCCCAAGACCCTATATGAGTGGTAAAGTGATGGAGCGGGTGGAAAGAGGTGTCCAGGGATGGGGAGGGAAGGACTGGGAGACAAAATGTCTTCCCAGGGAGCCAGCTCCCCCACTGACCCCATTGGCACCGCTGTTCACCGGGATCCACCAGGGGAGGGAGGCCATGGCACGTTCGACCCGAGGCCCACGGCCACAGCACCACAAAGCCTCACGGACCCCAAGGCAGTCCCCCCAGCCCCATCCCAGAAGAGGAACTAAACCCACCCTGACATTCGCTCTACTCTCAAAACACAAAAGACACTAGACACCCAGGTTGAGTTCGCCCCCCCCCCCTCCTCCCGCACACCCCTCCCCCCCGTCCAAGTGCCCTCGTAGGGGGAGAGCACCTGTCACTACACAGCTGCAGCCTCCCCGCCAGCAAAGGAGGCCCCCAGCGACACCCGCACACCGGAGGCCCCCGTAGCCCGAACCACGGCGACTTACCTGCCCAGAGCAGGAGCAAACCGATGAGCTGGGCGGCCGACCCACCAGGTCGACATCCACCATCCACTGTTGCTCAACGGCCCGGCAGGAGACCAAACCCAGCGCCCCACCCACCTGCCCTGCACGCCCACCACCCGGCCAGTCCACCCGCAAGTTCAACCGAACCCGGCCAAATGCCCAACCCCAGCGCCCCGCACAAAGACCAAGACCGAGGAGCCAAGTCCAGTGCAAAAAAGGACTGATCTGGCCCAGAAACGCCACCCAGCCGCCGCGACCAGCAGCCAGGCACCCCAACCAGCAAACAAGGCGAGACGCCATACAGGGACTGGCGATGACAATCGGCCCAGAGAAAAAGAGAGAGGCGGCTGCACATGCCGGCCGCCAGCCGGCCCCGACCCCCACAGGCAACAGAGACCCCACGCCGGCCGACCCCCAGCCAGGACCACAGCTAGGGGGCGCGGCGCCCCCGAGCCCCGAATCCCCAGGCCCACCCCAGACCCTACCCAGGTGCAGCACGGCCACCAGGCCAGTAACCCATGTCCACTAGTGCAACCCTCCCAGGGCACCGTATGCAGCCATCAGGAGTTACCACCCAAAGCCCAACCCCAGGCCGGCCACGACGTCCAGCGCCCCATCCGCCCAGTGATCCCACCGCCTGGGGTCCCCCCCAGACGCCTCCAACCCCAAAACCCCCACATCAGCAACAGTGTCCCAAACGACAAAACCAAGTGCCCCCCACCCCCACTAGGTGATGGAGCCGATCAAAGGAGCCCAGAGAGATTGATCAGATATGGAGCCAGAGGCCGTCTCAAGACCAATATGGTCCAACAAGAGATTTCTATACTGATTAATATTAAGAGCTTTTTTATTTTTCCAATTCAGGAGGATAGTTTTCTTAGGGATGCATAAGGCAATGTGAACCATTAGAACTGACTTTGTGTCCATGGTGACATCATTTAAATTTCCTAACAGGCAAATTGAGGGAGATGGTGGGATGTTACATTTCAGACACTTTGATAAGTCCTCACATATCTGGCACCAAAAGTTCTTAACAGGTGGACAGAACCAAAGCGCATGAACATAAGTATCTGGTATATTGCTTGTGCATTGTAAGCAGGTATTAGACGATGTAAAACCCATCCTAAACATTCGTTGACCTGTATAGTGTACTCTATGAAGGATTTTGTATTGTATTAATTGCAAATGAGGATTTTTTGTTATTTTAAAGGTTCTTAAACATATCTGAGACCAGACGTTTTGGTCAAAGCTGGCTGATAAATCCACCTCCCATTTTGAAATAGGGATGGCTATTGATTCATCTAATGTAGATACAGTTTTGTATATTTTAGACAGCAATTTGGGGGGGTTGAGATTAAGAAAATCTAAAACTCTTGCTGGAATTTGTAATTCAGCTGTATTGAGCCTAAATTTACCTTTAATAAAAGATTTGTCAGGATCCAGCAGGAGGAGCTTTTTCCATCTTTGCTCTGCAGGTGCTGGAGGCTGAAGTAGCAACAGGTCTATTATCTAGACCTTATCTATTATAAGAGGGGTTACTTTCTCTATCCTTTTTGCGAGGGCTTTGCAGATTATTTTAAGATCAACATTAATGAGGGATATGGGACGATAGCTGGTAGGAAACAAAGGGTCTTTACCTGATTTTAGTAGAAGACTAATGTAGGCAGAATTCATATTTGGTGGGAGTCGGCCATTTTCCTTGGTTTCCTGCAGCATTCTGTGGAATGTTGGTGCCAGAATATTCCAGAATTCTTTATAGAACTCTGCTGGAAATCCATCTGGGCCTGGAGCCTTATTATTGGGCATGCCTTGGAGGGCCTCCTGGAGTTCAGCCGCTGTTAGTGGTGAATCCAGGGCCATCGCTTGACTTTCAGATAATTTAGGTAGTGTTATGTTATCAAAAAATTGTTCAATTTCATGATCCGATGGATTTATCACTGGTGAGTATAATGCCTTGTAAAATTCTTTAAATGTGTTGTTTATTCTTCCAGGATCATATACTGTATTTTACCTCTAATCACAGCTTTTCCTGCCTCCCAAAGAATGGATGGCGACGTACCAGGGAGGTCGTTATATTCCAAATATGAGGCCCACTCTTTTTCAAAATATTTAATAAATTCTTTATCCTTAAGTAAGGATATATTAAATCTCAAATTTTTGCTTTGAGGTGTTTCTGTTTTATTTACTAAAGTTAGAGAAACAGGAGCATGATCGCTAACAGCTATAGGGTGTATCTCAGTGTCAAATAATCCAGTCGAGAATATGAATGGTGGACATTTGAGAAGAAAGTATATTTTTTGTCATTGGGGTGAAGAGATCGCCATGCATCACAAAGTCCATAATCGCTCATGTACTGTTTGACTATATCTATAGATTTCCAGCTGCGCTGAGTCCCTGCTGTGCTGAGCCTGTCTATTTCTTCATTTAAACCAAAGTTGAGGTCGCCCCCAAGAAGAAGTGAGCAATCCATGTGTTCAAGGAGCACAGAAAAGAAGGAATGAAAGAATGAGGGGTCATCAACATTTGGACCATATATACTGACAATACATAACTTTTGGTTATGTATAGATAGTTTTACTATAATAAATCTACCCTCTGGATCTGTAACTGTATCTATTACTGTAAAATTAAAATTTTTATTTATTAATATTGCTACTCCCCTGTCTGGAGTTATAGCATGCAGAAAACACATTAGGAAACTCAGGGGATTTAAGATAATCTGCAGCTGAGGTAGATTTATGGGTTTCTTGTAATAAGACGACATCTGCCTTCAATCTTTTAAGCTGGTTAAGAATCTTAACTCTTTTCTCTCTGGTGCCAGCTCCATGAACATTCCACGTGACAAACCTTAGAGTAGTCATAGTTTTGAGATAAAAGTTGTAAAGTCCATATCACCATAGAAACTGATAAACACAGGTGTATTATTAGTTTGTGCTTGGGGTTGCCTGATTGAAAATCCAAAAGCCGAGATATAAGAAAGAGTGAAATAGAAGAAAGTTGTGAAGGGTGAGGGTGAGAGAGAAAGAAATAGTTATATTATGAAAAAATTCTGTGTGTGTGTGAGTGATAAAAGAAGGAAAAAGGAGTGACAAAGACATTTGGTGATAGACATGTGAAGATGAGAAAAGAAAAAAGAGCCAGTAACCCAGTGATTAGCCCTGGCCCCGCCCACATTGAGTGATGTAAACAACTTTACAGAGCTGTGCTAACATTAGATTATAGTTGACTGATAAAACAACTCTTATCTGACCAGTGTTACATGACTAATAAAGCCAAGGAATAAGCTGGGGGTCCCTGAACAGCTGCCTGTTAACATACAGTTTATCTACCGCTACTGTAGCTCTGGTGCCTTCACTGATATATTTCCGCCATATTACTTACGCACAGCTCTCGCGAGATCTCAGCAGCAGCTCATCCCCCCCTCCTGACTCTTACTTTTTATTTATTTTATTTTAATTACTTTTTTAATTGTGTATATATTGGTTAAATCAAATTTGAAAGCGAGTTAGTACCTGCTAGCAACCGAAGCTGCAACTTCGAAAATACCGCGATGTATTCTGGGAAATTTTTGACCGAGGGAAGGCATCAAGGAACCTCCCATGAATCCTCGGTCAGTTAGCTAAACGGCAGACAAACGGAGGACAGACGCCTCGGTAGCACATGAACATTGGAGCACGCCTTGGCGGTCCCTGATGACGTGTCTCCTAGGCAACCGGGGCGGGACCAAGGTATCAAGGTGAGGTTCCTTGGGATTGAGAAACACCCATGGATTTCATGTTAAATCCATCTCTTGGTTTAAAACGGGTACGTAGCAGCCGTGTCACTCCTTTCTCACTACGGTGAAAACAAATTAGTCCCAAATTATAACGTCGATCATTAAAAAAATCGGCACTATTACCAGTGGTGGCTGGCCAATAGAGGGCGATAGGGCGCCGCCCCGCCCAGTGTTTCCCAAGTGTTTTTGATTGTAATAAAAAAAAAACAATAATCACATATTTTAAGTTAATTGTGAGTTTAAATTCGCAACAAAGTATCATATATAAAAATATATATCATTTTTGGAGAAAAAGCTCCCGCTGTGTAGCAGCTAGGGCGACTTGTGTGTAACATTTTTGTGTAAACCTAATAAGTTATTTGTTTCCAGTTTGGTTCTAAACTTGTTTGTGCAATATTGTAATTATGTTTAGAATAAGAATGCCTCAAGTTGTTAATATTGGCACTTAAATAATCAGTATTTCACATAGTACTGGTATCCAGCCGTTTATGTTCAATTGTTTTGGGATGATTATTGAAAATGACTTGATAAGCTATATGCACAGCTCCACTACTTCCTGAACTAAGCACAGCCCTTTTATTTCGTGTCTGTATTGGACAAACTGATCAATCCAGGTGTGTCTGACCTCAGTAGTAACAACAACAATGGTCAGACACACCTGGATTAATCAGTTTGTCCAATGATGTAAGACAGGAAATAAAAGAGCTGTACTTAGTTCAGGAAATAGTGGAGTTGTGTACAAAGCTCAGAAAGTACAAGTTTGATTTTAAAAAAAAGCACAGCCCCACCAAGTATATTTTTCACCAGCCGCCACTGGCTATTACAGAAGGAGAACTTTTACTTTTGAACTCAGTGCGAACGTATAGATTTTATGAAGTAAACAGTTTTTGTAGATGTCAGAGGTCGGAACAAGATGAAAGAAAACTGGGTTCACCTGGTCTACTCTCAGGCAAAAACAATGTTGCTTCATTGCGTTTGCCCCTGTTACCTGGACTTTATTAGACTGTTTATTTTTGCTCAACATGCGGAGACCTAACATTTTCTGATGATGAAATGATTTCATATAGGCTAAGCCTATTTATGATTTATATTTCCGTACAATATTTACTGTAAAATGGAAGGGATGGAGATGGAGGATGGGACCTTTACTGGTGGGACGTTATATGTCGGATTTCTTTCCCCCTCCGCTCCCCCTCAACTCGACTACTGGCTATAAGAGAGTAATTCATGGAAACTTGATCACCACACCGATAAACAAACATTAAAGAGAAAGCTTTACTGTTTAAAGGAAGATCATTCATTTTACCATACAGTTGAAGCCAGAAGTGTCAGGATTGTGGGTTATTTGTCTCTGTTTGGTTTTACATCTTCATACATGAATCCACCAGAGGGTGCGGTGCAGACTGAAGCTGCAGCACACCTGCTTGTCATCAAGGCAAGGCAATTTTATCTGTGTAGCACACTTTCAACAAGTAATTCAAGGAGCTTTACATGATTAAGGGGTAAAATAAAAATAGCAGTAAAACACAGACAAAGCATATAATGTAAAAACAGCAATAAAGCAAGAAGAATACACAAAACATGATAAATGAAAACATTTCTCAAAGGCAGCTCTAAACAGATACGTTTTTAGTTGTGATTTAATAGAACTCAGTGTTTCAGCGGCTTTGCAGTCGTCTGGAAGTTTGTTCCAGATTAGAGAAGCATAGAAACTGAAAGCTGCTTCTCCATGTTTGGTTCTGATTCTAGGGATGGTGAGTAGACTGGAATTAGAGGACCTGAGTGGTCTGGGGGGGGGGGGGGGGGGGGGGTTGCTATAGTAACAGTAGATCTTCAACATACTTTGGTGCTAATCCATTCAATGATTTATAAACTAGTGCTAATCCTGCTGGATAAGAGGAGCTGGCTGCCAGTCACTCAGTGCCTGAGTGTCAGGGTTCGAATTACGGGAAGCTAAGGGGAGCTCGATCAAGCATGTTTGGAACATCGTGGACACTGCCTGGGATTAGATTGGGCAAAGTTTAACTCAAGTTTCAGACATCATGTCTAAACATAAACTGGAGCATTTCAGGTTTGTACGGCAAAAGTAAGCAGTGAAGATAACGAGTGCGCCCCGGACCGGCAGGTAATACGGCTGAAACTCAGATAGAATATTGTGCAAAAGTTCATTTTAAATAAATTTAAATTCATTTGAAATATCTTGTTTTGCATGTAATGAGTCTATATTAATAATTAGTTTCACCGTTTTAGTTAAATTACTGAAATAAATGAACTTTTGCACAATATTCTAATTTTTCGAGTTTCACCTGTAAGTCTTGCTCTCGGTGAGAGCTCATCAGCAGCAGGATCAGCTGTAACTTGGCCATCAGTGGGTACCTGCAGTGCACTGAGTCCTAAATCAGGTCATGCAGACTTTCCTTTTAACTGGACACAAACGCAGTGGAAAGGTAGGAATACCTGGCTCTTTACTAGAAATAACAAGTTAAGGTGTACAGTATGTATCAATGCAAAAAGTCTGCTGCTTGCCAAAATCAAAACTTGGGTGCATCTGTCCGAAGAATGGAGAAGTCAGCAGTGAATCACAGAATAACCTAAGAAAATGTTTTTGGCTCACAAAAGAGCAGGTGAAATTTTAGAAAGAGGAGAAAATTAATGCTTATTTAATGGTAAATTGCCTGTACTTGTATAGTGCTCATGGTATGCTCATTTAATGCAAGAACCAAATACAGTCTATATGGTGACAAAAGAAAGAATGGCTTTAAGAAAGCCCCCAGCTTTAATGAACTTACCTAAAAACTTAATAGAGCTAAAGTGTGCACAAATCACAACAGCTTGTGCTGAAATAATAAGGCACATTGCCAATCTAATGAAAGCCATTTTTTTTATATTAAAGATGTTGGGTCAGGAATCACACTTGTGGTAGCTGTGGTCCCTACTGATCTAAAGTAAGATAATATGCTGGACTGCTATTAGGTCTTGGTTTTACAATTATTTTGGTTTTGATGGTGATGATGATGATCATCATGATGGTGTTTCTGATCCAAGTTGCTCCATGATTTGTTGTTCTTGAATGGCTATGATGAGGCAGAAAATGTTGGACTGCATGTTCCCTTGTTGCTTTTCTTTTGTTCAGAAGCTATTAAACTACCCAAAATTTTTTTTAGGTTATTGACCGTTATGTCATAAAATATATACGTGTTTGCAGGTGAATTTGGAAATCTCAGTGCAGGTTGAAAAATATGGCTCCCCCAAAAGCTTTGGTGTAATTCGAACCCTGCTGAGTGTTAACCAATGTGGTACCTCCAAGCCCTCTGAGTTCCTATAGTTTTCATGTTCCTCACTTTATGATTAATATTTCCCTGTGTCTCCATTCCAAGGTTTTACTCAGTGCAAATTTCTGGACATGTTCCTTCATGTTCAGTTCTGGTCTCCTTGTGTCTACTAGTTGTGGCTGCTGAAGGAGGAGAAGCCTCTCCCGATCTCTCGCTTTATACTCTTTTCTTTTCTTTTCTTAGCGTTTTTCTTAGTTACTTTATACACCGAGCTTCTGGAGTTCCTGTATCAGACCGGATCTCTTTTTTGGATTACTTTCGGATGGACTGTGGATTACCAAAATAGTGTTTTGCTCAGCTGAGGACTTGGAAGATAGTGTATCTTCGTCTTGATTGTTTCAATTCTCTAGAGCAGTTTTTCAGATTTATTTTGAACTATACACTGGAAATGGAAAGGAGACAAGTTTACTGATGACTACACGCAGAGAGGAAGAACCTGGCAGCCAGGTGTTATCTCAGTCCAACACTCTAGCACAGAAGCCACAGAACAACACTACTCCTTCAGCCAAAAGGCGTTTAATGGGTAGAACACCCCATTCAGGGGTCTTTCCACACCCCTGTGCGATATGGGGTCCGGAGGAGGAACAGGTGGTCTGGTCGGGGACCTAGGCTGATGGGCTGCTTTGCCACTATGGGGCCCTTGGCGGTCTGCTTGTCTCCGTCCTTGAAGGTAGGGGGTCCATCTTCTGGGTCCGGGGGCTGGTTGCTCTACTGGGGCATCAGTACCTGGACCTGGGAGCATAGAGTGTGTAAGGGGTGTGTGATTGAGGGTACAGCGTCCTTTCTCGGGTGTCTTGGTGTGTCGTGAGATTGTATGTGCGTAAGAGGAAGGGAACATATGATTGTGTCTGTATGTCTTGGTCTACTTGTCAGGTAGGGTTTTGGGCTGCCCTCTCGCCTGGCGCACCTCAGACCTTACATCTAATGGGGGACCTATTTCCCCTCCGTCACCCCCTGCCACTGACTGATGCCCCTGCCCGCTGGTGCGTGCCTGACCGGGCCTGGGTGGAACAGTGTGTCGGTCGGCCGATGTGCTGGGCTGATGTCTTCCTTTTGTTGGTTGGGGCACCTCTTTCGGGGGTGCCAGGTTTGGGATTGTTGGGTGGTGCCTGTTCGGTGGCTGGGCGGGATACGGATCCAGCGTCTCTGCTCGTTCAATCACCTGTTCTGTGGCCTCGTCATTGCGGCCCCCTGGGCCCCACTGCATCGTAGTCGCTGTATGTTTCCCTGGGGCTCTCCTCTGCTCCTCTCTTGGGGGATGCGGTCGGCCCCACGCTGGTTTGCCTGGGGCTCTGGGGGTCCTTTGGATGTTTTGGCTCCGAACTCCTTCTTGTCTGCATTGATTCCTGGGAGACGGATTGATGGCTGCTCACACCAGCTATCGAACCTTATATGCACCAGCATGCTGACACACACAAACACATAGGTGTGGGGTCTCCGGTGTTTACAGATATATTCTTGGGCTGAGGTTATTATTACTACATCTTGATTAATCGGTACCATGAGCTTTTCAGTGACATTGTTGTTGTATTTTTATATCCATTTTTGTGTGATGTGGTTGTGTAGTTCTTAGTTCACAATGTTTGGTTTGTTTTGTCGAATTTCCATTTTTTGTTTTTGTTTTCCCGTCTCTCTGCCGTCCTGTGGGTATGGCGGCAGACTTCGATGTTTTCCTATGTTTTCTTTGTTCCCCTTCCTCTGTTGTATTTTCAACTCACCCTCTCTCTTGACTTTTTGTTTCCTACCTCTCTTCTTCATCTTCTTTCTTTCTTCCCCTTTATTTTCCATCTCCGTGTCCATAACATCAGAAAATAAAACCCACAGCAATTCATAATAAAGTTTTTTCACACATATATATCAAGTGGAGTACTATAGCAAAAGCTGTAATGCTCCACTTGTGAAAGTAAATCTGTTGGGCTTCTACTTGGTACTCAGACACCAATTCTGAGCTCCAGACTGTTAAACAGGACACGTAAAAAAAAAAAAAAAAAAAGAACACCCCATTCAGAGTTTAATGAAGACTGGCTGGCTTTAAAGGACACTGAATCTACACCTGCCTTCTCTGCTCCCAGGAAGAAGAAACAAAAGAACCAGCAACCCAGAGCAAGAGATATCACTCCCCCTGGAATATCGCTGAGAAACAGATTCGCAGCCCTCAGTTCCAAAAAAGACAACGCAGCACCTGGGACCAGTCAAGGTCACCTAGAGAAATCCATCCACATCAAGTGGACACATAAGAAAGTAAGAACCTCCCCAGCAAACGTTCTCATCAAACATGAACACTAGTGTTATCAGCTGCCCCAGGAATACATTAGAATACAGACAATTTTACAACAGCACCCTAAACTGAAAAAGCTTGATATCCACACAGGTGCAACTGATGTAGCCAAGAAACAATCAGATTCTGAGGAGAAACTTCTCTGATCTGCTACAGAGACTTGATGGACCTAAAATAAACATCTTTATCAGCGGACCAGTGCCTGAAGGAAATTAAGAAAGGTACAGTAAACTTTGCATGCTCCATAAATGGTTGAAGAGAAAATCTGTTGAAAAATAGATCCCATTTATTAATAACATTAAAATATTTGGATGTGCAAAACACTTGTTCAAGATAAATGGACGCTATCTTAAAAGAGCTGGACTGAGACTGTTGACCTCAAATTATTTCTGTTATTTGAATAAACACTTGATAAAGCACCCGAGAGCTGACCTCGAAGCATGGCCCGTGGATACTATTACAGAACAAAAACTTCCCCACACACACCAAGTGAAGATTACGTTACCAGTACAGACAGATGCACGACCCTCAGAGATTGACAAAGCAGCGAGCAAAGACTTACATCACTCAGCAAAGAGTTCTTCAAGTATTCCAATGTCATCAGACTCATTGGCACCTAATGACTATCCGTTTAGAGATTTCTCAGATAGACTGAAAGCACAAATTAGAATTGAGTCACAACTAACACCAAAACTTGGACTACATCAGGCCTCTGAGACTAACAATGGATGTATTCCACCCATGCCCCCACTAGTAATAACAGACATCTGATATAGAAGGGAACCAGACAGTAATTCTATTCCCACCGTCTCCCAGAAGTTGCCCGGCCTCCGGAAAGAATCATTCAAGTTATTATAAGCAGCAGAAAACAAAAAATTCAAGCCAAATGCTGTCATATGAAATCAAATCTCTAATTGATCACCTGTCAGAAGGTTGACCTACCCATCACCAAATCACTTAATTTAGCTTTATTAAATATCAGGTCTTTATCAGGAAAGTCACTCCTAATTAATGAATTCATCACTGAGTATAAAATACATACCCTTTTTTTAATCAGAAACCTGGCTAGACGTAAATAATGAAACCTATGTATTGACAGAATCTACTCCTCCAAATTACAATTTCTTAAGCGAGAGCAGGAAACACAGACGAGGTGGAGGCGAAGCCACAATTTTTCATAACTCAATGAACTTTAAAAAGATATCTGTGGGCACATTTGACTCTTTTGAATACCTAGCCACCCAGATAAATGAGCCTAAAAAAGCTATATTTCTAAGTTTATATAAACCCCCAAAACTTAACTCTAACTTCTTTAGTGATTTCAGCGGCCTTGTTTCTGTAATATGTATCGATTATGACCAATTAATCATTGTGGGGGACTTCAACATCCATACTGACAACCACCCAGATAGACTAGCAAAAACATTAAGTGACACTCTTCATAAATTCGGCCTGACCCAGAATGTCAAACAACCAACACAATTGAGGACACACTCTGGACTTAATTATCTGCAACGATTTAAATATATCCGATCATTTCTGATCATTTCTGTATTTTCTTTGAAACCAATACATCTGTTAAACTATCTAGCCACAGTGAGACAACTGTAAAAAAGCATCTTCTCGGGGACAGTTCAGTTGAAAACTTTAAACTCAGAAAACTCGACTCCAGGTTCACTGTGGGATCTACAAAGAGAGACTGAACAGATATCAGTTAACTTTAAAAGATGCTAGGGAATCTTTCTTCTCTGTAATCATTAACAGAAACATTAATATTGCATGGACTCTGTTTGCAACAGTGGAAAGACTAACTAATCCTCCAGTGACAGTGGCCCCTGAACTAAATTCTACCAGGGAATGCCATAAATTTGCAGCTTTTTCACTGAAAAGATTCTAACAATTAGACAGTTGGTCTGTAGCGCAGCATTGAACCGACTACCAGTGTTATACCCAACTAACACCAATGTAGAAAAAATGTTGGAATTCCATGAATGAAACATCAAATAACCTAGAAGAAATCATCAACCAATTAAGCTCCTCCTCTTGCTGTCCTAATATCCTAACCACAGCTTTCCTTAAGAAAGTTTTCCCTAACATTGGGTCTGATCTGATTCAAATAGTGAACTCATCCCTCCTGTCAGGTGTCTTCCCCCAGGCTTTAAAAACAGCAGTTATTAAACCACTGCTAAAAAAGAATAAGCTGGACAACATGTTAATGCAGAACTACAGGCCAATTTCTAATCTTCCATTCATCAGTAAGATTATTGAAAAAGCTGATTCAACAGTTAAATAGCTTCAATGTTTTCCAGTCTGGTTTCCGTGCTCACCACAGCACTGAGACTGCCCTCATCAAAGTTTTCAATGACATTCACATAAATACAGACTGTGGTAGAACCACAGTGCTGGTTCTGTTGGACCTCAGTGTTGATCATTATATATTACTGGAAAGACTGGAGAGCTGGGTCGGATTCTCTGGTACAGTACTTGGCTGGTTTGAGTCTTACCTAAAGAACACGGACTTCTTTGTTTCAATGGGAAACTTTTCATCAGAACGAACAGAAATCAAATGTGGGGTGCCCCATGGCTCCATCCTGGGGCCCCTCTTATTTAATATCTACATGCTCCCACTAGGCAAGATTATAGCAACCAATACGATTAACTATCATAACTATGCAGGTTATACTTAGCTCTACATTATGATTTGTTGTGGGAAAAAATGTCTTCTTCCCTTCATAGGAATGAGGCTGAAGTCTGCATCAGCGTTTTTCATATTTTATTACGGCCAGTCTTACTGATTAATCACAATTTAACTGTGAACTATCCACGATTAATCATTCCTAAAAAAAAAAAGTTAAAGTTTCTGTGTAACCATTTAACTTCTTCCAGCCATTTGCAGAGTCAAGTTACCCGATTAACATTTTCTGAATATAAAGCTAACTGCTTCTTATTAATTTCGGACAACGCCAAGCATCCTCCTCACTGGACTATCCTTCAACACAGGGTGTTATCTTCAGTCAGGAGCTTTTACAGTTTTGTCACAACACAGACTGCTACAGGAGATCCGTCCTGGCTGCAGCTGTCACGATCTACACCAACTCCTTAAACACACTTAATTCCCCTCTGGGATCAGTGAAGTATGTCTGAATTAAAGTTTCCTCAACAACAAATGAATTATTTCTTATTGACTCTGCAATGCATTTGCAAATGGTGAGATGTTTAACCTGTGTGTTTCCTTTGTAGTTATCCTGCAGCTACTGGTTCAATTAATGATGTTAGCAAAGGTTTAGGGATCGCTGCATTTTTGTTTTGCTCTTTCCAGTTACTTTATCAGATCGTTTATAACCAAAACGTTTTTCATTTTTGGATAGAACTTGTACTTTATGCAGTTTTTTTATCAAAGAGATTTGTTCAATCAACAGCATAAAACATAATTACATCTCTATGGTCCAAGAAGAGACATTCTTATGGACCCGAAGATCCAGTTTGGGTCTGTCATGCTGTCTACGTGATGAGCTAGCACTGAAAAACAGGACAGGTTGAATTTTGGGATAACCAGGGCGAGTCATCCTGTGCATGTGTTAAGTACGTTAAACCCAATTTCTCGCCTTAATCCTCCAAATCAATCGACCTGTGTTATCGAATTGATCTTAACAGTCTTAATTTAGGATTCTTATGTGTGCTTAAAATCCTTGAAAATGCTTGAAAAGTGTTTGAATTTTATTTGGAGAAACAGTGTGAACCCTGCTAATTATTAATTCTTTCTTAAAGGTAAGGTAACCTTTTGCAAATTCTATGATGTCTTTAAGTATTTGCATGATTTACCCTCTAATGTATTTAGCTTAATCTTTTTAGTTTCTGCAATTTTTCTTATTTCATGGTCCTTTTCCTTAGTTTATTCTTGTATTCTAATTTCTGAATATTTGAATTACATTTGCATGTTTCAGGATCTACTATTTTATTTGAGTTCAAGTCTTGCCATATTTGTGCTTCCTGCATTATTGCCAAGATGGTCTTGCCATACACGTTTATTTCTTTGTATTGCTGTTTCTTAGCTTGTTGATGGCTTTTTCTCATTATGTCTTTTATGTGTTAATTTGGTTTACCTTTCCCTATGTCATTAAGTCTGTTTTATTTTCCTCTCATGTTAGTCCTCCTTCAGGTTCCTTGTAGTCACCTTTAATCTCTAGTTATGACTTTCACTTGTGCTGCCAAATCTTCCTCATGTATTCCACCTGATCTGTGTCCTACAAGTTCATTGTTTTTCAGTGTTCAGTGCCGGATTCTCTTAAACCCGGATTCTCTCTATTTATTTCCCGTGTTCACAGCTTGTTCCCGACAGGGATAGAGTACTCGAGTCTTGGACTCGGATCCCCGGTCTTGATTCGTGTCACCTTTCAGGGACTTGTGACTTGACTTGAGCAGCTCTTAAACTCGAACTATGACATAAGAAATAGCTATTGTTGGAATTAGCGTGCAGCCAATGTTAATATTAGGTTGTTCTATTAGGTCAAACTACTGGATACATTTAATAACTTCCCAAAACCTTGAAGTTTTGCAGACGTTATTCCTATTATATATTGTGTTAGAATCTATTCTAAGCATATTTATTGTTCTGCTCCCACTACTGTGTTAGCTTGGTGATAGCGTAAGGTGTTTAGTACATCCATCCATCCATCCATCCATCCATCCATCCATCCATCCATCCATCCATCCATCCATCGATTTTCTGTACCCATATATCATATATCATATATCATCTCCTATCCGACATGGCACCTAAATGGGCAGAGGCCCAATTTTTGAAACGCCCTCATTTTGGTTGCAGCTTTAACGAGTTCATTCAGGAATTTAAAATTACTTTTAGTCAAGACTCAGATAATACAGCTCTATCCCATGGCGTTTAGAAACTAATACAAGGCTCTAGATCTGTATCTGAGTTCACCATTGTATTTGCTCTTATTGATCAGCCTAAAACCCTGGATAAACCTGTTACCTTAACCCTTCGACTGGACAATCGGCTCAGAAACAGAAATAAAAAAGGAGCAGACGAACTCAACTGCCACGTCTTGACATCTCAGTTCCATCTACTCCTAGCATGTCTCCACAATCTTCTTCAAGACCTTCACTACTAGAACTGGACCAGTCATTCCCCGGAGGAACGGCAGCGAAGAGTAGAATCCAGCCTCTGCATCTATTGTGGTAATTCAGGTCGCTTCATCGTATCTTGTCCAATTAAATGAGAAGGTCCATCGGTAGATACAGGGAAACAGAAGGATCAACTCCTCCCAGGTACCAATCCGCATTTAACACTCCGTCACACAATTCTTCAATAGTGAGTCTATCAATCTTGAAGCTTAATTGATTCCGGTTGTGCGCAAAGCCTCATAGACCAGAATCTAGTCTAAGAGTGCAATATTGAAATCGTTACCCTAAATAAACGCTCAACATCTCAGCTCTGAATGGGGAGATTTTTCACCAGATTACCCACAGGACTAAACCCCTTCAGTTGATCCTCTCAGTTCACCACCATGAAGTCATTTCCTTTTTTGTTTCTCCATCTTCACGCTCCTCCCTTGTCCTTGGTTTTGACTGGCTCTACAAACATAATCCACATCTGAACTGCTCAGAATCCTGCATTTAGTCCTGATCCATAAACTCTCTTTTCTCCTGCTTGCAGTCTGCTGTTCCTCAAAGCCCTCTCCTGGCGCAACGCAAACAAGTTGACCCACCTGATCTATCCCATGTCCTGGAAGAGTACCATGATACAAGCCAAGTCTTCAGTAAAAACAAAGCTTTTTCCCTGCCTCCACATCGTCCCTATGATTGTGCCATTGACCTCCTCCCTGGTGCTCCTCAGCCTTCGAGCAGTCTCTTCTACATGTCCAGACCAGAACATGAATCCATGAAAAAATACATAAAGGATCCATTAGCAGAAGGCATCATTCATCATCACCAGTGGGAGCGGGTTTCTTCTTCGTGGGTAAGAAAGACGGTTCCCTCCGACTCTGCATCAATACAGAGGACTCAATCAAATCAATTTAAAAACTAAATATCCATTGCCTCTACTCGCCTCTGCCTTCGAATCGGGCCATGGTGCCTGTGGGTCAGATCACTTTTACAAAAATATGACAAGACTTTTACATATGCTGAATAAAACCAGACATTCACATTTTTTGCTTCCTGTCTGGGTTATATCAGACCAAACCTCTCTAGTTTCAGGTCATTTAGAATCAATTATTTCTATATGCTAAAAGCTCCAATAATAAGACAATACGTCAGATTTATTTACTAAAGCTGCTATAACGAATCCGCAGAACAAGCTAGCTTAAAACATAAACAGTCACAGAACTCTGTGCTTTTGACACAGTCGATCATAATATTCTCTTAGAAAGGCTTGAACATGTTGCAGGGATCAAAGGAACAGCACTAGGCTGGTTTAAATCATATTTGTCTGATAGATTCCAGTTTGTTCATCTAAATGATAAATCATCTTCACTCTCAAGGGTTACTTGTGGAGTTCCACAGGGTTCTGTCCTTGGACCAATTCTTTTCACCATATATATGCTTCCAATTGGTAGAATCATTAGACAGCATGGGATACATTTCCACAGCTATGCCGATGATACACAACTATATTTATCCATAAATCCTGATGAACCCAGTCAGTTAGGTAGATTACAGGCATGTCTGGAAGACATAAAAACATGGATGACCCTAAACTTTTTGCTTTTAAATTCTGACAAGACAGAAGTTGCTGTCTTTGGACCAGAAGTTCTTAAACAGAAACTGATTAGTCAATCACTTCATCTGGATGGCATTAAATTGGCCCCCAGTAATAACGTAAAGAACCTCGGCGTTATTTTTGACCAAGACTTGACATTTAAATCCCATATTAAACAGGTTTCTAGGATTTCTTTCTTTCACCTCCGGAATATTGCTAAAATTAGAAACATCCTGTCCAGGAGTGATGCTGAGAAACTAGTCCATGCATTTGTTACCTCAAGGCTGGACTACTGTAATTCTTTACTATCAGGAAGTCCACAAAATGCCATTAAAAGCCTTCAGTTGATCCAAAATGCGGCAGCAAGAGTTCTGATGAATATTAAAAAGAGAGATCACATTTCTCCTGTTTTAGCTTCCCTTCATTGGCTCCCTGTTAAATCCAGAATAGAATTTAAGATCCTTCTTCTTACATACAAAGCCCTTAATAATCAAGCTCCATCATACATCAGAGATCTAATTGTTCCATATGTTCCTAAAAGAGCACTTCGCTCTCAGACTGCAGGTTTACTTGTAGTTCCTAGGATTTCTAAAAGTAGAATGGGAGGCAGATCTTTTAGTTATCAGGCTCCTCTCCTGTGGAACCAGCTCCCAGCTTTAGTCCGTGAGGCAGACACTCTGTTTACTTTTAAGGCCAGGCTTAAAACTTTACTTTTTGATAAAGCTTATAGTTAGAGTGGCTTAGGTCATCCTGAGCTATCTCTGTAGTTATGCTGCTATAGGCTTAGACTGCTGGAGGACAGACTGACCACTTTTCTTCACTCTGCTACTTCCTTTTCTCCTACGACTCTCCAGTTGTATTACAGTACATTCTGTTATTTCGACTGTTAACTTTGTTTTCTCTCAGTGTTTTTCTCTCCATAGAAGGTATACCTGGTCTGGTATCCTGCTTGGCTGCAATGCCCTGTTGGACGGGGGGCATCGACTGGGATGATGCTCCCAGTAACTGAACATCCACTGTGTCCTGTTATCAACTTTTTACTTTCTGTAACATAGAAAGTTCTCTTATATCAGATCTTCTGTTCCTTCTGTGTCTCTGCTCTGTCTTCTCAAACCCCCAGACGGTCGTGGCAGATGGCCGCTCCTACTGAGCCTGGTTCTGTTGGAGGTTTCTTCCTGTTAAAGGGGAGTTTTTCCTCTCCACCGTCGCTACATGCTTGCTCAGTATGAGGGATTGCTGAAGGATTGCTGTGGTTGGAAAGTCTGCATCAACGGGGCCCAACCTCACACCAATGACTGACGCAATCTGCTGGGATTCCTTAAATAGGAAACTTTTTAACTGATTGGAACATTTGTATAAATGTATTGAAATGACTTCTTGTTAAGAGCCTTGAGATGACATCTGTTGTGAATTGGCGCTATATAGATAAACTGAATTGAATTGAATTGAATTGAACTCTCACCGCTCCCGTCAGCAATCATCCCTAGGCCACGCCCCCCTGATTTGGGAATGCATATTGCCACAAACGAGAGAAAGCAAAACACCAGTTGCAGGTTGGTCACCAGTTTCTAGTTTTCTGTGATGTCAAATGACGTTTTCTTTTTGGGACTCTGGTAGTTTGTCCTAAAGTTGAAGTGGTAGCAGCCGACTGTTTCTCCTCCTCTGACATTATTGAGCGGAGAACCTCTAACACCAGTGGTGTTCTGGTGCTAATCGCAGGAGTGCGTAATGAGGGGAGGAGCCATGTAAATGAGGAAGTGTGCTCGTCCGGTGAGACAGACAACCGGATGGTCCAATGGTTGTTCAGACCGAGCCATGTTATTGGCTGAGATATTTAGACAAATGCGACAGAACCACTTAAAAATTTCTTTATAATTTTTCTTTAATTTCCACAAAATATTTATAGCTACACTATGTCTTAGCATAGTTAAGAGGCATGGAAAAAAGTTTTAAGCTAGTTTGTTTTGCAGATTCCGTGTAGCAGCTTTAATTTGGAAGTTGGAGAGAAAATGGCGCTTTACACATCTAGAGGATTCCTATTTAACCTGGAATAACAGTCTACTGCTGTATAAAAAGACCCTTCGACAAGCTAGAACAGCATATTTTTCATCATTAATAGAGGCGAATAAAAACAATCCTAGGTTTCTTTTTAGTACAGTTGCCAAACTTACACAGAGTCATAGCTCTGTTGAGCAAACTATTCCCCCAGCTCTTAGCAGTGATGATTTTATGAGATTCTTCATAAATAAAATAAATTTTATTAAAAATAAAATCATTGGCATCCTCCCAAACATGATTACTTCTTCCTCAGTAAATGAGTCAGTATCGGAAAGAACTGTAGAACCTCAGTATTGCTTAGGCTGTTTTGATTCAGTCGAGCTTTCAGAATTATCAAAAATATTAGCCTCATCTAAATCTTCAACTTGTATTTTGGACCCAATCTCAACCAAATTATTTAAAGAAGTGTTCCATTTGGTTCCTGGCCCCATTTTGGATATGATGAATCTATCCTTAGTAAACGGATACGTACCACAGGAATTTAAAATAGCTGTAATTAAACCTTTACTCAAGAAACCTTCCCTTGATCAAGATGACTTAGTGAATTACAGACCTATATCTAACCTTCCTTTCTTATCCAAAGTCCTTGAGAAAATTGTTGCTAATCAAGTCTGTGAACATCTAAACAGTAACGAGCTGCTTGAAGAGTTTCAGTCAGGTTTTAGAGCTCATCATAGCACTGAAACAGCACTGGTGAAGGTTACTAATGATATTCTCATGGCCTCAGATAATGGACTTGTGTCTGTTCTGGTTTTGTTAGATCTCAGTGCTGCTTTTGACATAGTCGATCATAATATTCTCTTAGAAAGGCTTGAACATGTTGCAGGGATCAAAGGAACAGCACTAGGCTGGTTTAAATCATATTTGTCTGATAGATTCCAGTTTGTTCATCTAAATGATAAATCATCTTCACTCTCAAGGGTTACTTGTGGAGTTCCACAGGGTTCTGTCCTTGGACCAATTCTTTTCACCATATATATGCTTCCAATTGGTAGAATCATTAGACAGCATGGGATAAATTTCCACAGCTATGCCGATGATACACAACTATATTTATCCATAAATCCTGATGAACCCAGTCAGTTAGGTAGATTACAGGCATGTCTGGAAGACATAAAAACATGGATGACCCTAAACTTTTTGCTTTTAAATTCTGAAAAAAAGGAATTTGCTGTCTTTGGACCAGAAGTTCTAAAAAAGAAACTTATTAGTCAATCACTTCATCTTGATGGCATTAAATTGGCCCCCAGTAATAACGTAAAGAACCTCGGCGTTATTTTTGACCAAGACTTGACATTTAAATCCCATATTAAACAGGTTTCTAGGATTTCCTTCTTTCACCTCCGGAATATTGCTAAAATTAGAAACATCCTGTCCAGGAGTGATGCTGAGAAACTAGTCCATGCATTTGTTACCTCAAGGCTGGACTACTGTAATTCTTTACTATCAGGAAGTCCACAAAATGCCATTAAAAGCCTTCAGTTGATCCAAAATGCGGCAGCAAGAGTTCTGATGAATATTAAAAAGAGAGATCACATTTCTCCTGTTTTAGCTTCCCTTCATTGGCTCCCTGTTAAATCCAGAATAGAATTTAAGATCCTTCTTCTTACATACAAAGCCCTTAATAATCAAGCTCCATCATACATCAGAGATCTAATTGTTCCATATGTTCCTAAAAGAGCACTTCGCTCTCAGACTGCAGGTTTACTTGTAGTTCCTAGGATTTCTAAAAGTAGAATGGGAGGCAGATCTTTTAGTTATCAGGCTCCTCTCCTGTGGAACCAGCTCCCAGCTTTAGTCCGTGAGGCAGACACTCTGTTTACTTTTAAGGCCAGGCTTAAAACTTTCCTTTTTGATAAAGCTTATAGTTAGAGTGGCTGAGGTCATCCTGAGCTATCTCTGTAGTTATGCTGCTATAGGCTTAGACTGCTGGAGGACAGACTTACCAATTTTCTTCACTCTGCTACTTCCTTTTCTCCTACGACTCTCCAGTTGTATTACAGTACATTCTGTTATTTCGACTGTTAACTTTGTTTTCTCTCAGTGTTTTTCTCCCCATCGAAGATATACCTGGTCTGGTATCCTGCTTGGCTGCAATGCCCTGTTGGACGGGGGTCATCGACTGGGATGATCCTCTCAGTAACTGAACATCCACTGTGTCCTGTTATCAACTTTTTACTTTCTGTAACATAGAAAGTTCTCTTATATCGGATCTTCTGTTCCTTCTGTGTTCTGCTCTGTCTTCTCAAACCCCCAGACGGTCGTGGCAGATGGCCGCTCCTACTGAGCCTGGTTCTGTTGGAGGTTTCTTCCTGTTAAAGGGGAGTTTTTCCTCTCCACTGTCGCTACATGCTTGCTCAGTATGAGGGATTGCTGAAGGATTGCTGTGGTTGGAAATCTGCCCAACCTCACGCCAATGACTGACGCAATCTGCTGGGATTCCTTAAATAGGAAACTTTTTAACTGATTGGAATGTTTGTATAAATGTATTGAAATGACTTCTTGTTAAGAGCCTTGAGATGACATCTGTTGTGAATCGGCGCTATATAAATAAACTGAATTGAATTGAACCTTATTAAGAGATCTCATATGCATGCGTCTAATACCTTAGTATCTATACTTCTACTTGAGTAATGAATGTGAATACTTTTGACACTTCTACTTATATCAAACAGAAATAATGTTGGTGATTATGACCTAAAACAAGAGAAGTTTGGTCTGATTTCACTTCAGACAGAAAGAAAAAAAGGTGGATGTGTGTTTTTATTAGGTGTATGTAAACTTCTAGTTTCAACTGTTTAAATGAAGGGTGCTGGAAGTTATTGACTCTGTTGAGCATTAAATTGAAAACAGTATTTTATCCAACTCTAAAAAAGACACGATGCTTCATAGCCGGGAAGTTAAATATTAGGCAGTTTATTCTACCACAATATTTAACAATCGCGTTGTACTTTTCTTTCCCAACATTCCAAACAAAGAAAACAGTGGAGAAGGTTCAGTCACAATCTCTGAGATGGTTTTACAATATTACTTCTAAAATACCTTCAACCTCCGATATGAATAAAACATCGGATTACAGGAATGCTGCCGGGGCCCTAATCAACCATGTGATTGGGACAAACAAGACTAGTATTGAACTTTTTCACCAACAAGCATTCCAGGTGGCTTTGGTAAATAAAGGATGAATATGTAGAAAAGTCGCCCTGCGACGTACTGGCGACCTGTCCAGGGTGTACCCCGCCTCTCGCCCCATGACAGCTGGAGATAGGCACCAGTCCCCCCGCAACCCTGTATAGGAATGACGGGTACAGAAAATGGATGGATGGATGGATGGATGTAGAAAAGTCATTGGGAGTCTTATTAGAGGGTTATGCACCAAATATAAACATTGTTGCATTTGAAATGGTTTGTGTGACACTAACAAGATTCTTTGGACCTTTGAAAACACATCTTCTGCCCACTGTGTAGCATAGTAGAGGATCTATGGTGCTTTGGGCCAGTTTTCCCCCCAAACATCATGGAAAAAGACTGGAAATAGCTCATCACTCGGTTCTTCAGCTGGACAAGGATTTAACACATATGACCAAGTCCACCAAAGAATGGTAGACAAAATCAACCTTCCTCCATAGTCATCACAGCCTCCTGCTTAGAAACATCCCTGTCTCTATTTGCCCTGATCTTTTGACCTTATAGAGGATATCACACTAACGTTTAGCCTGGGCTTCTCCAAAACATTATCACTAACGGTTAAAGGAAACACGTTGGTCAAATAAAAAGACTTAGAATCTAAATCTGTCGGCCGTATGAACAACTTTAGACTCAACTGGTGATGCATCAGTTCAGCCTGTTAGTGCTTACAGGTTAGCTTGCTAAGGAACCGCCTGATTTTCTTCCAATATTTACAGCACAACTACATAATCGTGATAAAAGAAATGCTGTTTAAAACAATCACACACTGGTTGGTCTTTGACTCGGCCACCCCAGCCATCGGTTTTGGTCTGTTCTTGGTCTGGACTCAGTTTAGGTGAGGTAACACTACTACTGAGTCTTAATGCCAGGGGAACCACTTACTGTTGCACTAGCAACCGCATGGCCAACTCAATGTTCGCTGCCTTAGACCCCCAATAAGTTGACAAACTTCTAAGAAATAGTTTAAGAAAACAAGTTTTGCAAAGATCATTAGCGCTGTTTTTTAATTTTTTTAGTGAAAGTCGTATCATGAAAGGAAAATAAGTCTGTGAACAAAGCCTCGCGCTCAATCTCATCTGTACAAAAACCTCGCTGTTGAATCAGGTAACAAAAACAAGAGTTTTACCAGAGGTATGCACCTTAATCTTGTTTTTGAAACATCCATGAAGACTGGAGTCCCTGCATACACGGCTTCAACAAGCATTGGGAAAACATCATCAAAGAGGAGGATGAGGAGAAAGAAATGCTGGGGTTGGTGTTCCCACCAGTAGAGATAAACCCAGACAGGAAGCCAGGTGTGGAGGGGAGGAGAAGAAGGAAGGAGAGAAGTCAGAAAAGAAGCAGAGGCTGCCAATCTCCCCACTGCATGCTGGGAGTTGTACCTGGCAGGAGAAATTAGCGGCGTTCGCGCTAAGTGAAAGGGATAATCCCTCTCTGACGAAGAGGTGGTGCTGGTGCTGGTGGTGGGGGGTGGGGGGGAGGGGGGGGATCAATGATCCCTTCTGTGTTCCTCTGATTTTAGGTCCCCGCCAGGTTTATTTATTAAGAGGATAAGCCCCTCTTGTGTATGCAAACCTCGAAGGGAAGAGCGCCGCTGTCGCTCTGATGCTGATGTGAGGTTCTGCCAGGATCCTGGCTGCAGTCCCAGACAAGGAATATCGTACAGGTGGGTTAAAGACCGGATCAAAAACAGCTCCATGAAAGCAGAACAAGGAGAACGATGCAGCACCTACATCCTTCAATAGAGCCTTCATGTCATCGCACTCTCCCTTCAAAAAGAAATAAAGGAGCTTCTCCGAATCTTGATCAAACAACCCATAGCAGGATTACTACTGATCTTGTCTTTATCATGTAAAAAGATGAAATCATTAAATAAAAGTGACAGGAAGAAAGCAACTGTTGGGTTAAAAAGGATTAGTAACCCATTAGATGAGGATCTGTATGAAACCCGAGGCCACCAGCTGTTCAGCGCTCCCCTTAACGGCCTGAAAAATGGACACATTTAAACCCCCCACCCCACCCCACCCCACCATCCCACTCATTTAATGATAGAAAACACCGTGACTCCTATGCAGACATTTTTATACAGATTCTGCTCTCAGTTCATGTTTTTTTCTTTACTATAAATGAAATATGGGATCCAGCTGGAAACAGTTTGAGACAAAACGGAGAAGCTTTGATGAAAAAGGGAGACAATGTAGTCCAAATCAAAATGTATATAGTATATAGAGTACATAGTTCCTTGCTTTGGTTAGGAAGTAATAACATAAAAAGTTGGAAGAGGCCCTAGTACCCAACCAAGTGAAACTATAATTTAATCTGCCTGGGTGGCAAAAATATAAAATATAGAAAAATCATGTACATCACCTGGAACACAACATCCCCATGGTAAAACATGGTTGTGGCAGCATCATGTTATGGGAATGTATCATTTTTTCCATAAGTTTGAGGTTCTGATGTGAAAAATGGGAAACCATTAACAGAGAAATGAATGTTCTCTGTCAGCTGTCAGCTCAGCAGATCATCTCCTTTACACGGTAGAGCTCAGATCCTCGTCCAAACAGAAAAATCTTTATATTAGAAAAATATACAAATACAAAAAACAAAATGAGAAAAAATCATATATTCATATAAGAATATACAAGAATATACAACAACAAGGGAGAAAAAGATTACAACTAAACAAAAAGCTTCTGTTTCCATGTTGCGTTATGATATATAGCAATTGTACTCTTCTAAAGGATTTCTAAGGAGCTTACGATCCTGTATGCAAGTTTTAAAAGCTTTATTAATAATCAAGAAGTGGTTCTACTGATGCAAAATCATATTTTCTCAATAAACAACTTTAACTGATCCACAGTAACTGCAAATTATTAGTTTATAAATAGGCTTAATTAATAACATGTATTACTTGTTTAATAAAGGTACTCTTATTGCTTACTCTAACAAAGTAAAGAACCAAACATACATAAAGAAATGTGTCAATTTGTTGGTCAGAGATCTTGTGATAGTTGCATAAATCATATGAAATTCCACTGAAAGGGTCAAATGCATAAGGCGCTTTGCTGCTGGGCTTTATTGATATTAATAACATTGTGATTTTAAAATGTTTAACTTTAAATCAGGGACACCAGTTGGGTTTACGGGATGAGACAATGTGGCAACATTTGCAGTGTTTTTATTTACTCATTAAAAGTTGATTCAAATTTGGACAAAAGCTAAGGATTTAATGATTTAATTTGACAGTGTACAGTATGTGTCATTGAGTTTAGATCCATCATCCCAGGCTTATTTTAAATTCTGGATGGCTGAGTGTATATGAGGGTTTGTTCAAGTCCACAGTGGTGTTGCGTTTGCCAATCTGTTCTCGGAGCGAACGCTCCCTGATGAACATCCTTGGGCTAACGAGTGCCTCATTGATTTCTTAGGACACAGAAAGATAAGCGAAGAAACAGGCTGAGAGGCTATGGAGAGGGATCCAGGCTGCCTTGGCCTTATTGGGAAGTTAAAAGGTTGTTCCACCTGCAAAGGAGACGGGGATGAAACACCTTATTATGTGTTAAATGTCAGGGCTGGATTATTAACAGGCTGCTCACTTGTATGACTGAACAATGATTCACCCAGCTGGAACGGTTGTGGGTGACACCAACGTGTGCTGTTCGTGTTACATTACCACTGTACCTGTGAGGAGCGCTCATGCTGCTGCTAACTTCCTAATGATATCATCTCTCTGCTTCATCTGCTGGGAATCTGCTCGCTAACACTGTGATATGGAATTCATCTCTGACTAACTCACAAACTTTTGTTTTCAAGCAAGTGTTCAAACACTTTATCTTTTATACTTCTCTATGATGCTGGCTCTGCATACTGTAGCATAGACTGCTATTGTATTTAAATCTCAAGCTTTAACAAAGAGAAAATTATATTTCATCTAAAAATGAAAAGTTGTTAAATATTGTTTACAAATCTGGTGTTTTTAGCAGTGTTACTTTAAACCAAACAAAAAAAGCTGTTTTTAGAGTTATGCCACTTGAGCAAAGCTACCTACCAGATTAAAAAGTCCCTCGCACCTTTAACGTTTGCATTTGACAAAATAAAGTCTGAAATACAAATTTTGGACAAATAATCCTAATAATCTCTTAAATCTTGAAGATAAAACTATTTACAGTTGATATTTATTTGCTCTTTGGTATTTATTAAGCCTAAAAACACCATAAGTAGCTGTGGATGATCCAGTTAAATAGTGCGCTATGATGTACTAATCTAGTGTACAACCGTTGTACATTACAAAAGAAACAATCATGTTAATTAGAATGATAAAAGCTAATAAGTATTTCATATCAAACTATAATTTAAATCAAACAGCTTGTTTATTCAAACCTTAAAATAGCTGTGGACATTACATTAGCATGCCGTTGTTAGCATTAGCTCAGATTGTTCAATCATTTTAATCAATGGTCTATATTAAATGAAATAAAGATACACATTTTTTTTTACTCTAAAACATAAATTTTTATGGTTGGCCATTAAAGGTGATATTTAAAAGCAGAGGTCTGGTTACAATTGGACAGTAATTACCTGTTAACACTACTGTTAGCATATGCTTGAACCATAGTGCCCTATGGTCACTTTCAATCAATGTAGTGTACAAAATTAAAATCTTTAATATGGAAAACAATGGCTGATGTGAATGAATGAATGAATTACTGCATCTCTTGTATTGAATTGAGTTGACAGTACCACCTTTTCACCAATCAGACACTGTGGCACAGTAACATCTTCCCGTCAAGCTCCCAATGACGCATAACTCTCATCATCTTCTGCTAACAATATTCTGCGTGTCCAAATTCTTAGATATTAGTCCAATAAAAGAAAAGGTGTAGCTACCTTGTCAAAGTAGTTCATAACTGCATTAGCTTAAGTTGCTCCACTGTTTGTTAACTGTGGCGCTCAATGGGAGTTTCCATACAGGATCTTAAGAACTTGGTTTGACCCCAGCAAGAATCCCACTTGGTAACTGGCAAATTTACTGATAATACTCATGTTGAAAGGAATACCTGGTGTCTGGAGGTAAAACAAAGAGCAAACGTCCCACAATGATAGTAGGCAGCAGTAGCAATTAGGACGGTAGGAATACTGTGATGATGAGATTACTCCTTGGTGTTTCTCTATTCTAAAATGATGGAACTCTCTACTTTCGTACTTCTTGGACAGGTTCTTATTTGTTTTTTGAGATCAAATCCATTTTTATCAGATCATGCTTTAGTAATGAGATTTGACTTTCATTAATTGTAACATTTCCATTTCCCTGATTGTATAATAACTGTTCTAAAATAAAAAATCAGTAATAAAAAAATACTTTTTTAAAGTGCACTAAAAGATGGTTTTGCATTCTTTTATAACTTGATGATGGCTGGAACAATTTTAAACAATGGGGGTTGACACAGAGATCATAGCGATTTCTTGGCTTAGTGAACACAATAGTGGACGATTAAGTTTTACCAGATTCTGACATTGATTTTAAATAAAAGTTCAACAAAGGAAGCGGTTCTGCTGTGAGCATGACATGTTTAGCATGTTTTATGATCATGCTTTTAAATCTGTGGGGGAGGAATGTGGTTTATGTGGGGTCATTTTAATCTGTAAAGCACTTTGAGTTGAAACCTTTGTATGAAAAGCGCTTCATAAATAAAGTTTGATTGATTGATAATTAGTGTGTTCTGCTGCTGTTGCTTTCATTACGTGACACACCAGCCCCAAAACTCCACAAAGGTCATAAACAAGGTGAAATACTTCATCTTATGACTTGTCCATTAGTGAATCAGGAGCTGGGTTCCCTGGTACTCTTTATTCTGTGATCAATAATATTTCTTAGATCATATTATCTGTTCCGTGTTGTTAGTCTAGCTTATTAAAAGTGAACCTTTGTTAGTGAGTCTGTCTCCCTGACATGCTGGGATTGTTTTGCAGATCTCAGTCAGACATGTGGTTGGTAGTTGAAATCTCTACCTGCTTCCATACATCCTTTGCGGCTAAATTACTGGGAAACTGATCTCTGTTCTCAAGATGAGGGTCTTATGCAGCTGTACAAAATAAAAGTACATCCAACTGAATAACAACTGTAAATTTAAAAATAAAATTCAATAAACAAATTAGCGCAGAGGACATAGCGGGTTTCTTTCAGCTCTGTGTTGTTTCCAGGCTCAAGCAGTTTCTAAATCCCACGGAGAGAACCATTCATGCATTCAGTGGTTCCAGATAGGACTACTGTAATGCTTTATATACAGTATGGGTGTGTCTCAGTCCTCCATTGCTCACTTCCAACTGTTTCAGAACACTGCTGCTGGCCTTCTCACTAACACACCTAGGTCCTGCCACATCACCCCATTCTTTTATCACTCCATTGGCTTCCTGTAATTTTTTAGAATCCTGTATAAACTTTTTCACATTTAAAGGAATTCATGGCTTTGCCCCGTCCTACATCTCTGACGCATTGTGTCTGCGTACACAAACCAGAGCAACAAGGTTGCTTGGGCAGCTTTTCTGGACTTTCCCTGGTCCACATACAAGTATTGGGTCTTTTGCTGTGGCTGCGCCTAAACTCTGGATTAATCTGCTTGCTGATCTGCGTCTAACCCCAGATTTAACTTTAAATCCGGGAGTTGGTACAACTTGGTGTCCAGATGCTGGCTGAGCCCGGCCTGGGGATGCTGTCCGTCCCCTGCGGCTATCGGTGGGGCGCTCCGACGTAGGGCAGGGGTGGTGCGCTGGGATGTTGGCGGTGGGGATTGGCCCAGGGTGGTGGCGGCGCATGGTGGCCGGCGGCCGGCTGCCGGCTGCGATCCCTGCATTGCCGGGGGCCCCTCGTCGGCCGGTCCCCTGTTGGGTCCCTGCTGGGGGGCGGGGTGCCCCTGGGCCTCGGCTCTCCTGGTCCATTGACGGCGGGGCCCGTGGGCTCGTCACTGCTGCCCCCCAGGCCCCTGCATAATAGCCGCTGGATGTTCCCCTGGGGTTCTCCTTTGCTCCTCTCTTGGGGGATGCGGTCGGCCCCACCCGGGTCCGCCTGGGGCTCTGGGGGTCCTTTGGACGTCTTTGCTCCGATCTCCTTCATGTCTGCATCGATTCCTGGGGGACGGATTGATGCCTGCGCACACCAGCTATCGAACACTCTTATGGAGAAACCTTATATGCACCAGCATGCTAACACACACACACAGATGTGGGGTCTCTGGTGTTTAAGGATATATTCTTGGGCTGAGGTTATCATTACTAGAGCTTGATTAATCGGTACCATGAGTTTTTCTGTGACATTGTTGTTGTATTTTTATATCTATTTTTGTGTGATGTGGTTGTGTAATTCTTAGTTCACAATGTTTGGTTTGTTTTGTCGATGTTCCTTTTTCGTCTTTTTTTTTGTTTTTCCCCCTCTCTCTGCCGTCCTGTGGGTATGGAGGCAGACTTCAATGTTTTCCTGTGTTTTCTTTGTTCCCCTTCCTCTCTTGTATTTTCAACTCACCCTCTCGCTTGACTTTTTGTTTCCTACCTCTCTTCTTCATCTTCCTTCTTTCTTCTCCTTAATTTTCCGTCTCCGTGTCCATAACATCAGGAAATAAAAACCCCAACAATTCATAATAAAGATTTTTCCCACATATATCAAGTGGAGTACTATAGCAAAAGCTGTACTGCTCCGCTTGTGAAAGTAAATCTGTTGGGCTTCTACTTGGTACTCAGACACCAATTCTGAGCTCCACACTGCCAAACAGGACACGTAAAAAAAAAGAAAACAAAAAAGATTTAACTTTAAAAGTAAATTAAAAGCATATTTTTAGACAGGCTTTTAACCTACAGTGAATTCATAATGGATTTTATTACTACTTTTTATGTCGACTTTATTGTGGTGCGATGCTCTGTCATCTTTTGTGTTAACATTAACGTCATTTGAACTTTTTATTGTTGTTTCATTTTGGCTTTTGTTTCCTGTGTGTATTGTTACTGTCTGTTTCCTTCTGTAAAGCACTTTGGTCACCTTCCAGGGTTGTGGAAAGTGCCCTATAAATAAACTTTGATTGATTAATTGATATATTGGTTGAAAATTGAAGTACAAAATGAAAAGTCGTTCTATGAGAGGGTTGTCTGTACACACCTACGTTGATACCTTTGGGTCACGTACTTCTAATGGGGAAGTAGTGATAAGTCGCTCAGTGAAGTTAAGGTTTACTTTAACAATTTTGCTGAAAAACACCAGAGAATTAGGTTTTATCCAACAAAATGTAAGCAATATATTTGTCCAGACTCTAATATTAGAGCTTCTAGAAGATTTTGAAAAGAATATAAAATATGTTTAGACAGTTAGGTTTGAATTGAGTCAGATAATCAATGCCTAGCTGGTAGTCAATTGTCTTTCAAGTATATTTCCAAGGAAAGAATCACACCACTAAATACAAATAGGCATAATCAAAAATCTGCTATGAATTTGTTCTGTCCTTCCTCTCATTAGGTGGATGGAAATCAAATTTTACTACAGCAGATCCTTCCATTATACCACCCACATCCACAGAGGTGAATTAAATCCTTTGTAAATATCAAACTAAGACCTCCCAGTCACAACAAGGACTCTCCTTGATGGCTGTCTCAAAAGCACGAGCTATCAGATGAGACGGGTTGCTTGTTTGGGGGGGCTGGTGAAAAGAGTGACTAGGATGAGAGGCAATTTTTCTTAGTGTCAGCGATAAAAATCCATCTGATTGAAATTGCAGGCCATTATGATATGAGAAGTAGAGTGCTAGAGAGACGGGCAGAAAGAGAGAGTGGCTGCACAATTGCTGAGCAGCTCCTTTCTTTTCATTTTCAGATGAAAGCTAATTACTCTGTGTGGCGAGAAGACAGGGCGCAGGAAACGGGGAGCCGAGGTGGTTAATTGGGGTATGTGATTACACAGGCCTGTAGTTAGAGGGAATTAGGCAACAACACACTCGGTAGCACAGCTCATCATGGCAAGAGTGAGATGAGCAGGCAATAACAGGCTGATATCATCTCCACTCAGCAGACCTTGCCCTCAGCAGGCACTCTATGAGCCCTACAAACTAGGATTTGACTTGGAGATTGAAAAGGAAATATGAGCTTTGGTGATAATATTAACCTGCTTTGGCCTCCATTTTTATGGAATGTTCTCCATTTATAAGAGCTCGCATGACTTAGGAGACAATTGTTCATTTTGATGGACATCGGGATGTAAATGAACTGGTGAAGGTCTTTGTCAGAGAAGACTGATCGATTATTTGAGGATTCCAGTCATTTTGAAATGAAACATATTTTTATAGTTACATAAAACTGATCACTTAACGAAGGACTTTGATGATATTGGAAGAAAGTCTTGATTTAACCCTTTTTTATGTCTCCTTTCTGATGAAACTCTAATCACATTGTGATGATACACTAGCCCTGCCTCAGGAGGGAAAGGTGAGTCATCTTGTTCTTGCAGCTCATTTATCTTTAACATATTAAATCATAAAGCAGCACTGAGATGCATATTTCTGCTACAGTGGAAAAATATGTTTTTTACAGTGGACCCCCAGTAATAATGGAGGTTAGGGACCCTGACTACCTCAGATCCCCTCTAAAGAACCTCTAACTGCCTATTCAAATAGTTCAAACACTAAATATACTTTAGTAACATTTTTCTTCAGTATTTCAGCTTCCCAAGCTGCATTTTCTTTAGAATATTTTAGATATGCTTGAAAATCACTCGACTTCTGTGAATAGATTCATTTTCAACAAATAATTTGAAGCTACATTCCACAGAAACATCACTGTACTGAACTCCACTATACTGTTAAGTCAGCAGCCAAATTCATTTATTTTTTTTAATTTTTTTTTCTTTTCATTTTCAGAAAATAGGATGACTTTATTCAGCTTTCATAACAGCGCAACTGGGAAATTATAAAGGTCTATTTAGGTAAAATACAGTAAACGTTAAGTCATAGCAGAAATCAGTGCAAATAGAAAAGGATGCCTGATCACACTGGATCTTTCATTTTCATGGACTGCACCGGTCTCAAAAGAACAAACAGAGTTTAAGTTACAGCCAAAGCAATTTATCGTTCCATTCAAGACAACCACAAAGTACAATCAGCCAGTCTCATCACATTTGTTTTTTTGGCAAGGCTTTCAATTGATCAGCAGTCAACTTCCCAAATCAGCATGACAGCATACAGTATGTGCAGCATCTTCAGAAATACGACCTCAATTTCATTTGAACAGCAGGATTGGAAAGATCATTAAACAACACATTGTTTTACAAACACAAAAACAGCCCAAAAGAGATAAAGTTCATAAAAATTAAATTCTCAGTGCAAAAAAAAACAAAAACTGAAATTAAATAAAAGAAAACCCGCATTTCAGTTTGTTTCGAGATATTACAATTCTGTTGAAAACAGTTTACCACCTTAAACGTAAAAGAGGTGCATCTAAATAAATTTGAATTACATAAAAAATTAAGTTAGGTAATTCAGTTGAAAATGTGAAACATTATATAAATTTATTACACACAGACCTTTCAAGGGTTTATTTCAGCTCATTTTGATGGCTTACAGCTAATTGAAAATCCAAAATTCAGCTCCTCAGAAGGGGGAAATCACATAACACCGATAAATAAATAAAAAAGTATTTGCAATACAGAAACAGTTGCCTGCTAAAAAGTATTTCCATCTACTGTACAGTACACATATTCAAACTCCCATGCAAAGGAGGACTGATGCAGTATTGAGTAGATATTCTGTACAGTGCATGGACAGTACAGAAAATACTTTTCAGAATGAAAAGATTTCTTTTTGAAATACATTTTTTGATTAGAAATGTTTACTTTTCATTTCCAATTTTGAGCAGAAAATGAACTTTGGATTTTTATTAGATGTAAACCATAACCATAGAAATAAACTATCAGAATATATGCAGTCAGGGTATAATGGATGTACGCAAGTTCTAATTTTGAACTCAAAATACCGAAATAAATAAAACTTCTCCATAATATTCAAATTTGATAAGATGCACCTGTATGTGGTAAAACTCTGTGTTCAGTATAGTTTACATAGTCAAAAAAAATAACACAAAATCAGCTACAAATCTCAACTCGTGAGCTGTTATTTTAGTTTAACCATGCCCTCATTCATCAGATAAAAATTTACATTAAACCATTCAATCACTGATCTTCATTACAGCTGCCAAACTCAGCATTAGAGAACTTTTTTCCTGTTATGAAATCAGTTCATGTTCCAGTCAGAAACAGGGGGATTCAGCCTTAAACTATGGCATCGGATTAACATATTCCTGCTTTTGGCCTCTTTCAATTTTTGTCTTGAAAGTTTAAGAAACCCCAATATAGAGTATCAGAATTCATTTAAAGTGAAAAGAATTAATAATATCTAAACATCAAATATAGTAGAAATAAGGCCTAGAAAATGTTTAAAGTCATATTCTATCCTTACAATACATTAAATCTAAGTTTATATGAATTTCCTTCTGTCACTACTTGTTCACGAGGCACCCTCATATTGATCGAAGCTTGAAGGGGTTGAATCCATAGGAACGTCCTCTGACTCTGTCCCATTCCTCTGTTTTTCTACATCTTTGTTGCTTTTCATTCCGTTCGAACCGGCAATATTTTCCTGTGACGCTTCTTCTTTTTTATCTGACGGTCGGTTAAAATCAGTCCTTGGGATCTTTTCCTCCCTTTCAGACGATAGAGAGGGTGAGTGTTTTGAGGTCTTAAGAGGAGTATGTACTGAAGGGCTTGTTTGACCTGTAGCTTTATTAGAAGCAACCTTTTCCCCCGTGTGGCCAGCAGAGTCCTCAGCAGGGTCGTTGTTTGGCGGATGCACGTCGTCTTCCCTTTTCTTTTTTGGAGGTTTTTCAGTCTCTTTGGCCGCATCAGTTTGCATAGCGTTCAATTCTTGAACGGTGTCCTTGGAGTTGAAAGGTAGATTTCTGCTCCCCTTCTGTGGTGGCCTCATCCTTTGTAATATCAGCGTCTAGACCCGGGGGGACTGATCCATTTCTTGATCACCATCTGGAGATTCCTTTCCATTGTTCGTATTTTCAATATTAGACTCAGTCTCCGCATTTCCATTCCGGACAACCTTTGCTTCTGCTGGTGGCTCGGGAGACTCCTCCGGCTGTTTGCTTTTGTCTTTAATTTTAGCAGTTCCTTTCGGAGTCTTAGTAACATTATTCATCCCATCTTCTTTCTGCGGCACTGCTGCTTCTCCATCTTTGCTTTTACTGGGTAAAAAGAGCTCATCTCTCCCATCACCATTCCCAATGACTTCAGAGTTTTTGACAGCCTTTCTGAACTGTTTCTGGATCTTTCCGGGACACCACACGAACTTGTCCCTCGGCTCATAGTGAAGGTAAGCATATTGCACAAGCTTCTGGCCTCCTGCTTGTCCAGCACTGCGAAAAGGAAGTAGTCCAGCACACTGCGTTTAACGTTGCTCAGCGTCTTGTTGACCAGAGTCTCTTCCAGAAAGAAGCGCACAGGTGGAGCCTGGTAGTGCCCGAAGCCAAGTTCTCCGAGGCTTTTCAGGATGCGAGTTATCCGGAGGTTGTTGTGCATATTCCTCTCCAGGTTTCCAAAACGTTCCTTCCAATTGTCTGCACCCCTTACTTCCCCAGTGTCTTTGTTGACTAAAAGTATACCGTAGAAGCCCAACATGAGTTCATAAGCCTCCACCAGTCTCCTTTTGGCATCTTCATTCTTCTTAAAAGCCTCAATTTCCTTCTTGGTGAGTTCTGAAGCCATATAATTAACCCCTGGTTCTCGCAGTGGAAACAACCACTGGATGTAAGAGTGAACCCTCTCCAATTTTTTGTAGTCGTTTTTCCACTCTTTAAGAAAGGACTCAATATAGACGTCATCAGGAGCAGATGGAAACTTATTTAGATAGAATTTTAGGTTATTCATTTTGTCCTCTGAGCACTCATCATCTGTTAGATTAGGATATCCTCTTCTGTAGTTCTGCATGTCTTTTGCTGCCCTAATATTTCTGGGCGTGTGATGCCATATAGCCCAGGAAGACTTGTTTTTGTCTTGATTTGACCGACAGCTCTGGCTCTCTCCGGCCGGGTCGTCTCCATCACTCGCCGTGTCCCATGTCGAGTCGTACTCACACACATATTCGTCTTCCATTTTTTTGTTTGTTTGTTATTGAAAACCTTTAAGAGTAAAGCAAAGGTAAATAAAGGCGTAACCTGGCTCGGGTCTGAATCAGTTCTATTTTCATGTTCAGGTTAGAGACAGGGAAGGCCCTCAGCCAAATTCATTTCAAGGCGTTGTTCATCGTAAATGTGCAACCACAACTGATGGTTGGAGCTGGTTAGAGGTTTAGAGTTTCACATAACTGACAAAATGATGCAAAATTAAATACCCTAGAAAGTTATTCTTGCCAACTTCAACTACACGTAGATGTCTGTTGGACGATTAACACTAAATTAAGATGTGTGCCACTGTTTCTAAAAAAAATTATATTATAATTATATTTTGTCTGGTTGTAGACATCTAATGACACTTTACATGTTGTTTAGACCTAAAGTATTTAACCAAACTGATACTGCTGTCTGGTGAAAGTAACATAGTCAGTTTCCAATATTTTTTTTATCTTAAAGATTATTTAAACAAGGCTCATTAAGATAAAAAGACAAAAGACCAGTGTAATCGGTGTCTTCTAAGGTTAGCAAAGGTGGTGGCCATGATAGGACATTAGACATTCCACCAACACTTTGGACTTCTGGGGCTCTTATGAAAATAAAATTTTTTTGTTTTGCAACCAGAAGCTTGTGACTTTGATTCCACCCTATGTCGATGTGTCCTTTGGCAACTCACTAAACCCCAAGTTGCCAAAATATCCTTCCATCAGTGTGTGCAGAGTGTGACTGAAATGTAACAGCACTTTTAGTGGTCAGGATGATGAGAAGGTTCACTACATGTACCGTTTATTATTCTAACTGATTCAAAAACTTATTCTGGAGCATTTGAATGCTCAATTATAGTAAAAGCTTGACCTGTCATGAGCCAGGGTTGGCTTTGTGTTTCCTAGTTAGGAACATATTTGTGATTTTAGTGCTTCAACCAATATTCTAACCTGTAGATAGAAACAGTCAACATCATTAACCTTTTCACACTGTGAGGACGCCTCAACAACCTCCACTCTCCAGAACCGTCTCCATGTTAGATTGTCTCTATTGATTACCATGTTTCTCAATGTCTTCTTGCCTCTTCATGTTGACCTCCTATCTTTTTATTTCCAAAAACAAAAGAGCTAGGTTTTGAAAAGACATTTCAAGCGTGAGTTAAGAGTATTTACTACTCCAGTACAAAGGGGAAGAGAGGTTTCGATTGGGTGCCTCTGGTTCTAAGATGAAAGATCTGTCACGGACAAATATATGGAGGTGGAAGAGAACAAACCCTTACAGTGGGAACATTTGTCTTCCACTGACTTTATCTCATGTCCGCACAAGCTGTTTCTGGCATCATTCAGTCCTTGCCAATACGGATCACATGTGAATGCCCAAAGTGGATACAGTTTGAATGAAAAGGTAGCTTTTCTTTTATGTTAGATGAAGCAAAACTGGAGATCAATGACTACTTTTTACCACCTATGTCTATGTGTGTGGAACAGTCAAGATTATTCATCACCTAGGGGTTTGAAGGAAACCCTAACACTGTCTAGTTACAGGTTGGTTTAACAATCAACAACTTAAATCTACAGTATAGCCCATGAATCCTCTGCATAAGCACATTTAGCATGTTTTCCATAAAGGTTTCGATTGGTTTTCTCTGAAGACATCTGCTTGGGGACACTTCGTGGCCATTTTATAAGCTACAGCTCACTGGTACTAGACAGGAGCCTATTTCTGCCTCTAGAACAAGGGATAGGTTCAACAAGATGTTTAAACCATTCTTCAGAGATTTTGCTTTGTATTGGCATAATAGCATCATGCAGTTGCTTCACTCTTCCCTTGCACTACATCCCAAAGGTCCTTTGGAGTGCAGTAAACTCACCTTCAAGGAACAGATTTTAAATGTTTTGATGCTTTTAACATTGTATGCATTATTCTGGTGGATGTTATTTTTTGGAGTTTTCTACATTTTAAGCTGTTAGATGACAAAAAAAATCACGCATCTAAAGAATAAGTCTGGTTAAAGTTGATTATCAACATCTACAGATCGCTCACAGTTCGTGCTGCAGCTTTCTGTTTGGATTTCCACCCACCTCCCTTCCACAGCTAATGTTGATAAAAATAAATACAAATACATCGTCCAACTTCCTGCCGTCTAGACCCACTGCTTGGACCTGAAGATGTGGATCTAGGGGGGTTACGTGTGGTCTGTGCTCACTGGGCTGTTTTATCCATTGTCCACCACCCGGTGACAGCAGTCCTCCAATATACTTCTGTGATTCTGCAACTACGTTTCTACCTGGATGTCCCTCCACCTGTGGGTCTTCAGTCAGTCACTTTCTCACTTCATCTTTTCAACAGAAATATTGACTCTCTTTCTTTATTTAAATGGACATCCAGACATCCCTTTCCAGACCCACCGCAGGTACATCCACCAAGGGTCTCGGCGAAACTTCCACATCAACAACACTTCCCAAGTGAAGTCATTCTGGTCCAGAACCCGTCTTCCTCCGTGCAATACTGACCAAACTATTAACCACCCTGCCTTGGCCCACCTGGCTAGGTTGGCTAAGCCTCTTGTCAAGCATGCTAACTCTAATGTTAACTTTGGTCTATTAAATATCTACGCTCTAACCAGTACGGGACATCTGATCCAGGACCTCCTCTCCAACTGTATTTAGACTTTCTTTGCTTGACTGAAATGTGGCAACATCCTAACATCCTACTTTGTCACCCTCAACAAATCCACTCCAACTGAGTTTGTTCATGTCTGTCAACCTCGCACCTTGGGGAGAGGTGGAGGTCTCGCAATAATTCGCTGGAAGCAGTGGAAAGACCACTCTGTCTCCTTCCAACTCTTCGAGTCATTTGAATACACCACATCACAGCTCCCTGGATCTACTCCCACTATTATATGTGCTGTTTATCAACCACCTAAGCCAAATAAGGAGTTTCTAAATAACCTTGCTGCTCTTCTCACACATCTCTCTCTGTACCCTCTCCCAATATGATAAATGTTGGTCACTTCAATATTCACATGGGCAACGACAATCACCTTTTTTTTCTAGAGATCTCACTTCTGGAAGGTTTTGGACTCCAACAATACATCAACTTCCCTACTCATTCTAAATGTTATATTGTGGACTTTGTTGTTCTGGTGTCACCCCCACTCATTGCAAAGCTAATTTGTTTCCTCTTTCTGATCATATCTTTATTTCTTTTTATATAAATGTAACAGCTTCCATAACGTGTACGCCTCATGATAGTGCATTTAGAAAAATTAATGATATTAAACCCATTTTCTCATTTACCATATGTGACCTTCCATCTGTTCATAGCTCATAAACCCCTGATGAACTTGTTTCTTACTATAATGTTAACCTCCATGACCTTCTTAACAGATTTGTTCCACTCAAACATTGATCTGTCTCATTTTCTCACTCACCTCCATGGTTTACTCTCAATCTGCGTCATCTCAAAGCCAAAGGACACCAACTGGAACGTTTGTTTAGGAAAAATGGAAAAACCTCAGCTAAATCTGCATACTACTCTGGTCCAATCAGTTCTACCAAAGGTAACTCAAAGTATCTCTTTTTTCTGTTTAGAAAAATTATAAAGCCTCTGGACTCATTTCCCTCCTATATCCAAGGTCTTAACTCTGTAAGAGCGGCTCCTTCTGAAGTTGAGACCCTGTTCTCTCCACTGACTTCTTGTCAGTTATTTTCAAGTTTCACTCTTCCTAGATCCTAATAACTTTGATATTCTCCATACAATTTCAAATATTTCTTTTGTTTAAAAAATCCTTGAGAAAGTTGTTGCCTCCCAGCTCCAATCACACCTCAATAAGCACAATTTATATGAACAATATCAATCTGGTTTCCGCCTCCACCATAGTACAGAAACCGCTCTGGTAAAGATCACCAATGACCTTCTGCACTCTGTCTCTCTCCAGATCCATTCACTTTATTTTATTTTCTGTTTGCTTTTCTTATTTTCTTTTCTTAACTTTTTCTTAGTTACTTTATCTACCCAGCCCCTGGAGTTTCTGTATTAGACCAGATCTCTTCTTGGATTACTTTTTTATGGACTTATCAACATGGCTTTTTGCTCAGCTGAGGATTTTGAAAAACTGCTCCACAGAATTGAGGGCATTGAAACGAAGCTACGTCGTCTGGAAATTAATTTTGATCTTCACGCTGATTATGGACAAAATGACACAACTTTACCGTTGAATACAAACAGGGAACAGCCTATCAGCCCGGTGTTGCATCGGTCTAACCGTGT
This sequence comes from Valencia hispanica, assembly GCA_963556495.2. Taxonomy (NCBI): domain Eukaryota; kingdom Metazoa; phylum Chordata; class Actinopteri; order Cyprinodontiformes; family Valenciidae; genus Valencia; species Valencia hispanica. Next base: position 1,205,330 of record OY747723.1, on the reverse strand, counting down.
CACAGAGACTCCCTACAGGCGTCTGAGCGGCAGAACTCCGCACTATAATGAAAACTGACCAGCTTTAAAATGCATGAAATCAACCCCAGCCTGTTCTCCGAGGAAGAAAAAACAAAAGAAACTCCGGCACAGAGAAACCTCTGAACCCAGAACTGCCGCTTCTGCTAAAAGTAAACAAAAGAAGTTTCAGCCAAAAACAAGAGATATTTCTCCAACTAGAATCCCGCTGAAAACAGATTCGCAGCCTTGAGTTCCCTGAAAGATGACGCAGCCCCCGGGACCAGTCAAAGCCACCAGGAGAAACCCAGCCGCATCAAACGGACACATAACAAAGTAAGAGCCCCCCCAGCAAAGATTGTTATCATACAAGATGGATCAATTAATGGAACTGAGGCTTTTTGTAGCAAGAATACCAAAGTTTATAGCTGCTACAAAAATACAGTGAGAGAAATATCAGAAAAAATCCCTAAAATCTTGGACCAACATCCTGCTTTGGAAAAGCTTGTCATTCACGCTGGATCAGCAGATATCGCGATGAGACAATCAGAGATTCTGAAGAGAGAATTTTCTGATCTCCTACAGAGACTTGATGGACTTAACGTAAACATCCTCATCTGCGGACCAGTCCCTGAAGGGAATGATGAAAGATTTAGCAGACTCCGCATGCTCCATAAATGGTTGAAGAAATAATCAGCTGAGAAGTTGTTCCCATTTATTAATAATTTCAAAGTATTTGGAAGTGCTAATCATCTGTTCAAAGAAGGGATGCGTTATCTGAACAAGGCCGGAGTAAGGCTCTTAGCAGCAAACATTTTTTCTTATCAAAATCAGAAAGCAAAACACTTGCTCCCAAAAGCTGACCTTGAGGCGCCCATGGATATCAGAGAACAAAAAAGCAAGTCATCATGACACCACAGGACCGAACAGATAAACAACCATCAGAGATTAAGTCTTCATCTTCCTGTGACTCAGCCACATCAAATGAGTCTCCATTTAGAAACTTTACAGACAGACTGAACGAGCAAATCAAATTTGGGACACAATTAACACCTAAACTTAGACTACACCAAACGCCTGGGACTAGTGTCAATAAGCCTGGGAGCTTCCTCCCACTGATTATTACAGATATTTGATATTTGAGGGAACCGGGCAATAAATCCACCCCTACCGTCTCCCAGAATTCACCCGGCACCCCTGAGGCTATATCAGTGATTATCAGCAGCAGGAAACATAAACCGTTAACCACACGCTCTCATATTAAACAAAATCTCAAATTGATAACCTGTCAGAAGGTTCAGCTGCCCATCATCACAATACTTAAGTTAGCTTTATTAAACATTAGATCTCTATCCGGGAAGTCTTTTCTTATCAATGACTTCATCACTGAGCATAATTTACACGCCCTTTTTTATCAGAAACTTGGCTAGATGAAAATAACGAAACAACTTCATTAATAGAATCTAGTCCTCCAAATTACAATTTCTTAAGCGAGAACAGAAAACACAGACAAGGTGGAGATGTAGCCACCATCTTTCACAACTCAATGAACTTTAAAAAGGTAACTCTGGGCACGTTTGATTCTTTTGAATACCTAGCCACCCAGATAAATGAGCCTAACAAAGCGTTATTTCTAAGTTTATATAAACCACCAAAACTTAACTCTAACTTCTTTAATAATTTCACTGACCTTCTTTCTGTAATATGTATCGACTATGACCAACTAATCATCGTGGGGTACTTTAACATCCATACCGACAACCCCCAAGATAGACAAGCAAAAACATTAGATGATACTCTCCACAACTTTGGACTGATCCAGCATGTCAAACAACCAACACACAATAAAGGACACCCTCTGGACTTAATTATCAGCAAAGGTTTAAATATTTCTGACATCTCTGTAATTAATATTGCATTATCTGACCATTTCTGTATTTTCTTTGAAAGTACCATCTCTGCTAAATTATCCAGCCACAGTAAGACCACTATAAAAAAGCGTTTTCTAGGGGACAGTTCAGTAGAAACCTTTAAACGTATTTATCCTTCCACCACATCCCCCTCATCTCCCAACTCAAACTCAGTAAATAAGTTGGTAGATAATTTCCTTGCGAAAATCTCAGACATCATGGATTCCATTGCTCCAATTAAAGTGAAAGTAGTCTCAGGTAGAAAAAAGTCTCAGTGGACAAGTAATCCACTAGTACGTAGTGAAAAAAGAGAGTGTTGACGAGCCGAGAGAAAATAGCGGAAAACTCGACTCCAGGTTCACTGTGAGATCTACAAAGAGAGACTGAATAGATATCAGCTAACTATAAAAGATGCTAGGGAATCGTTCTTTTCTGAAATCATCAACAGAAACATTAATAATGCACGGACTCTATTTGCAACAGTGGAAAGACTAACTAATCCTTTAGTGACAGTAGCCCCTGAACTAAATTCTACCAGGGCCTGCAATGAATTTGCCAGCTTTTTCACTGAAAAGATTCTAACAATTAGATGGTCAATCTGTACCTCAATATCGAACCCACATCCAGTGCCATCCCCAATCAACAACAATGTAGAGATAATGTCTGAATTCCACGAATTAAACCAGAACAGCCTTTAAAAAATCCGTTTTCAAATAAAGCTCCTCCTCCTGCTGTCTTGATATCCTACCCACAGCTTTTCTAAAGAAGGTTCTTCCTGTTATTGGTTCTGATCTTGTTCAAATAGTGAACTTATCACTGCTATCAGGTGTCTTCCCTCAGGCTTTAAAAACAGCAGTTATTAAACCACTGCTAAAGAAGAAAAATCTGGACAACACGTTAATGCAGAACTACAGGCCAATCTCTAATCTCCCATTCATCAGTAAGATTATTGAAAAAGCTTTCAAGTTTCAGCAGTTAAATGGCTTCATAAAAATGACAAACCGTTTTGATGCTTTTCAGTCTGTTTTCCGCGCTCACCACAGCACCGAGACTGTCCTCGTCAAAGTATTTAATGACATCCGCATAAATACAGACTGTGGAAGAACCACAGTGCTGGTTCTGTTGGACCTCAGTGCAGCATTTGACACTGTTGATCATGATATTTTATTGGAACGACTGGAGAGCTGGGTCGGACTCTCTGGTAAAGTACTTGGCTGGTTCGAGTCTTACCTAAAGAACAGGGACTTCAATGTTTCAATAGGAAACGTTTCATCAGAACGAACAGAAATCACATGTGGGGTTCCCCAGGGCTCCATCCTGGGGCCCCTCTTATTTAATATCTACATGCTCCCACTAGGCAAGATTATAGCAACCAATAACATTAGCTACCATAACTACGCAGATGACACTCAGCTCTACATTACAATGTCACCAGGTGACTCTGAACCCATTCAAACCCTAAATCAATGCATTGACCAAATAAATGGATGGATGTGCCATAACTTTCTCCAGCTGAATAGAAACAAAACTGAAGTGATTATTTTTGGACCCAAGGAGGAACGATCAAGTCAGCACACAGCTTCAATTAATACAGCTAGAAACTACTGATCAGGTTCGAAACCTAGGTGTAGTAATGGACTCAGACCTGAACCTCCAGGGTCACATAAAGGCAATAACAAGGTCAGCGTTCTATCACCTGACGAACATCTCTAGGATTAAAGGACTGATTTTGCAACACGACCTAGAAAAACTCATCCATGCGTTTATCTTTAGTCGGATTGATTACTGCAACAGCGTCTTCACAGGTCTGCCTAAAAAGTCAATCAGACAGCTGCAGCTGATCCAGAACGCTGCTGCTCGTGTTCCTCACTAGAACCAGGAAAGTAGAGCACATTACCCCAGTTCTAAAGTCCTTACACTGGCTCCCTGTACCTCAGAGAATAGACTTAAAAATACTTTTACTAGTTTATAAATCATTACATGGCTTAGCACCAAAATATGTTGAAGACCTGTTGTCATTGTACCAACCACCAAGACCACTCAGGTCCTCCAACTCTAGCCTACTAAACATCCCTAGACTCAGAACTAAACATGGAGAAGCAGCTTTCACTTTTTATGCTCCCCTTATCTGGAACAGACTTCCTGACGAGTGTAGAGCTGCTGAAACTCTGAACTGCTTTAAATCGAGACTAAAAACCATCTGTTTAGAATTGCCTTTGAGTAAATGCTTGATGTCATATGTATGAAATGTGTTCATGCTCTCTTGCTTTTTTTATTTTTTTCTTGCTTTATTTTGTATCATGTGTAATGTGTGTTTCTTTTATGTGTTTTTTTTTTTAAATCACCAAATCATGTAAAGCACCTTGAATTACCCTGCTGTTGAAAGTGTGCTATACAAATAAAATTGCCTTGCCTTGCCTTGCCTTCTGATAGCAGCTGATTCTGGTCTCCTCACCATTCCCATCCTTCTCCATCTCATTTAACACAATTTCTCATAATATTCTTCTGAACAGATTAGCATCCATTAGCATTAGTCATACTCCCCTCTACCGGTTTACCTCATGTCTTCCAGACTACACCCACTTTATCCAGTTTAAATCCCACTTCTCAACTTTGTTTCCAGTTTCTGCAGGTATACACCAGGGTTCAGAGTTAGGGCCCCTTCTACTCATTATTTAAGTGCTCCCTCTTGACCTAATATTTTGTAAATTTAATGTCAATTTCCATTGTTATGCAGATGACACTCAGCTCTAAATTTCTTCCAAACCCAATTCCTCCCTTTCAGACTGTCTCATGGAGATTAGATCTTGGTTCTCCTCTAATTTTCTCAAGCTCAACAGTAATAAAACTGAAGTGTTACTTGTTGGCACAGCCTCCACTTTAACCAAACTCCACAGTGTCTCCGTTAACATTAATATCTCCCCCATTCATCTTTCCCCTCAGGTAAAGAGTCTGGGTGTCATTTAAGTCTCATATTAATTATATCACCAGGTCTGCATACTTCCACCTACGTAACATTAATCGACTTCGTCCTTTCCTTACTCCCCATGGTCCTGCTATCCTTTTCCATAGCCTCATTACCTCCCAGATCGACTACAGCAGCTCTCTTCTCTTTTGTTCTCCCCAATAAGTCCCTTCATAAACTCCTCCAGAACGCTGCAGCTGGGATCATAACCAGGACTCCCTCCAGAGAACACATTACCCCAGTTCTTCAGCAGTTTCACTGGTTGCCCATAGAATCCCTGATTAACTTTAAAACTCCAATTGTGGCGTTTAAGTGCCTCCATAGCCCCGTCCCTCCTGCTTCACATCTCCACTCCTTCCTGTTCTCTCAGATCTTCATCAGTCTCTCATCTTGTTGTTTCCTTAGCCCGGCTTGTCATCATGAGGAGCAGAGCTTTCAGTCGCTCTGGAACTCACTTCATCCTGACACCAGAAATATTGACTCTCTTCCTCTATTTTACAGATCAAAACAATCTTTCAAACGGCCTGATTCACTTTAGGATCTGATTCTGGTTGTTGGACTGTTTTCTTATTTGCCATTTGATTCATTGTTTTGCTGATTGTTTGTCTATGTTATTTTTCTGTTTTTTCTTCTCTGTAAGGTGACCTTGAGTTGTAGAAAGGCACCCTCAAATAAAATTTATTAGTATTATTATTATTATTTTAACCGTGTTCGGTGTGGAAATCAACAGCAACAATAAAGGTCCAAGTCAGAGGGTGGCGACAGACACCCAGCTGACAAAGGAAACTATGGATCAGACCATGAGAAGAAGACAAACACGAATGGGAACCAACAAGGCATGGGTGGAGTCTTTTGCAGAGCCTTTGGCAGAACCTTTAATGCACCACCACAAACATGTGATCTGCCACTGTTGCTGTTATATATGATACGTATGGGGTTATAGGTCAGGATAGGTTGAGGAGGTTAGAGGTTGGACTAATACGTCATCGTTTTTCCAAAAGAGACGTTTTTGCTTTGCACATTAACACGAGTCCAAAATGTACACTCCCGTTCAAAGAAAGAAAGAAAGTATTTAGGGTCCCCTAAAACACAGTTTCCATGTGGACGGAGGGACAGATGATTACAAACATTCCCGTTTTAGAAAAAACATTGAACATGTATAAACCTGTGCATGGTCACCGTCTACGAGGCTTTAGTGAGAACAGTATATCTACACGAGTGAAATGCAGCGTTTCAACAGAGCTGAAAAGCGAATGAAAAGGGATGAGTGCTTCTCCAACATATTCACAGTGTTGCTCCAGAGGTGGCTCAGCTATGCCTTAAAGATTCAATTCAGTTTTCAATTAAATTCAGTTTATTTATATAGCGCCAATTCACAACAGATGTCATCTCAAGGCACTTAACCAGAAGTCATTTCAATACATTTATACAAACATTCCAATCAGTTAAAAAGTTTCCTATTTAAGGAATCCCAGCAGATTGCATCAGTCCTTGGCTTGAGGTTGGGCAGACTTTCCAACCACAGCAATCCTTCAGCAATCCCTCATACTGAGCAAGCATGTAGCGACGATGGAGAGGAAAAACTCCCCTTTAACAGGAAGAAACCTCCAACAGAACCAGGCTCAGTAGGAGCGGCCATCTGCCACGACCGTCTGGGGGTTTGAGAAGACAGAGCAGAGACACAGAAGGAACAGAAGATCTGATATAAGAGAACTTTCTATGTTACAGAAAGTAAAAAGTTGATAACAGGACACAGTGGATGTTCAGTTACTGGGATGATCATCCCAGTCGATGCCCCCCGTCCAACAGGGCATTGCAGCCAAGCAGGATACCAGACCAGGTATATCTTCTATGGTGAGAAAAACACTGAGAGAAAACAAAGTTAACAGTCAAAATAACAGAATGTACTGTAATACAACTGGAGAGTAGTAGGAGAGAAAAGTAGCAGAGTGAAGAAAAGTGATGTCTGTCCTCCAGCAGTCTAAGCCTATAGCAGCATAACTACAGAGATAGCTCAGGATGACCTTAGCCACTCTAACTATAAGCTTTATCAAAAAGGAAAGTTTTAAGCCTGGCCTTAAAAGTAAACAGAGTGTCTGCCTCACGGACTAAAGCTGGGAGCTGGTTCCACAGGAGAGGAGCCTGATAACTAAAAGATCTGCCTCCCATTCTACTTTTAGAAATCCTAGGAACTACAAGTAAACCTGCAGTCTGAGAGCAAAGTGCTCTGTTAGGAACATATGGACCAATCAGATCTCTGATGTATGATGGAGCTTGATTATTAAGGGCTTTGTATGTAAGAAGAAGGATCTTAAATTCTATTCTGGATTTAACAGGGAGCCAATGAAGGGAAGCTAAAACAGGAGAAATGTGATCTCTCTTTTTAATATTCATCAGAACTCTTGCTGCTGCATTTTGGATCAACTGAAGGCTTTTATTGGCATTTTGTGGACTTCCTGATAGTAAAGAATTACAGTAGTCCAGCCTTGAGGTAACAAATGCATGGACTAGTTTCTCAGCATCACTCCTGGACAGGATGTTTCTAATTTTAGCAATATTCTAAAGGTGAAAGAAAGAAATCCTAGAAACCTGTTTAATATGGGATTTAAATGTCAAGTCTTGGTCAAAAATAACGCCGAGGTTCTTTACGTTATTACTGGGGGCCAATTTAATGCCATCAAGATGAAGTGATTGACTAATAAGTTTCTTTTTTAGAACTTCTGGTCCAAAGACAGCAAATTCCTTTTTTTCAGAATTTAAAAGCAAAAAGTTTAGGGTCATCCATGTTTTTATGTCTTCCAGACATGCCTGTAATCTACCTAACTGACTGGGTTCATCAGGATTTATGGATAAATATAGTTGTGTATCATCTGCATAGCTGTGGAAATTTATCCCATGCTGTCTAATGATTCTACCAATTGGGAGCATATATATAGTGAACAGAATTGGTCCAAGCACAGAACCCTGTGGAACTCCACAAGTAACCCTTGAGAGTGAAGAAGATTTATCATTTAGATGAACAAACTGGAATCTATCAGACAAATATGATTTAAACCAGCCTAGTGCTGTTCCTTTGATCCCTGCAACATGTTTAAGCCTTTCTACAAGAATATTATGATCGACTGTGTCAAAAGCAGCACTGAGATCTAACAAAACCAGAACAGACACAAGTCCATTATCTGAGGCCATGAGAATATCATTAGTAACCTTCACCAGTGCTGTTTCAGTGCTATGATGAGCTCTAAAACCTGACTGAAACTCTTCAAGCAGTTCGTTACTGTTTAGATGCTCACAGACTTGATTAGCAAAAATTTTCTCAAGGATTTTGGATAAGAAAGGAAGGTTAGATATAGGTCTGTAATTCACTAAGTCATCTTGATCAAGGGAAGGTTTCTTGAGTAAAGGTTTAATTACAGCTATTTTAAATTCTTGTGGTACGTATCCGTTTACTAAGGATAGATTCATCACATCCAAAATGGGGCCAGGAACCAAATGGAACACTTCTTTAAATAATTGAGGTGAGGAATTCTGAGCTCCCAGTGGGAGTCAATTAAAGTGGTTCAGGCTTCAGATTGGGCATGTCCCACATGGAGGAGACCCCCGTAATAGAACCCCAAAGAGATTTATGGTCCCCTTTATCCCTTTTGGAGGTGACTAAATATCCCTTCTGGACTGGGAACCTATCGGGATCCCAAAGAATGAGAGTCAGTATAAATGTCCATATTTCTAGACAAGCATTGCCCTACCCCACTTTTTAACCTCGCAGGAAACTCGAAGCGCAATCCCTCTAGTTTTAGTTTGATTTAATGTATTCAGCAGTAAAAAACGCTCCACATTAGGAAATAGGCAGTGGTATAATTATTGGGACTAATAATAATTCCTAATATACAGTTTACATACATGAATTGATCCCATGGTTATTCAGTTTTGAAATGGTAATCAATGAGTTTGATTTCTTGTAATAAAGGGCATGTCTTACAGTCGGTCTTCAAAATGGGAAAGACAAGAGAACTCAGCATCCAAGTAAAGTAGCTGTGTGTTGATGGTTCTAAATCAGGAAATGTCTAAAGAAGAAGAACGAGCTGCTCAGCTTTCCAACAATTCAAACGGTAAGAAACAAAGTGTGACTCAGACTTTATCCTCCAACCTAAGACGAGGAGGATGGTAAGAAGAGTAAAAAAAAAATAATAACCCAATCACTTTTTATATGAAGAGGAAGGTAAAAAAACAAAACAAAATCATAGGTTATTGTTTTGCTCATTTTCATAGTTAATCCTTTATTTCAGTTCAAAATCTAAACATTTGGTTTCTCTGGTCAAATGTTCTGTTTTTTGGCATTATAAACGTTTAACATGTTAAAGTCAGTATGTCTGGGTTTAGTACTGTTTTTGCCGCCACCCTGTGTCTGATAACTGCAGACCATGAATGGAAAGAGGCAGTGGTTAAGGTTAACATTGTTGGGTGTCAATCTAGCTCTCTTAGATGCTATACTCTAATTAATTACCTGTACCTACCTTGTGTCTCTTTGTTCCTTAAAATATACCTCAAGCTTCCATTTGATACTAAACAGATTATACTTCAACTCAATCTGGTGGAGTCTATGCCTTTATGCTCTTTTAGCTCACCCTTCCCCACCTGCATCATTCGTTCTGGATCTCCATCTCCCTGCAGTGGGGATCAAAACGTATTTCTATGCCCTTCTCCGAGTCAAACATTTTGTGGTGTACCTAAACCCTACCTTGACTACAGTCACTGTTATTGTCTTCATGTCTTTGGGTCCAAGAACAACCCTTTCACCATGAAAGTTTCCTGGTTGAGGAAACTGCTTTTGAATATCTTCAACATAGAATGGAAATGATGGGGTCAATGATCCCTCTGCCTACTGTGATGCCTGAACATGAATATGGATCCCAGCCTCTTAAGCACCCTTGTGTACTTCCCTCTGGTCTCTCGTCATGACCCAGCCTCTCCTCTTTCCCAGATACCTGATCTTCCGCCAAGCCCTCTCCAACACCAATGCCGACCTCTTGTATCAAAGCCGCGGGTGCAGAAGGAGCAGTCCACATCAAAGGTGGCGAGCTGTGTGTGTTGTTGCCTGACCACCGTTAGTCTTTGAACCTCTGCCTCCCACCTATCTGCGTGACAAAGCTTCAATTACGCGGCATCAGAACAGACAGGAAACTGTGCTGCCGCGCTTCTTTTGCCTTGGTCTCTCATGGCGGGCCCTCTTGATTCACAGATGCTTTGTTTTTGGTGAATTATTTCTGCTCAGTCAGCTGCTGTTATTGTTAATCAATCCTAACCACCCACACAGTGATGGAGGTAATGCACAGACAAGAGCAAACAGAAGCAGATTAGGCTGAATCTATTAGAGGTGTAGCTTTGAATATGTGCCTAAATTCAACTATGTTATATATATCATGTTCATTTCTGTCTCTGCACTACAAATGACAGCATTTAAATGGGACACTCTGCCTGCGAGTAAGCTAACGTGTTGGAATAATACGCAAGCTCCACAGAAAATATCTACAGCTGTTTCAAGGAGTGAGAAAAGAATAACAGAATACAGAAAGCATTTTGTCAAATTGTCACAGATGTTAAGAGTTAAGGATAATTTGCTTGAGAGAAAGAAAATGCTTCATTAAAAGGAGTTGATTGCGATTATTGAACAGTATATATATATATATATATATATATATACAGTATATATATATATATATATATATATATATATACTGTTCAAAAATCGCAATCAACTCCTTTTAATATATGAATATGTATGTATATATATATATATATATATATATATATATATATATATATAGGCAAGGTAATTTTATTTGTATAGCACACTTTCAACAGCAGGGTAATTCAAGGTGCTTTACATGATTTGGTGATTTAAAAAAAACACAAAAGAAACACACATTACACATGATACACAAATCAAAAAAGCAAGAGAGCATGAACACATTTCATACATATGACATCAATAATTTACTCAAAGGCAATTCTAAACAGATGGTTTTAGTCTCGATTTAAAGCAGTTCAGAGTTTCAGCAGCTCTACATTCGTCAGGAAGTTTGTTCCAGATCAGAGGAGCATAGAAACTGAAAGCTGCTTCTCCATGTTTAGTTCTGAGTCTAGGGATGTTTAGTAGGCTAGAGTTGGAGGACCTGAGTGGTCTTGGTGGTTGGTACCATGACAACAGGTCTTCAACATATTTTGGTGCTAAGCCATGTAATGATTTATAAACTAGTAAAAGTATTTAGAAGTCTATTCTCTGAGCTACAGGGAGCCAGTGTAAGGACTTTAGAACTGGGGTGATGTGCTCTACTTTCCTGGTTCTAGTGAGGAACACGAGCAGCAGCGTTCTCGATCAGCTGCAGCTGTCTGATTGACTTTTTAGGCAGACCTGTGAAGACGCTGTTGCAGTAATCAATCCGACTAAAGATAAACGCATGGATGAGTTTTTCTAGGTCCTGTTGCAAAATCAGTCCTTTAATCCTAGAGATGTTCTTCAGGTGATAGAAGGCTGACCTTGTTATTGACCTTTATGTGACCCTGGAGGTTCAGGTCTGAGTCCATTACTACACCTAGATTTCAGGCCTGATCAGTAATTTCTAGCTGTATAACTGAAGCTGTGTGCTGGTTGTTGATCGTTGTTCTTTAGGTCCAAAAATAATCACTTCAGTTTTGTTTCTATTCAGCTGGAGAAAGTTTTATATATATATATATATATATATATATATATATATATATTAAAAACAGACATATAACCAGTCATTAGGAAAAAACTATCCTGTTTATTTAAATTATGGTTTTGAAGAAGATAGTTTATTAGCCATCACTATATATATATAGCTACCCTGGACAGATCGCCAGTCCAGATTAGAACCACTGAATCTGATCTGTGTCTTTAGCTGATCTACCTTTTATTAAAGAGGCGCTCTTTGGACTTTTTAGGGTTGAAGATGGGCTAAAAATCAACACCCGAACCTACAGGTAGTTTTAAAAGACATCTTCTTCAGGTTGACCATCAATATTGAGCAGCACCATGCAGGACCATTCATGAAAACATGTCTAAAAGCAATGTACAAAAAAGATTTCCATCAAATCTTGAGGATCTTTTCGTGTATAAATGCAAAATTGGGTTGCCCAAATACAACATGGAACCTGTAGAGAACCGGGCACAGTAAGGATGGAAAGAAGAGGACAGAAAGAAAGAAGTACTTATAGGAAGGAACAAAAGAATGACAGAGAAGGAAGGGAGGAAGAACAAGAAGGAAAAACAGACATGGTGATCGAAAGGAAGGAAAAAGGAAAGCAAGGACGGAAGGACACATTTCAGTTAAGGAGAAAGGATACATAAAAAGGAGGGAGGAAGGATACAAGTAAAGCAGAAATGAAAGAAGGTCAAGGAAGGGAGAAGAGGAAGGACAATAAAGCAATGAAAGAAGGACACAATATAAAGACAAATAAGGAAGGAATGAAGGAAGGATTTACAACTTTTAGACAATAAAACAGGAAATACCCATTTTTCCATATCTTGGTTTTCTTTCTCCATTTTTATTCAGAAAATAATTTACACATTAAAAACTAAGTTTGTTTCTCTTTAGTTCCTTACATCCCATAAAATACACATTACTATTACTACTTGACTTGACTACAGCAGGTTATGTAGCATGTACGGTAGCGTTTGGGTGCCATTCTATCAGCGGCCACTAGATGTCAGTCTAAGATGAAGAACAGCTCCAAAGGTGGATTAATGATTCCCTGCAAAAGTAGCAGTTTCCCTCATAAAGAAGCCAGAAAATATATTAAAAGGAAGGCAGTCAATTTAAGAGATGTATTTGGTTATGAATATTACACCATGGTTATGATGGTGTATTTAGTAAAAGTTGGAAAATATTGAACAGAAACTGAAGGAAAATGTAATTTTAAACATGTACAGGACAAGCATTAAAAAAGCAGCTTCATAATGAAAGTGAACGAATGAACAATCCCACAGATGCTCCACTTGTGGTGGAGCTCAGGTATTATTTTTCACTTCTTGTTGTAAAAACAGATGCCTTTTATTACCCCATTCAGACTGTGTGAGCCACCTCTTCCTTAACAGACTGCCATTCCTTCTAATTTATGCAGGGTAACCTTTTGTAAAATGTCCATATGCTTGATATGCCTCCCCTCGCGCAGGCGTTCACTAAGCAGCTCACTGTAAACACAGATGGACCCGACTGCTGCAGAACCTGAGCCCAACATCTGGATCTATCAGCTCCACCGCAGCCTATACTGTCTCTACATCAGCCACAGCGTACGGTGGGTGGAATACCTCACATTTACTTCACTTTTATTGGAAATATTTCAATGGAAGATGTATATTTTGCTGCGATGATTGAGGCGGACAAAGGGCACTGATGAGGTAGACCGAGTTCCCCTCTCCCCTATAATCTCCCTGTTTTGCTGCCATTCTGAAGAAGGTGCTGCTTGTGGAGGGGCTCCTTTTCTCCTCTGGTTCGCCCATTCACACATCCCACCTCTCTGAATGAAGATCCCCGTGTTATAATTTGGCCGGGCCATCAGGAAGAAGAAAAACCAAGGGCCCACCGGGGGGAATGGCAGGAATTGCATTATCCGCTCTTTTTCTTCTTTCTTTCAAGGAGCTGCAGGTTTCAAACTGCCAGCTAATGATTGAATTAATTTGACAAAAGCAAATGATGTTTCTTTGTGAAAAATTCAAAGAGCAATTCTTCAGGTGCCATGTCAACTCACAGAACAAGACCGAGAAAAAAAAACACACTTGGTAAATAATATGGAAAAAGGGGAAGGAAGGAAGGAAGGAAGGAAGGAAGGAAGGAAGGAAGGAAGGAAGGAAGGAAGGAAGGAAGGAAGGAAGGAAGGAAGGAAGGAAGGAAGGAAGGAAGGAAGGAAGGAAGGAAGGAAGGAAGCGTTTACAATTTAAATAAGCATTAGGAAGTCACAACCCCTCGGAGCACTCCGGTTCAGGATTCACCAAAATGTAATATAATAAATGCACTGTTTATAAATGTAGATAAAGCCATGTGACATTTAAGTTTAATTCTCATTTAAATGGGACACTCTGCCTGCGAGTAAGCTAACGTGTTGGAATAATACGCATTCTATTACACTCGTGGAGCGTGTTTTACATAATTTCACTGACTGTCGGAGAAAATGAATAAACAAAGAATTATGTAAAATGTTGTGATCTGGATTGCTGGAATAATGCACATGATTAAGATGCGTAGAAAACAGGAGAGGAGAGGCAGACCTGACACAGAACGAAAAGTTTAAGAAGTAAAATACCTAAAATAAAAGTAATTCCTTTTTAGATTTAAATATTGGATCTGAATTGACTTTAGGAGAATAAAATATTACTTGATTGATTATTTCTACTATAAATGTCCATATTTCTAGACAAGCATTGCCCTACTCCACTTTTTAACCTCACAGGAAACTCGAAGCGCAATCCCTCTAGTTTTAGTTTGATTTAATGTATTCAGCAGTAAGAAACGCTCCACATTAGGAAATAGGCAGTGGTATAATTATTGGGACTAATAATAATTCCTAATATACAGTTTACATACATGAATTGATCCCATGGTTATTCAGTTTTGAAATGGTAATCAATGAGTTTGATTTCCTGTAATAAAGGGCATGTCTTGCAGTCGGTCTTCAAAATGGGAAAGACAAGAGAACTCAGCATCCAAGTAAAGTAGCTGTGTGTTGATGGTTCTAAATCAGGAAATGTCTAAAGAAGAAGAACGAGCTGCTCAGCTTTCCAACAATTCAAACGGTAAGAAACAAAGTGTGACTCAGACTTTATCCTCCAACCTAAGACGAGGAGGATGGTAAGAAGAGTAAAAAAAAAATAATAACCCAATCACTTTTTATATGAAGAGGAAGGTAAAAAAACAAAACAAAATCATAGGTTATTGTTTTGCTCATTTTCATAGTTAATCCTTTATTTCAGTTCAAAATCTAAACATTTGGTTTCTCTGGTCAAATGTTCTGTTTTTTGGCATTATAAACGTTTTACATGGTAAAAACACTCAGTCACAAAGTACATTTGTATTACTTATGAATCAATGTTGCCAATTTTGGCATCTGGTCATAGATTTTATACGGCAATTAATGTTTGGTCAAATCTGATGACTAATAGACATTCTGAAAGTATTGCTTCTAACGTTTGAGTCTGAGTCTCACAACAGACACAATAACATGTTTTTTACTTGAATTTTTATTTGCAAAAACAAATAAAATTGCAAACAACTATTGTTGTAAAGTTTCTAAGTTTTTGATACTTTGAAGGTAAAAGCATAACTTTTTAGGCAATTACCTGTTTGTTGCACATTGTAGCAACCTTATGTTTTAAATGGTTAAAATCTTCCAAACACTAAAGGGATTCTACAAGCTCTAAATTCATTTTAGATATAGAAGTACTACAATTACAATGACTTTAAATTAACAAATCAGCAAAGCAAAATGTAGCATCTTCTTGTTTTAAATGTTCCGTCTGTTCTGTAAAATACTGATGCTTAAGGCCTTCTCATTTTAATTTAAAAGTAAAACCAGTCATGGTCAAAAGAAAATATCTTTAGAAGCTTCTGCCTCCCTACATCAATTCTAAAAGTACATTTTTGTTTTGAATGACATGTTTTAATAACTCAGAGTATAGAAATAGAGAAAATATAGTATATAAAATATACAAATAGAGAAATATAGTCAAAAAAGGGGCAGCAACCTTTGTTTGCAAACCACAGTTGCACATTTTACTACTTCTTTCTTTAAATATATTCTTCCTTCAATACAGGTTTTTACCAACAGGTCTAAGAAACTAAATTTGACTGCACTGAAGTTGTAAGTAAGATTGATTTGGGACGTATGAAACTGAACGTGTTAACAAGCTTGTTAATTGGATCTGTTTGTCTTATAAAGTGCACTGAAATAGCATGTGTTGTTTAATGGCGACTATAAATTAACTGAATCTCCTGTAAAATCATCCGATGTTAATGGGTCTTATTTGCAGGTGAAAGAAACAGTGAATTAGACAAATAAAACAGAAGCATTTCATTTTATCAGCTATTTTTCTCTATCATATATAAAGGCAACAATCTTCTGGATCTTCCTCACCAAACACAGACATATTTTTTTCATATTTCAGCGTTGACCGTTTTCCACCTGTGCAGCAGCTGGAGTCGGAGCTGAACTTTTCCGCCCTACATCAAGGCCTGTATCCAAAACAAGATGATTGAACTTTGCCACTGGCCCCCGCTGTTGTTTTTAATGGCGATGCATGGATTTTCTTTAACATCCTGCCAAGCAGCTCACATTAGCATGCCATTTAGGAACCCGTGATCTTGCCTGAAATAACACTCATTGCATAATATCCCTGACGAACAAGCTCCGGTAATCCGCCACAATTAAGCCGGAAAGCGTTTTGCATCTGCCAACCCTTCCACTAGCTGCCATTATTTGGCAGTAGGTATACAAAGGGGTTATGGGCAGTCGTTTGATGGACACACAGGGCTTTTGATTTTTAATTGTAATTGTAATCCTCTCCACTTGAGGACTTGGAAATCGTTTGAACCCCCCACCACCACCTTCTCCTCCTCCTCCCTGCTCTTCTGGTGGGGATGTGGAGTATTCACTGGCTGCCCACTTCTCAACCGTGTGTAGCTTTAAAAGGTGTAATCCCAATGAAATGCAAATCACAGTTCTTGAAAACAAATTACGCACAAAGATAACCGGGCCAGCGCTCCATCAATGAAGCATCAGAAATAGCCGGAGAAGCTTCGCCGTGTTTTTTCTTTTTTAATATATATTTTCTTTCAGGGGCCAAATTGCGGCAGACCTGTCATCAGGGGGTAATGGTGAGCTGTCAGCCAGGCCAGGTTGATTACAAGGTTATATAGTAAACAATCCTGTCTAACTGCGGTGGGCAAACATCACATTCATCAACCAGATTTAAAGAAAGCCCAGGTTCAGCTGTTGCCATCAATGGCTCCCCCGTTTCTCTAACTCAGTATAATTGCCTCTATTTCTGCTGCTGCTGTTTATCCTTTCTCTGCAAACCCTTACTTTTTAGCATTTTCAGATGAAGCATTTTCTCTCCTTGGCTTGATGGAGCTGCTTGCTAACAGACAGTCACAGCAACGGATGACTTCCAAAGTGTAGAACAGACCCCTCGTCCTCAGACGGTGCTTTTATTGAGTTCAATCAGCTCCTTGTTAGTGCCAAAGTCGGCCAATTAAAGAGAGCTGGGGAACAAATTTGCTACAAATGGAGCCCGTTGATGTCCTATACGAAGCTGGGAGAGGGAGGTGACGAGGGCGGGGGGGTTCACTTTGCCGAGGTCTGCCCCCCGTCTCGAGTCATAGACTCGATAAAAAAGATACACAGGCAGCCAGGGGTAAGAGGCCAGGTTTTCTTGGGCCTTCTCCATTAGACGGGTGGTTGGAACAATGGGTTTCGTTGTTCAGGCCGGGGGAAAGTGATGAGGTTGCAAATGGATTCCTGCAGAGGGAAACAAAAGATGAGGAGATCGTTTAGTGCAACCGGACTCTCTGGTAGGTGCCCCTCTTGGACACGTTAATTGATCTCATTTGTTACCTATACCTGCCCAATCAAGCTGCTATCATTGGCGGGGACGGGGAAGGGGGGCAGCTGAGTGTCAGCGTTCTGTGAAACAGAAAGAAAAGTAAAGAATAAATGCTGAGGCAGCCAAAAACTGAGACATAGAAACAAGTAAATGAAAGAAGTAAAGAGGAATGAAGAGCAGACGTAAGTCTTTGCTACTCTAATCTTACAGGCTTCATTTCACTGCAGCTCAGTCGGGGCCTGAAACTAAACACTCCCAAATATCCCAATTACACCTGCACTTCTTGTCCTTTTGTAAGAGGAATTCCAGCTTGTTCCCTCTCTGCTCCCTGAGTCTTAGCAAACACAAAGTGGACGATTGTCCAGTGGCGGGGCTGAGACGACCTCGCTCAAACATCCGTGTCTGTTTTTACTCGAGGCGTGCGGATCGGATGTACCTTTAATGGTCCTAATTGGACACTGTATTGGTCTAGCATTCAGAAAAATGATGAGTTTTCAGTTGTCTGGGTGGGTAGTTTAGTTTAGTTTTGTGAATTTCCTACACCTTGGGTGAGCTTCCAAATACATGAGAAGGGTCAAAGGTGAGAAACAATAAACAAATTTCCACATATTTCATGTCAAGATTCCAGACTTTCACACTACTCAACACTACAAAATGTTGACTAGGAATTCATCCCAGACTTCTCTACAGCGGCAGGGGTTTAAATCTGAAACCTGGAAAGATGACATCTTTTAGATTGGTGCTATATAAATATATAAATTAAATTGGATGGATGGATGTTTCAAAGGATGGATGGATAGAAAGACAGATTGATGGACAGATTAACACACAGTTGGACAAATACATGAAAATATGGATTAATGAATAGGTGGGTGGGTGGACAATGGAGGATGGCTGAACCGACATACTGGATGGATGGATAGATAGATAGATAGATAGATAGATAGATAGATAGATAGATAGATAGATAGATAGATAGATAGATAGATAGATAGATAGATAGATAGATAGATAGATAGATAGATAGATAGATAGATAGATAGATAGATAGATAGATAGATAGACAAATTAATTAAAAAAGAGTGGATGAGGGCTAGATGGACTGATGACTAGATGGATAAATGCAATTTTGAGACAATAGAAAAAGACAGTCTGGAATTGCAAACATTTTTTCCATACTTGTCAAGGTATGGAAAGTACTCAAAATAAATTCCAGACTTTCTAGAAACCCTGAACGATGAATATTGATCTTTTGCAAAACAAGAATCTTCCTTTGTGGCTTTAGTTTTACACTTCCTCACTGTTGATACTCTCCTCTAAAACTGATGCAGCGATCTGCTCCCCTCTGGTTGAAGCAATGGTGAACACATCTTCTTGCCCTCGGTGGCACAAAGTGCAAGTTTGTTTGTTCAAGGTCCCTGAAAAGTGAGTGCCCGATCTCTAGCTGTTCTCTTTTGTCTCAGCGTGTCTTTAGCAACTTTCGCCCCCCTCCTGTCGGCGCGTCTTCTGATTCTGGCATGGCAGGGTGAGAGCTCTCCAAGCTGCCCGCAGCTTCTCATGCATCCTGCTTGGCTGTCACAAAATGAGATGGGCGCCATTCAACCCAATTAGTGAGATCCACTGTGATGTAGGGAAGAGAAAAAAAAGAGGATGAAATCCCGTTTTTATTTTGCCCCTGTCTGTCATCTGCCAATTTCACTGGAAGTAAGAGAGTTGCATCAATTAATGACCATGGGCCGGAGGCGGCACCGGCACTGGCACAGGCGCAGCATGTTTCAGGCGTCGGGTGGCATCATGTGAGTCCTGCGTCTTTGCCGAAGCTAAAGCAAATGAATTGAGACTAATAGGGAGCTCGTTTCCAGCCACTGATTAGAGGGCCCAAGAGCTCCCGAGGCATCGCCCAGGTCCAGGTCCTGGCCTGGTGTCACGTTGCTCCTGTAATGTCATTTTGGACATTGTAACGTCTGTTTCCCCGAGGTCATCTTTCTTCAGACTCTGTTTTTTTTCCACTTGTTCTGCAGCAAAGCTGGGTTAGAAAATCTACTTTCTCCTTTGGGGGTGTTAATTAAGGGAAGCATCCGAAATTAATCAACAAATTCACTAGGGCGAAGGACGATGTGTCTGAAGGCCTGGAAACGGAGTCCACAGAGCGCCCACGGAGAAAGAGGCCCTCGGCTATGGCCGGGCGGATAAACAAGTGCACAGACGGTGATCTGACACAAAAATTCATGTAAGTATAAAATTTTACACTCATTTTCCCTGTCAGCTTGTCACAATGAATTATAAAGGTTGATTCGATTATCTGGCTAAGGGAGATCATCCACGCCCGGTCATCTGAACACCATCATATGGTCAATGTCTGCTGGTGAAGGCCTGTGGTAGAAGCACAAAGCTGAGGTGCATCAGCGGGAGCACATGAGGTCGGCGATCACCTAGCTTTGGCAATCGCCTAGTGAACAGCCAACTTATTCAGGAAACTTAAAAACCAATATTCATGCAACTTCTTTTGTTTGAGTTTCCCTTTGACGGCTTTGCCCAGTTTCTTTCTCCTTTCATTCACCTCATCTCCACCTTCATTAGGCTTGTACCCTTAGATAACTCTCCGGTTTTGTCTTCCAATTTATCTTTGGAGTTTTTTGCCACATTCTCTAATTAGCACAGTGCCTGCAGGCTATTTGTGACCTTTCCATATGTAAATAGACGGATGCTTCCCTCCCCTCTCCCTTCTTCTTCTTCCTTCTTCTTCCTCTGCCTCTCTATGACTTGCAGTGACAGGACGAGCGCACACGGAGAGTGAGTCTGTGCTTTCTGTTCCCAAGCCGGATGGATGACACCACTCAAGGCGTGTTTTGGCGGGGGCCCTGGCGATATCAGGGAAGCGAGGTGTTTTCTTTTTTTCCTGCGTGCTGATTGACAGCTGCCAGGTGTGACACTGCCAGCTTGCCGCAGTGTGCAGGAACTGTCTGCTGTCACTTCCCTTCTTCTCATCGCCGCTCACACCCAAGTGGTGCGTCACTCACGCCATCCTTTAAGTCCTCTCGCCTGTGGTGCTTCAGCAGCTGGAGAGCACTAACTGCAGAGTGTACTTTGGAGGGGTCAACAGCTATGCTATCTTTATCTCATTCTAGAGTTTCATACTTAAATTAAAAACTGAAATTAACTGTCTTAAAACTTTGATTCTCGCAGATAATTTCCATCTCAAATAGTTGTGATAATTAAAGCCAGTCAAGTTATATTGGCATGTTGCTACAGTAGACCGGTTCTAATATGGATCTTGCTCACAAATGACCCAAAAACTGTCCAGAACAGAACCGATTCTCGCTACTTAGCCTCAGTTGGTCCAGTTCTGATGGTTGAATGGGACTGAACACATCTACAAAACAACGTACAGTAGTTCTTTATTTGGCCAATGCTATACCTTGCGATGCAGCGGTCCAGTAAAATGTTGTCTTTTACTACAGTTAAATTTGCTATCAAACATTTGCTATTTCACCGTTCCACATACTACAGCTGGAGGCTAGCTGACAGATATGAGTCTAGTAGTTTAGTGGTTACAAGACCTAATTAGAGTAACCAACCGTCTCAGTGATTGTTGCTTTGATATAATCTGATTAGCGTACTTTGGCTCTTAAAATAGTACACACCTCTAGAAAAACAACGTTTTTATGATCTACTAAAAGGAAACCATGATCAGTCCTTTCCTTTCATATGACAAACATCCTGTTCAGTTCAACTGAAAAACAAGGAAATCTAATAAAGTTCAGTTCTCAGAAGAATCTTCGGTGATTTCAAACCTTTAACTAAGGCCACAAAACAATACTGTACAAAAGAAATCC
Organism: Valencia hispanica; assembly: GCA_963556495.2. NCBI lineage: Eukaryota > Metazoa > Chordata > Actinopteri > Cyprinodontiformes > Valenciidae > Valencia > Valencia hispanica. The sequence continues at coordinate 1,184,006 of OY747723.1, read as the reverse complement.
ATAGCCAGACTGGGCTGACTGTGGCTGTGTGCAAGTTGGCTTGCAATCGGAGGGTCGTAGGTTCGATTCCAGCTTCCTCCAGTCACATGTCGATGTGCCCCTGGGCAAGGCACTTAACCCCAAAATAACATCGTCCTACCGAGCCATGTTGGGTGTCGGTGTATGAATGCGAGTGTGAGTGGGTGAATGTGGCTTCAATGTAAAGCGCTTTGAGTGGTCAGTATGACTAGAAAAGCGCTATATAAGTTCAGTCCATTTACCATAAAATGGTGGTGGCAGCATCATGGTGTGGGGTGGCTTTTCTTCAGATGGAACTGGGTAAATGAGATAATCAACGGTCAGGTCAACATGTGGGACAGCTAAAGGAGGAGTTAGTTCTAAAATAACAGCATGGTCTCAATGGTGTGTGGACGTTTAGTTCCTACTGGAGCGTTCCATGGGACTGAGCATATCCAAACAAACTTCAATACAAAACTATATGCTTGGACACTTTGTTTACCTGGTACCAAAAGAACACATGTTCCAGTAACCATTTGTTGTTTCAACATCCTAAATATATGAAGGCCATCATATAATTCTTCTTTCAGTGTTTGATTAGTGGTGAGTTATACAACTACATCCAAACATGCATAGAAAGCCTTAAAGTCAATCTTTTACAGTAGTAACTCATTCTACACTGAAAAATGAAAACGTATCCAGCTTTAACTGACAGATGATGAATGACTGGGTGAACACACAGGGAGCAGATGGCCGAGGTGTTTCCACTCTGCAGAAACAATCGTGGCCAAAAACAAGATTTCTGAGGTAAATCTTGTTTATACTGTCTTTCTGTGTAAATATCTCATGCTACAACATAAGAACCTGCGGCTTATATTCAAGTGTCACCTATATATGTACAAAATGTATTGTCTTTACATTTTTTGCTGGTGCGGCTTATGTTCAGGTGCGCTCAATAGTGTGAAAACGATGGTATTCTCCAGCATCAAGCTGACATGAGGTGCTGCTCCAGACAGTGGTTTCCTGGCGGGCCCACCTGCTGGGTTTATGCTGTAGTTACGTTGGTTTTGTTAAGGGAAGCGTTCCAATCACCCTGTTGGTAGGTAAACATCTAACCCTAACCACAACTCCTGGAACATCCATTTTTGTCTTTCCCATTTTGAAGAGCTGGGCCTCTGTTTCATGTAGGACTCCAGGGAAGTTTGGATTATTTACTAAAAGCTTCTGCACAATCTAATCAATAAATTAAATGAAATACACATTTCTTTACATCACAGTTTATCTGGACAATGATCAAGCAGGAACAACACGTTTAAACCATATAATTATAAATAAGTATATTTCTTCTCAAAACTATCCACAGTCCAGATAAAGAGTTGCAAAACCTACTTGTTAAATAAAAATGTTGCTTTGTCTCTGAAAACTTAAGGTGTGAGGTGGTACCAAAACACTTTGGGTCGGTTAGGAATGAGAACATGGCTTGGCTTGAAGCCCACCATGTCACAACCCTCAACATTCCTGACCAAGCACACAAACTGGGTTGGACTGGGCTTTTCTTCTGTGGTTCCCAGACATGTCAAAGGCCAACATTCACTTCAACACACACCCTGCTTCAATTCCAAGAGGTTTCCCTCCATAGGACTCTGCAACTCATGTGGAAGACTTTCTTGGCCTAAACGTTGGGGCGAAGAACTTCCCCTCTAGCTGAAAAATCTGTTTCAAGCAACAAGCAACTTCAGGTTTCCAGACTGGCCGCCTGCTGGTGTTGGACTGCTTCAACATCACAATCAAAATCAGACATCTTAAAGGACGACATAACACACACACACACACACACACACACAACTCCAAACTTTTATGGGGAAATTTCAGAAAAAGAGCGAGGGCTTTCCAAGCAGCTCTTTCAGGATGTGTCTTCACCAGTTTTACACACCTGGAGATGGAAGGCTGCACCTCATTCAGACTGGTTGGAGAGCATTGGAAAACATCTCTCAATTGGATTAAGATTAGGACTTTGACTAGGCCATTATAAAACATAAATGTTACAGACAATGTTACTGTGGAATGTCATCTCAGCTATTGAACTGTTAGCATGTCAACTGCAACCTTCAGTCAGAGGCCTCTTCAGAGTTGTTGTAAAACTGACTGCTCGGTGCCCACAGCATCATGGACAGCGTTGTATATGCAGTCCAGTGTACCGAGGAAAGTTCAGACCTGTACATTGGGTAAACCAAACAACAGCTACACAAGAGGATGTCACAAGACAGAAGAGTAAACTGAACAGGTCAAGACTCAGCAATATATCTCCATGTCAAGGACAAAGGAGACTATGAAGAAAATAATGTTCATATTTTGGACAGAGAAGACAGAAGGTTTGAGAGAGGAGGTGAGAGAAGATATCTATGTAAAACATGAAAAACCAGCCTTGAACAGAGGAGGTGGGTTAAGATTCCAGCTTCCTAACATCTACAGTGCAGCCCTGACTCGGCAGTCCACAGAAACCCACACCTTGGGCCATGTGACCAAAACAGCTCAGAATCGTTGGGGTCTGTTTTAAGGGTGACAAAAGAAAGAAATTTAACAGAAGTCAGTGTGGGCAGATTTTTTTTTAATTCGAGTGGGTTGTGGGTGAACAAATTATTGTTTTGATGAATATTTAAGTAAAAATCTCCCAAACTATCATGCACAATGGCGACCTTTATTTGGAATCCCGGCGAGGTTAAACTGGCTTCCTTTCAAAGACAATGAGAGCTACCGACATCTGATAGCAGCTTCCAAACAATATCAAAACAGACTATATAAATCTTGCCGAACTGAGCACAGCCAGAGAGAAACCTTTGTGCTGGATTCGGATTCAAGAATGCAGAAAAATCTTCAACCAGGGACTGTGGACCATGTTCGGTTTTTGCACCACTATCTGGGGATTAAATAAATCTCTGCTGGCTGATTGCAGAGATCAGTGGCAGGTGCAATGCAGAAGCAGCGACCTCAAAGATCTTCTATAAAAGAAGAGCCCTCACTCATTCACACGGCAGGATCGTGACAGTAACTGCATTGCAGTGGTGGGCCGCCAGGGCTAGCAAGGCCTTCTCTGCTGGCCCAAACATACTCAGAAAAGTAAATGTATTTTTTTGGTAAATATTTTTAAACACTTTTTTTCCCCCAGGTCTGTTCTCTTCATTCAATTCAATTCAGTTTATTTCTTTAGCACCGATTCACAACAGATGTTTCATCTCAAGGCACTTTACAAGAAAAGTCATTTCAATACAAACATTACAGTTAGTTTAAAAGTTTTAGCTAGTTTTCTATGTAAGGAATCCCAGCAGATTGCATCGAGTCATTGACTTAAGGTTGCGTCCTGTTGATGCTGACTCCAACCTCAGCAATCCCTCATACTGAGCAAGTCATATGTCATATTATATCCACTTAGTTGCGCTGTACAGATGTCCAGTGTTATATATTATGGTAGAGATTTTATCCAATCATATTTCAGCTAGCTTGTGGTGTCAGGTTGTGTGGAATCTGCCTGAGGCCTTCAGACTCGACAGAGCAAGCTCCAGTTGGCTGTAAGTGAACGACCCAGTCAGTTGTGATGGCCAATCAGCTCTCGAGTCTGCAACACTAAGGCCAGCTAGAAGATCCTAAACTGAAGATGACATGTACCGCGTCCTGTGACCGGACGCTCGAGTGATTAGCTCTCGAGGCGGCATTTTGTCAGAAGGTCATGTGACTCTGACAGCCTCGTTAGTGGTCTCTAATGCCTTATTAGTGGAATCGTTCCTGATTAGACCTTAAAAACCTGATACTCCCAACTAAGTTTCAGAACTGAAGAAGGCTTTTGGATGAGAGGTTAAACGTCTTCAAGATGACAAGACGGGTCCAGGTGCATTGTTTATTTTAACTGACAACATTTAATTTCCCCTTGGGATAAATAAAGTAGTCCTGAACTGAAATAAGTTTCATCTAAACTGTTCTACTGCAGCTCTGGCTGCATGATTCTGAGTAAAGGCCAACCTCCACCCCAGATCCAGGATGACCTTGAATCTAACTCCACCCGTCTTCCAATCAACTCTGACCAGCCACCTTGTTTTTGCCAACAGCATGATACTACCACCACCGTGTTTCACAGTAGGGACGGTGCATAATGAGCGTTGGAAATGAATGCATTCCACACTTATAATGTATAGCTGTAATGTGACAGAGCTCTGGGGTTATGAACATGTCTACTACCCACAGGTCTGCACTCAAGGAAAGACAACTTGAGGAAAACATAGAAATAGTTTTTTTAAAAAGTGGTGAGACAACCTGGCTGCAGAAGAAGTTTTCTCCGTATTAAAACAGGAAGGCGCTGCCAGCATGGGGGCGGTATGGATTCCTATTCCTCAGAGACAATCTGCAGTGTTTTAACTCACATTAGCATACATTAGAGCAAAGACGGCTGGATTGCCAAACCGGATCGCTTTAAAAGATAAATGCATACAGTGAGTATGAAAGTGAACCCTGTGATTATGGCATATTAATTGATGATAATGTTTTGTGCCAGCTCACCACTTAGAAATGGGTAAACTGTGACCTGCACTAATTATAAATATAGAAGCAGATAAACATGAATGGGCCCACACACATATTTACAGCTAATAACTTTGAAGAGTTGTCATCTTCTCTGTACACAGAAATAAAGCTGGAATATATGTGACATGATTGTTTAGTGTTTCATGCTAGGAGGATGTCTACATGTGTTTCAGAGGGAAGTGGAGCCTATTTATGGACCGCCGGTGGTCCCTGGAGGGTCCCGTTTTCTCCTCTCAGCAGTATTTAATACCTCCAAAGTGCATAATTGCTGATCAGAGTCTGCAAGGCTCTGTTTGGTGTGTAAAGGACTTCTTTCAACAAGGGGAGGAGAAGGAATGCTACACCTCTGGTATCATGTGCCGTGCTTGTTCACAGCGGCAGGTAGTGGCAGGGACAAACAACGGTGGAGTGGCTGTCTCAATAGCCGGCCGGTGTCTCTTTACCGGCTTCTGTTTGTGCAGCAGAGCAGGCTGAGCTGATGTGTATTGCTGGCTGACCACTGGCTGCACAGAAAGCCACTTAATAAGTAAAGGCCCAGTGTGATTCTGATCTGGCACAGTGACCTCTAGAGAGGCACACCCACAGGCTCTCTGTGTCCCTCCAACCACCCACAATGGCTGGCGAGGGGCGTAACATCAACATTATTCCCCCAGCTCCCTAACTGAGCACCTGCTCAGACAAGCACCCTCACCCCCACCCCCTCCAACCCCCTGAGTGGTGTCCCCCGACCGGGGCCGGGGCCGCGGCCGAGCACATTCCAGCCGAACACTGATGCGAGGTGACCGAAACGGCCGGTTCACACGGCCCCTCCAGTGGCGATGGGGCTGCAGCCAGAGTCATAATGCAGACAGCTGGAGGACACGGGAGAAGAGGAGGAGGAGGAGGATGAAGGAGGACGCAGGGCACAAACAGCCACAAGAGGGACCAAGTGGAGTTAAAGTTGACAGGTTCAGCAGAGCAGCTGAATGTCAGTGGCTGCAAGAAGAAACCGACAAAACTTATTAAAAGTGCTCAGCCTTGATGCCTCTCTAGTATTTATCAGAATAAAACAAGTTTTTCTGGTTCAAATGAAAGAACCTTAAACATGTGAGACGCACTCTATTATTATTCATTTAATGAATATTATTATTAACCATCATTAAGAATGAATAACTGCACCTGTTAAACCCAGTTTATTTCCCCCATTTGTGTATGTATATATATATATATATATATATATATATATATATATATATATACATATATATATTTGTGAAATATTATTCATGTTTCTAAGCTTTTGAGAAGTCATTATGATGTAGATAAATGGTATTTCCTAATGTACCGATGGACTGTTGCTAAATCACAGGGGAGCAAACTTAAACAATCTTTAGCTACAATCTTCCACTGTTGTTTTTTATTAATGTATTATTCATGAAATGAATCAATGGATAAATACACCTTCTGTTGTATGAAGTAAGCATGTGAAAGCAGAGGCTAAGGTTAGCTTGTTGTTTTTGAGTCAAAAATAGCAAAAACTTGCTCTACTTTGGTAAAAGTAGTAATTATGTTTATAAGCTTTTACTATAAAGCTTTTCAGAAATCTTTATGAGGTAAATTGTATTTTCATTGTCTATTGGCTGATATGTTGCCACATTAGAGGTAAAGCACACATTAGCTGGGGATTTTATGTCAAAATAAAGCAAGCTAGTTAAAAAAATTAAAATACTCTAACAGTTTTTATTCATATTTTTTAAAACAATGAATAAATACATAAATAAACAAACACTTTTTTTGACAATACCGGGCCTACAGTGACCATGTAGAAGCTAAAGCTAATTGTTAGCTTAGTACTTTTTGGGAAAAAAAAACAAACTTAAACTAGCCTTCCTATCTTTTTAAAAGGTTTTGATGTAAATAACTGTTTTCCAGGAAATAAACCAATAAATGAACATGTTGTTCTGTGATATACAGAATGTACAGGTAGCATGTAAAAGATAAAACTAAGGAGGAACTTTTTTCAGTCAGAGCAAAGTTAAAATTAAACATTTTTGTAGTTTGACTAAACTTGTAATGATAATCTAAAAATTTGCCTATGTTATCAATATGTTTGTTTTTATTGACATTTTATTTTAAAAAAAATTATACCTTTTATTGGGATTACACTCATCAAATTGTTCTAATGTCACTGACCAGCTTTCTATATTTCCAATAAAAACAAAACAAACCAAAACATGCCTATCTATTTTACAGGTTTTTCAGATGTGCCACATTCAAGTAAATCATCTTCTATTTGATTTTTAATAGCTGAATAACTTTGACAGATGGCCAATTTAAACTCCACAATATTTTTGTTCCTCTAAGGTTTTGTTGGTATGTTTTAAATAATTATAAATATATCTGGTACTGAATAATGTTTTTCAATGAGTACTCAGGTATGTTGGCTTTAAAGTTAAAGGTAGCTAATCTACAAAACTCTTTTTAAAGAATTAAAAAATGAAACAAAAAAGATAATACAGCTCTATTGTGAATATCAGCCAGGTTGTTGAAGAATGCCATAAAAAATCGTGGTTGACACAAAAACACAGAAAATGTTAATTTGCTTCAAAAATCAACAAAAGCGTCAAACAACAGTAAACAGTCGACAAATGATCACCTGCACTTATTCAATGACCAATAAAAACCTTTTTTATCAAAGAAGCTATTAAATAAGGAAAAGCCTTGTCTGTTTACTTCTGTTTGTTATGGAGTCACAGTCAGTTTTACTCCAGAAATACAAATGCACCATTATTAAAGCTGCAGCTTTGTTATTTACACACTTCTACCCCAACAACAAAAGGAACAATTTACTGTACTTTTTACAAACTAAACAAATGAATAATAATGCAGATGCAAAAAGAAATGCTGTGTCTTAATTAAATATATCTGCTTGAAGGCAAATTTTGTCAACCCGACAAATATTTTGCTCCTCCTCGAATGCAAAGATCAGTAGCATTGGGAAAGTGTTAATTAACGAGAGACAAACCGTCCCCGGCTTTGTGCACACATGCAGGCGTAACCCCGGCTCTGGCGCTCACACACCCACAGACACAACCTTATTAGCCATCGTCCTTATGTGGGATCACTGTTTGTTGGTGAGCAGCTTTTTTTGTGCGAAGTAGAAACAGAATGAAAAGAAGAGAGGCATGAAATAATTTGTTTCATTTGGAGCAGCTCCAACTCAGCAGGTGAGAGGAGGAAGGGGGACGGATTGTCTTTTCTCTTTTCATGTTTGTCTCTTCTCCTTGTGTGTTTTTGACCCTGGGGGGGGGGGGGGGGGGGGTTGAACAGCAGGTCAGGGTCTTACTTCTCTTGCCTCAGCTGCAAAACCTCTATTTGTTGGTTTGGGTTAGGAAGACATTAGGAAATCCCCTCCCACCCTGTTACCCCACAACACTCTGCCCTCCAACCTTCCCCACCCCTCTCCCTTCCTTCCACCAAGACCTCGTCACCACAAACCAGCTCCTAATTATCTCTGAATAGCAATTTTATTGAAGCCTAATTTGTGGTAATGAACTGTGATAGGTGGCGAGGCGGACTAAAGAAAAGAAAAACTTCAGCGCGGGCTCACACTGTCACCCATGGCTCATGGTGATAATCACCATTATTGTTCACGCTTGACCCTCGCTGACCAGATACGATATTCACGGGATTTTCACTTGGGGTTGGCTTACATAAGAACAAAAGGAAGTGGATGAAGTGGCTGTAGGATTGATACACAGAAAAAATAAACTATACACCTCCAAATGGATTAATTTTGATACAAGTTTTTACAGAAGCATCAAAAACCTTCAGCAGCAACAAATGTTTAACACATTCTCTATAAAAACACATGAAATATATCTTAATTATAAACCATAATACTAGGGTGTAAAGTTTGTCTAACTTTTAATAAAAGGAAAAAAGTTTTTTATTTTGAGGCATAAAGTTCATATTGTGGCAAAATGTCTCCCTATATAAATCCCTATTATACTTTCCCTCTAACCAAAGCGTTTCTATAGCTGTAATCTAACCTGGAACGTTTTTATGACTTGGACAATCATATCCATCTCAACCCAACATTTCTGTATCAATTCAATTAAATTTCAATTCAATTCAATTTCAATTCAGTTTATTTATATAACGCCAATTCACAACAGATGTCATCTCAAAGCACTTATCAACAAGTCATTTCAATACATTTATACAAACATTCCAATCAGTTAAAAAGTTTCCTATTTAAGGAATCCCAGCAGATTGCGTCAGTCATTGGCATGAGGTTGGGCCCCGTTGATGCAGACTTTCCAACCACAGCAATCCTTCAGCAATCCCTCATACTGAGCAAGCATGTAGCGACGGTGGAGAGGAAAAACTCCCCTTTAACAGGAAGAAACCTCCAACAGAACCAGAACCAGGCTCAGTAGGAGCGGCCATCTGCCACGACCGTCTGGGGGTTTGAGAAGACAGAGCAGAAACACAGAAGGAACAGAAGATCTGATATAAGAGAACTTTCTATGTTACAGAAAGTAAAAAGTTGATAACAGGACATTTTGCCTTTTATCAAAGAAATAAAAATGAAGAAATAGTGGTGATTGACATTATTTGGGAATAATAAGAAATAATTAGAAATAGATTCTGACTAACATGTTAATCCCCAAAAATAAAACAGGAACTGTGATCCTGAACAACTGATAAAAAATTAACATTGGCCTCGAATCTATTCAAGAGGCTTTGATTAATTTAACCAAACAACAACTGGAAGTGATGGTTATTAGGAAGAAAACACAAAACATGTGTTTAAAATAAAATATGTAAAGTGTGAAAACGATCAGGTCCAACAGACAAAAAACCTCCAAATATAAAAGTGGATCTAAACCTTAAAAAAACTGATAGGATTTTTTGTTCTTTTAAATCAGATCAACTATTTAGGCATCTTAAGGTAACTACAGAGCAAAGTAGAATGGATGACCAGATGCTGACTTCTGTCTCCAACTAAAGGGAGAACCCGAACTTTGAAATTGGGAAAGAAATTTCTTTTAATCCTAAATCTGATCAATTGATTTGAGGACCAAAACACACCAAAGCAAAACTGAAAGCCAAAGTGAACAGAAAAATCAAAAGTTCAGTTCTTACCAAATAAATAAACTGTAAACAGAACTGAAACCAAATGAAGGTTAAATGTTGATTTCTCCTTCAGCTCTAGAAATACAGGGGGAACATTGACTGTCAAAGGTGGAGATGGAATTTATGTTCACACTAAATCTGATCAAAATGTTCAGATGGAAATGTATCAAAAGTAGGAAAAGTGCAGAATCCATGTGAAAACATGTCGACTGGTTCTTCATCTGTGCCAATAAAGCAGGAACCTTCAACTTTAAACAAGGGATACGAGTGGTGCAGGTATCCGAACGTCCCTACAAACCAAAGGAAGCATCAAATTAAACAAAAGAGATGTTTAAAGTTAAACCAAATAAAGTATTAGATCCATGTTGACAGTTCCCTCAACTCCGGAAATAAGAGAGAACCCTTCAACTCAACTAGTGAAAAACGTATTATTCACCCTAAATCTGATCATGATGTTTAATATCTGGGTAATATCTGTAGGTAACCAAGAGACAGAAAATCCTGAATAAAACAAAATAAAATACTCCTTCTCCAGAAATACAGGGCGAGTATTTACCTGGAAAACTTCAAGTAAGTTCTAATGTTGACACTAAATCTGGCCGAGTTATGTAGGATTTGAAAAATAATAAGAACTGCAGAAAGTACTAGATCCAATAGAGAAATACTCCATGTAAAGGAATACAGTCTGATTATTTATCTTAAAATGAAACAATTATTGGTGTTAAATTCTATGATTCTAGTTAGTAGATGTATCTAGAAGCCCAGAAATACTGATTCCAACCGAAAAGCATTCGTCTCCAGACTTATCTTAAAATATTCAAGAGGTTTGCTCAGAAGTTCAGAATCAGTTTATGTTTCTAAACTTAACAAGATGAGTAGAACCTACTAAACCAAGAAGAACTTCTGTTGGACCTCACTCCTCTATCTAAAGAAATAAAGGTAGAAAAATGTGAAAATATGAGAAGATTTCCACCAAAGCTGCAGTTATTAGAAACAAAGCGAAGACATAAAAAACAAACAAAAGAAATATGAACTGGCATGAGCAAGTTAGTCAAGTTTTCTGGAAATATTCAGGAGTAGGGAAAGTTATTAAAATGCTACAGCAAGGCTAGCCTCCTATAGTAGTTTGGAGTGACCATTAACACCTAGTAACCAGTTATATGCATCTAATAATACTAATAATAATAACTGCTTCTTGATAGGAGAAACGTAGTAAAAAAAGACATGTAACCAATCTCTGAGGACATTATCTTGGGCTCTGGTTTCTGAAAGCAGCGTAGAAACTGAATGTAATTGGTGCTTAAAGAATAATGGATAACGGGTGAAATCATTGAAAGTCTAGCTTTGTTTCAGAGTGGACAAAGCCCCAACACAGCGCCATGATTGGAAAGGATCTGCAGCCTCTATCTGGTCCCACTAACACTGTTTGCTCTGGGCTTCCTGTCTGTGGGCTTACATTACAATGTGTAGATTTAGAGATTGGGGAACATTTCAGCTGGATAAGGTTTTTCTCTCTGCCTCTCAGACCCCGCTGTGCCTCCTCCTCCTCCTCCTCCTCCTCCTCCTCCTCCTCCTCCTCCTCCTCCTCCTCCTCCTCCTCCTCCTCTGTCTGTCACACCGTCGTCCAATACCAGATGGTAGGCGTTCAACACGGGGAGCTAAGCTAAAATACCTGATTACAATTCACCAATACAATTCAAATATCATGGGCAGGCTTAAGGATAATTCCTCTGTAACAATATCATTTATTTCTCCTCCTGTTTTCTTTATCCTTGTTTTAGCAGGAGAGGAGACAGCAAAGCCCTTCGTCATACAGATAAAAGAAACGATAACCTATTTCTGCTCCACGCCTCCTCTGATCGTTGCAATAAAAATAAAACCACTATAAGAAAATAATATTGGACTTCTTACTTGTAACATATTTTAAAGAAGTGAAAATCATTAAAATGAAAATATTTATAGGATTCAAATTCTGCCCTAGCTGACATTTTGGAGCCATGACAATAATGAATGAAAATGTTATTCCAAATTCATATTTATGTGGTTTATTCATATTTGACAAATATATTCAACTCCAGAGCAGTCATACATATACATTGTAGTCTTGTAAATGCATGAAGTACACAATAATAATTAAAGCTCATATTAGTTGTGACACACTGAAGGAAACCCATGGGCATTTAGCCTTTTATTGAGATAATAATACATTTTATTATCATGTAATAATGTTATTGAATATTCTGATATACCCTGAGATCACCGTACTACATGGATAGAAGGGCATTAACATTTTAAGCATGTTTTATTCAGTAGTGAAAGGTTTTGTTTGTCAGGCTAAAGATCATAAAAGATAATACATAACATTACTTTACAGGTTGTCGTGAATATTCATAAACAAGATTATAATTTGGGTTTTTTCTTTACTTATATTTTTTAATTGATAGGCTACTATTTGTACATTAAACAAAATCAAGCACAGTTATGATTTCTTCCCTTTTATTTCTTGGCTTTACAAATTAATTTCTTGATTCATTAGAATCATGATGTTACGGCTGCTTCTCTGGGAAGAAACGACCTGAAATTCATAGAATTTATAGATTGTGCTTTTATTTTTATGGCTGATTAAAAATTCAGTGTCCTTGAATTTGGGCTAGCTAGGACTTTTTACTGAACTGTAAGATGAACTTAATAAAAAATGATTTGTTCCATGAAATATGTAAAGGTTCAATGTAAAAACTTTCACTTATTACAAGTTGTTCTTAAAGTTGCCAGTATGCTAACAGAAAGTGCTAAAATGTTACCAAAATGCATTTAATAAGTTTAAAAAAGCTTTTTCAGTGAAGTATTTTAGTTGTAAAAAGTCACATTTTACCAACATGCATTTTGTAAAACGTATTGTAGAATAAAATGTAAACTGTAATGTTTTCTTCATCCTCCTGTTTTTAAGGACATAAGCGATGCAGCGTCAGAAATTCCCTCTAATGTCGCTGTTTTCACACTTCCTGACCCCAAAGTGACTTTTTTGAGGTTTTTGCAGCTGGGTTTTTGAAAATGTTTCAAGGGTTGCAGAGATCTCCCAGAGGAACGTGACCGCCTTCAACCAAACACACGTAGCCCCCCCCCCCACCCCTCTCTCTCTCCGTACGCTCCAGTTGTTCACTTTTTTCAGCCGACTGGTATTCTTTCATGGCCAGAGTGGATTTTTCTCTCTCTGAGTGTGATCTCTGGTGTGGGCAGAGGTGCGTCTTAGCCGCCCACACTGTTGGCACTCCTGCCCAAGTAGCACCCATAACACCAAACCATTAGTGGCGTGGCAGTCTACCCACATCTCAACCACCTTCATTAGTCATTCAGCTCCTTATTTTTGTTTGGTTTCCCCTCTGGCTCCTAATTAATGCTTAATCGAAACTGCTGAACTGAGCTGGTAGAAAATTCATGAATATTAAAATCGACCCTGACGTTTTTTTCTCCCTTTCCTCTTTTCTTTTTTTTCCATTTCGTCTTTGGGTTGTCAACGTCGGTACCCAGGCACCATTAATTTCTGTTGCTGTCAGAGATTTAAAGCATCACACTTATCACCACTGTAACAACGATGAAGGATATGAGGCGATGCGGTTGTGTTTGGCCAATTTAGCGTGAGCTGAGTTCCTGATGTATGTTCTTCTTTTCTATTTCAGACCACTTGAATCCCTCTACAGGTGAATCAGGTGGAAGAAAGCCGGAGGGGAGAAAACCCCACAAGCCAGAAAGTTCAACTCCTTAATGTAGTTTGGAAGCTTACAGAACAATCTGATTAACATAGATTTTTATTGACCCGTGTTGACAGACATTGGAAAATCAACCCCAGATTTGTGTTTATAAGGTCCAAACCTCACCTCTCTTCAATCCCAAATATCAACATCAAATATCGTTTTCTGATCCGATAAAGTTTCAAAACTCTCTCTATGACCGTTTTTGCAGACCAGATACGAAATACACGAAACGTTTAATTTTTACTCTCACATTTAAAAAAGTTGCGAAACAGATTTTATTGTTCTTTTGTTGCTCGAATATTGAAAGAGGAGATTACATTTTTATTAATAAACTTTGTTGCTAAGTCGATTTACAACAAAAGCCTGCAGGAAAATCTACAAATTAAAACAAACTGCTCCACCATTATTAAGTAATTCATGCAGCTTATAAGAGATCATTTCTAACGAGTTATCTTGTCACTCCTAATGGAATGTGATTATTAATATTTCCTTAGAGGATTACCCGTCAACTCTCTTCAAAGTTTGTGCAGAAAACCATTTAAAATATACACCAGCCTCGGCTTTTTATCATATTTTAGTTACCAAATCTGCATCTGGAATGAATTTTTTGGACTTTTCTATGTTGTTATTATTGTTTCTTTTCAAGACCTACCACAAGCTGTACTTCTATAATAATGTGATTGTGGACAAGGCTTCCCACTACAGCACAATCATGTCGCTCTTTGTAAAGAAATAAACAGATGTCCGTGTTTATTCTGACTAAATTGATGGTGGCATCGCAGGCAAACCAAATTGAAATCTTCGTGACAATTTCTCTGAAGTTGCTCAAATACAATTTGACTTCTGACAAGGGGGAATGCAATTTATAAAAACAGAACATGCCATCAGTGGAGGCCAGCATTTGCATAATGAGGATACTTCCATTTCTGCCAGCAATGTTTTTGACAGCCTCTAACTAAAAGCTGAGTTGAAGAGGAGTGAGAAACGTCGATATGAATAATCCAGAAGAGGCGGAAAGAGTCGAAGATCGGGGCAGGAGCCGGATCCATCAAACCAAACAAATGAAGTTTGGCAAATTTCAAGCAAAAGCAAGTGATGCTAGGTGACCCTGGCAGGAGAGCCACTGAAGGGGCCTTCCGCCCTGAGCTACAGCTGTGACTTTGAATGCACCGGAGTGGAGTTAGACCGCAGGAAAAACTCCAGAGGTTCTTCTGATTGGTTGACAAATATGACTGAGCTGACACTAATTCCATGTAGCTCTTTTGCTCTAATTGTTGATTCAATTTGCTAATGACTAATTTGATTTAAGTGGCAGGCACATCTCCATGCAAGCAGGACATGGAGAGAAGGAACAAAAAAAAGCATGGACTGGAGGTGGCGTGATGGCTTGTCACGGGAAGGCTGCTCGCCAATGAATATTCCATGAGAGTTCACACTTAATTGTTTCTGATTTGTTTATTTTTTTCAATACAGTGCTTTAGCGCACACTCCATCAGTCCTGGTGTTGACACCCCGTGTATCACCCCACCCTTTCCCCCTCTGCACCATCCCCCACACTTTCACAAGTGGTGCTCAGATGTCCATCAAACGCAGCAATGAAGGATCACTATAAGTTGTTTGAGCCTGTCAACAAAAGCACTCCAACACTTCGGTCCCCTTCATGTTTTCCCTTGTTGAGCCCGCTGGAGATCTCTGATGTGAAGGACTGGATGAATTTCTAAACAGACATCCGGGGCCCCCGTCGAGAGCCGCTACCTGTTGCCAATGCAAATCTGCTCCTAAGATCCCGGGGAAGTGTATTATTCCACCGCCGACCGTTTGAGTTGTTTTCCTCTGGGAGAGGACGTGTTTCTCAGAAAACAAAAAAAGGCTGAGCGTGACCTCTCGGTTGAGTTTGAGGGGCCAACATGGCAGTTCAAAGTCCCTCCAGAAAAGGACAAAAAACCAGTTCAAACTGATCTAAATGTGCAGCAGCTGAGACTATGAAGGGTACTCACCCACATAAGAGAAAACCTCAAACCTTCGCCTCTTGCTTACTGGAAGCATCGGCGTCCATCCGTTTGTCTTTTGTAGCGGCTCCAAGCCTGTAGAGAGTATGTTTCCTTTTATTTACTCCTACTTCGCCTCTCCCGTTGTGTACGGGTACAGTGCGTTTTTCCCTTGTACTGGACAGACTTGGAAAGAAGCAAATCTCAATCCTTTTATGCCTTTTATCCTCTCCCTTGACGAGTCTTTCTCACTGCATGACTTGCAAATCATGCTGTGATACTGAATGGGATTGACATTCTCAGATGTAAATACATAGAATACTTCTTACTTTGTAATAGGCGATGGGAAGGACATCTAATTATTGTATAATAACATTTTTTCCCCTCTCATAACTGTCTGGGCCAACAAATGAGTTGCGCTGGAGATTATGCATAAATACAACCATGTATTTATGTATTAATTTAACTGTGTGGATACTTATTTAGCATTTATGCTACGTAGATTAATTTATTCATTTATACATTTGGGTCATTGTTGCGATTGAGCAAACAGCTCAGAATGATATAGTGAGCTCAACCCAAAGTTTTGCTGAAAAACTGCAAAAATTAACAATTATTTTGTGCAAACACTAATAAAAAATTTTGAATTTATTCTTAAAAATTGTGAGTTGTGAGCGTAATAATTGGGGACAGTTTTTAGTATGAATCCATAAACATGAGCCCATTTCCACCAGACAATTCCACACTTTCTTCTTCTTCTTCTTCTTCTTCTTCTTCTTCTTCTTCTTCTTCTTCTTCTTCTTCTTCTTCTTCTTCTTCTTCTTCTTCTTCTTCTTCTTCTTCTTCTTCTTCTTCTTCTTCTTCTTCTTCTTCTTCCTATTTTTACTTTTAGATGAGACTAAATCCAAAGAAGACAATTTCCCTGGTTTACAGTTGAAACGTGAAAACCTTGCTATGGAAGCTGGTCAGAAACAGCTAACTGGTTTCCAGGAGCTCTGATAAAAAGCACAGTTAACTTTATTGGTCTGTATAGTTTTACTTCTGGATGGAAGGAACCTGAGAAGGAGGGACAGTTCTGATCATTTTATGTTGGTGTTGGATATTAAAAACTGACTAAACTAACCCTAAACCTCTTTACCAGAGTTGCCAAAGAATGAGCAAAATCAGCCCATCAGTTTCTAGAAGTCTAAAATGTTTAATGTTTTTCCCTTTTTGTGTTTGGTTTATTCCTATTGTTGGAAACCTGATCAAATCAGCCAATCAGTTCCCAGGAACACAAGCTTTCATTTAGCCAGTTATTATTCCCTCTTTGTGTTGAGAGTAAAACCAAAGCAAAGTGACTGGTGGAGACTCTCAGGACAATCGTCTTGAGTTCTTCGGAAGAAGGTGACTCGATTTCTTCTCTTGTTCCTACAACAGATTTCCTCCATTCATCTAAAAGGCGAGGTTTTATTGTGGTTTTATTGTGTTCTAATAAATTCCCAGTAGATCAGTGCATCCTTTGTTTAACTCGTCTTTTTTTACTGTTGGATGAGTGTGAAACTGAAGAAGAGTGGCAGCCATGCTGGTTCTTACCTGAAACAGGCCTCACTAATGTAAACTTTAATGAACAATTTTCTTTTTTTTTTTCAAATTTACTTTTTTATTGAAGAAGTGCAAATGATTCGCAATTGAAGTACAAGTCCTTTTTTTTCTTTCTTCCATTTTTGCAATATAACATTTTACAAACATTTAGAAACAATTGGTGGGAGGAGGCACTTTTTTGTTACATCACATCCTCATAGTACTTTTCTGTAGTGACATGGTAGAGTTATATAAAGTCAGATGTTGTTGGCTTGACACATTCTCTCCATTTTGACCAAGTTCTATAGAATGAGTCCATTTGCAGTTTTATTTGAGATGACACTTTTTCCATTTTGAAACTTTCTTGAATAATGTTTATCCAGTCTTCATTAGTTGGTTGTTCAGGCTTGAGCCATCTTCGGGTGATGGCCTTTTTACACGCCGCTAATAAAATGTAGTCATTTCTTGTCCTCACTGTGAAGTCCATCCAGTGCTATGTTACCAAGATACATAGAAACAATGTTCTTTTCTTTTGTTGTTTTGTTTTGTTTCGTGTGATGATGACGATATCTGTGTTGTTCATCAGGAGCAAAGATCCAAATGATCTATCTTGGTTTATTTCATCTTTTGGATCATATTAACCCAAAGAAGAGAGGTCGTTCAGAGGAATTTACATTTCTATATTAAATCGTGATCTCAGAGTCACAGAAGACTAAACAGAAACAGTCTGTCAGTGTCCAGAGGAACTGAAGCCGACGTCGGTTAACTTCCTGTTTGTCTTGTTTAGTTTAGGATCAGAGTGAAACCAAACCAGAGGAAGATTCTCTGTGAACATGAAGACACAAGCGCTGACCTTTTTTACTTCTCCTCCTTTTTACATGATGCTAAACCAAAAGAAGGGTAACAGTTTGGGCCGTTTAAATATTGTATTAACTTATAAACAGAATTCCAGGTTCTTGTTTCCTCATTTCTGCTGGAGTTCCTGGAAACTGCTTCCTTTCTTCATTTTTTCTACTTTTGATCTTTTTTAAGAGAAGATTTAGAGGATTGGATTTTTTATATTTGTGCAGTTTCAAGGAGCAGACATTCAAACTTTAACTTTTGCATCTTTCCATACTTATTTTATTTTTAGCTGACAGTAAAGCCAACATTAATGGTTTTAGTTTATTTTTATTGTCATCGTTTGTTTCCACCAAAGTCACCAGAAATTTGCCCAAAATAAATATTTTTGACAAAAATATTGAAGAAAACATGTTTAACTTTCTGGTGTACTTTGGGAACTCCCAGCAGACTAGAGTGACTGTTTTTGGGGCTTTGTATTAGTATTGATAAATAAACATTATTTAAAACATCTGTCAGGCCTGGTTAAATATCTGTGGTGTGGTTCAGTAGCTTCACCGACCCACGGCATCGAATATTTAATTATTGCACTAACTGCATAATGAAAAAGTCAATTTCCACACTGGCGCCCCTGTGTGCAGAAGACAATTGTAATTCTAATATCTGCATCTGAAATCTTCCTGATGCCCCCCCCGCGTCCCGTCTCGATGCCTCGCAGGGCTGCAGAGTCTCCCCCATTACCATAGCCTCTTCCTGACTTAAATCTGCTGCTCGTACTAGCTTGTCGTGGCTAATTACGCGTTTAACCCGGTGCTGGAAGCTTGTTTTACATTCAAATTTATGGGGACCTCGCTGATCTGTAGAACGAGCGCGGAACATGACGCCGTCGTCTTCTCCTAATTGATTATCTTCTCAGAAAAAAGAACCAGCGGATCCAGAGGAGCGCCGTATTGAAGTTATTGACCTATTGACCTTTCATCTGTGGCGTGTTGAAATATTAATTTGGGGGTCATAGGTGGATGGTGGCTCATGCTTTAAAAAAATATCCGATTACAGTATTGGGTTTACGTTGTGTCCACAGTATTAGTGTTATTAGTTGTGTTTATTCTCTGAGTTATTTGCATTTTTATTACAGAAAAATTGAACTTTTTCTCTGCTCATAACATCATGATGCTGCTGCAATAATTTCCAGATCTGGTTGCTGGTGTAGAATTAATAGTTATGCATATGTTGTCAATATTTACATTTCCTCTGTTTAATTTAATTCTAATGGAAGTCCCTGGGCGATAGGAGCAGCAGCTAATAGAAGAGGAATGATTAAAGCTTTCTCTGTAATAAAGCAACTTGCTCCACTGTAATCTAATGTTGCATATCAGTGTTTACAGACTACAGTGACTTTGATCGCTTTTATTGTCAAATTAATTTCTTTATGTGCTTTTTCCTCTTGCAGTTTTGGAGGAGAATTGAAGAGAAATAATCTGTGCGTGTTTTGGTGTTGTGTTCTACAGCTTCAGCTCGCCTCCTAGTCTCCATCATCCTGTGGCCTGTGTCTGCTGGTAGGCACAGGGCTTCAGTTGTGTTTGTGTGTTTGTGTGTGTTTGGCATGCAGTACCAGGCCGGGTCAAAGCAGCTTAGTTCCGATCTGTTGGGTGACCTGCCTGTGCCACGCTGGCCTCACTGACCCGCATGATTTCATTATAGCGAGGTGAGATGGCGGCTCTCCACACACACACACACACACACACACACACACACACACACACACACACACACACACACACACACACACACACACACACACACACACACACACACACACACACACACACACACACCGGACCTGTACGCTCATCTACTTTTTTAAAATTCACAAAATACCCAAAAACTAAATGTTCTGATCTTGAAACAAGCATTAAATGTTCAGGATGATTAAAATTGTTTTTTCTCTTCTCTTCTCTTCTCTTCTCTTCTCTTCTCTTCTCTTCTCTTCTCTTCTCTTCTCTTCTCTTCTCTTCTCTTCTCTTCTCTTCTCTTCTCTTCTCTTCTCTTCTCTTCTCTTCTCTTCTCTTCTCCTAAAGACAGACGTTGATTTATATTAAACTTACATGCTACATGTGGTGATTCCCAAGGTCCTGTGCTGATTTTGACATTTTTCACATCAGTATTTTGTTTTTTACTTGCTCATTCAAAAACAGAAAAAAGCTCAATTTTACTACCTTTTTTAATCTCAAAACAACTTTCAATTTCTGTCAAATAGAGCATTAAAATAGCTTCTTTTAACAACTTAGAAACAAACTGAGGTCCATTTAGTCTAGATTATTCCATTCCAGGAGTTAATCTAAGTTGCTCTTGAAGCCACAAAGCAGTTACAACCGTTGCACCACGCTCTGAACATCTGAGGCAGTTTCTTTGATTTGATTTATAAACCCTACAGATAACAGGACTCAACTACTGTTCAAGCTGCTTTACAGCTAATGTAATGACATTTATTCAATTTTATTTGTAAAGTGCTGGAAAAGTAAGGAATGTTGTTGGATTTAATTTAGTGGGAAATGGATTAGTCAGATTTTCATGTTAAACTGAATTTGCCTAAAAACTGATGAAGATGATAAAACAAAGTTGCTCTGTAGGATCAGATGAACCCAAAATATTTTAAGGCATAGTGTTAAAAAAAGTGTTCATTCAAGTTTTAAATGTATTAAAGGTAAAAATCAGCAGCTTGATGAAAATGGAATAGTGAAAAATGAGGGAATATCTATAAAATATGTGCAGTATTTATGAAGAAGGCTCCAAAAACACACCAAAAGGAAAGAAATGTAATCAGCTTAAAAAATCATTAGTGATTCAACTCTCCTTTAACAGAAGCAATGACAACATATTGATCCTAGCAGGAAGTTAGCTGCTCATTATCATGTCAGAGCAGCTCACACACACTGAATGTGTCTGAGGTCTGATCACTAGATGGCGATCTAGGTTAAAGCAGAGAGCCTCCTTTTCTGCTGATGTGGAAAGAATATGAGTTTCTCCATATTTATGTATTTTTTCTGTGTTCTAATGTATCATCCTGTAAGGCAACGCCACTGGTAATATGTCATTTATAATGTTACAGTTATATTTTAAATCTAGCATGCTCCGATAATATGATAGGATCAACATGACAAACATTTGTTTTGATTCAAATAAAAAGCTGCACTGATCAAACTCAAACTGACTGAAGAGGCAGGTTGTCTGGTTTGGGTTATACGTTGAGTACGTCCAGATCAGAGGTTATTAAAAACAAAAAACAAAACATAATAATTCGATAATGATAACAATGCTGGTTTAAACAAGGGAACAACTATTGAGGTTTAAGAAATGTTTGTTTTCATAATCCACAACAATTATCTGTCATAGCTAGGCCTACACAGAGCATCCCCCCTTCCCGACCTGTTGCTGTGCACTGCTGATCAGTTGGCTGAAATAAGCCTACTGATTTGCAGATATTTTGGTTTAATGTTCTGTTCTTGCATACTAATATTAAACTCTGTGGCTATTTTCTATTACTGTCAAAAAAAAATTAAAAAAATAAATAAATGTTAATAATAACTTCATTAATTTGTGTTATAAATGTTATATTAATAAATGTGTTATACAAATATTAACTTAGATATGTACTGGTACAAAATATTAAAAATATGTTTTGCTGTATTTTAAATTACATAAATGAATAAAATAATTGTTAAAAATAAGTGGTTTCACTTTAAGTAATAAAATAATGTGTTGTAAAGAATAACACACTAACTAAAATCATGTAGATTATAAAGTAAAATATGTAGATGATTTAAATTATTTCTTTTTCTTTAAAAAAAAGAGATTATTATTGGGTTGTTTTTTTTTCCTCTTTAGTGTAAATCCAGATGTGAACCTGATGGTATCATATCGACCTGTTTCTTCTACAATATGTTCATCTATATTAGAACAGTGAACATGTTGGCCAATCATTTACACCCAGACATTTCTTCAGCTATGAAGTATAATTTTCCTTCAGACTGTAAAATCGATCACTTCCTTTTACTCTTTTTTTCATTCATTTTTTTCTTCTAAATGTTTCCCACACCACTGACAGACTTTTGCTTTTATATTGGGTTCCTTATTGTTGCCTCTTTCAAATCAAACGCCAACATCAGGTAAATGTTGAGAACCAGATTCATGTCACTGCATGAAGACTTTATTAATCTTTTATAAGGACCAACAATTTATATTTCCACAGCTGCAATTTGTGTTTTAGTCAAAGGGTGAATTTTTTAATTTTCTTTTCCTTAAAAGTTGCCAAATATGAAATCACAAAACTACTTTGGATTTTTTTTTAAGTTGCACACTAACAGCAACAGTGTAAAGAAAGTAAGCACACCCTTCTTTAATTCTTGTTTCTCGTATCAGGATACAATTTGAAATATTTGGTCTAAACCTGATTATAGATTTATAAGATTCTGGATCATTTTACTCTCAGGTTAGACCTGACTGAGTCCACACATTTATTTGGCAAAGACAAAGCCAGAACAGAAACGTTGCCAATGATATGTCGACGCTCTGGAGGACAAAGGTGTGTTAACACTGTGCCAGGGTGGAAATACATCAGCAGCGTTGAGTTTAGAGAAGCAATTGTTTCTGCAGATCAGTCTAAGATCAACATATCTGGACGTTGAACAGTGAAAGATTGTTCATAAGAGGAAAATATTGAAAAGAGCTCCGCCGTGTCATGTTAAAGGTTATGACCCAGCACTGTAGAAGTATGGCTTAAAGCTGAAGGAGAGATGTTTTTCTCCTGACACATTCTGGATCAGCTGCATCTGAATGAACAGCAACATCTCTAGAACAGTCTCTGTTGGACAGATGAGACGAGAGTAGAAATGTTTGACTAGATTAATCAGAATCAGAATCAGAGTCAGAAAGGGTCTATTGCTAAATGTTGGGCGGGTTTACAACATTAGGAAATCGCTGCGGTACATTGTGCAAACATACGAGAACAAAAAGACAAATACTTAAAAAAATATATATATATAGCACATTATATATATATCTATATATATATATATATATATATATATATATATATATAATGTGCTAAACAGATTGATATATAAATGAGTGCAGGTAACAATCGGGATGCCACCTAAGCATAAAAACCTGATTATAAGCAGTGGAGGTGTGATGATATGGGCCATTTTGTCCACCATGATCTCTGTATATTTCATACCTGAAGCTTGGACCAAAGTGGGTCAACAACAGGACAAAGATCCCACTCAACAGAACAGCTACTCAAGGTGCTGCAATGGTCTAGTCCAAGTCCAATGCCTAAAACTTCTTATAAACCTTAGGAGAGCAGAATTGGCTTAACTTTTTGGATTTTTTTATGTTGTTATGGTGGACACATATTTAAACATTTGCCCACTCATTATTTATGCTAACAGTTGTTTTTGTCAAAGTATAAAGAAGATGGCCTCAATATTTGGTCTACTGCCCCCTGTTGATGCTACATGGGTCTTCCTGAAATTTAGCTAATTTTCTTGCTTACTATAGGGGTAAACCTGTTTTAATAAGTAGAAAAAATCTCACTTTCAAATTTTTTTTGAGAGTATTGGAGTCAGCATCTAAGTCGAGACGTTTCCTCAAATCAGGAATCAGGAATCTGATCCAGAGGGTCTTGAAATAAGGAACATTTAGATCAAATATAAATCATGTATAGTGAATGTAAAAGTAGCCTAATGGAAAAATGGTTCAAGTGATTTTTGTCTCAAACCAAGTAGATAGTAAGAGGAAGATCTCGTTACAGAGGTTGGTGTCCAGGAAGTAGCCCAGTCTGGGAGCTGATGTGATTCTAGAGCAAAGAAGCTGAATCAGAGGCGAAGGGAAAATAATAGGAGGAGGACTATGTTTAAGGTCGCCCATCAAAGCTCTTTCATTTGCATAACCTGCATGCAAGCTTCATTACAATCCACACATGCATACATCCTGCCACCGTTGCTGCTCATCACTTCTACCTACGCCTCTTTCCAATCTTCTTCGCCTTCTTTACATCAACTTTTTTCATCCTTTCTCTTGTATTTTCTCCTGCTCTCTGCGTATGCAAGTTGTCATTCTCTCACCATAAGAGCACTCGCATGCCTTCATGTTGCCGGTTGTTTGCTTGAAACGTAATCTGCAGATGTAACAGAGGACGAAATTGAGTCTAACAAATGACTTGAAAGGCTCAGGCGGCATATCGAGCTCAGGCCCAACAAAGGCAGAACAAAACGCCCGTCTTTTCTTCCTCCCCTCTGCATCTGAAGTTGATATTTTCAACAGAATGGCTCTGTGGCTGACGCTCCCTGAATAAAGGGCTCTGAATCTGCTGTTGTGTTGTGTGCTGTCATTTTGACTTGAATGGGGGAAAGTTAAGTCTGTTTGTTTGCTTTAGCTGTTGAGGAGAAATTGGTTTGTTTGATTAACATTTTGCTTTTGAATGTCAGCATCAAGATGAAGAAAAGATCTATCTATCTATCTATCTATCTATCTATCTATCTATCTATCTATCTATCTATCTATCTATCTATCTATCTATCTATCTATCTATCTATCTATCTATCTATCTATCTATCTATCTATCTATCTATCTAT
Source organism: Valencia hispanica (assembly GCA_963556495.2). NCBI lineage: Eukaryota > Metazoa > Chordata > Actinopteri > Cyprinodontiformes > Valenciidae > Valencia > Valencia hispanica. Next base: position 1,159,537 of record OY747723.1, on the reverse strand, counting down.
CTATCCATACATACTCTGGCTGTACACCCTCTGAAATGGTGTCCTGTAACTGCCTCTTTATGACCCCCCCATCCCCACATTTTATTTTTTTCATTTTTTCATATAAAATGGCAGTACAAGTCATTGCCGTTGTCTTTCTATCCTAACATTGTGTTAACACACCTCTTTGTTGCAAAGCAGGAGACTCCCAAACTCCTGCTGGTGGTTACACTAATGATAATCAATGTGTTTGACCAGCTCCTTTCCTTCTTAAATTGTGGTTTAATATTGACCATCCCCAACATGGTGTTTGTTGTTTAAGGTTAAACTTAAATGATGCTGGATCGGGTAAAAAAAAGAAAGAAAATAGGTTATATTGTGAATTTTAAAAGCTTGCAATTGAAAGAGGGATTACTTTCTGTCTGTCTGTGTGTCTGATCTATCTGAAAGGATCCCTGTGATTATAGTTAATAATCCATGACCCACACATTACTGCACATTACCAGACAATGGCTGAATCTGTGTGTCAGTGATATAATGCTATGCTTGAAACCTTCAGATATGCTCCCAGTTCACCAAAAATAACATGATGGCTGCTTTGGAGAGGCGCGGTGCTGTGGCTGAATGGAAGCCACCTTAAACCAGCTGTAGTGATGGAGGAGGCTTTTAAAGGGAGGGGTTTGCTGTGAACTATGTATATTATTTATTTAGAGGTGTGAAATGTATCAGTCCTGAAGAAATGGTGATGACATTAGATCCATTTCCTGGGGCTTTGCCAGCAGTATAGCTAATTATTGTAGAACACCTCTGAAGAAAATGTAACTACATTTATTCAGTCAGAGCAAAACAAAGATCAAAATATAGTTTGAACAAAGTTGAAGGAGTGGATAGAAAACAAAAATAATGTACTTAAATACTTGTCAGTATAATAAAAGGAGTCCAGTACATTTAAATGCAATCTAATTTGATCCTGTACATAATACATTGCATTAGGGCTGTAACAGTACATGTATTTGTATTTTTTGGTACGGCCCTGTCGGTTTGGTACGAATGCAGCTTTTTTCTACCTGAACACATGCAGAATGTTTATGAGAAGAACTCAGTGTAACGTTCCACAGGGCAACTTTAAAAAGTGACCCCAAAACAAAACAGAAAGGACTCCCAGCTATCACTAAGCTATTTGGGAACATCAATGGTTTCTCATACAGCTACATTTGAAAAAGAAAGATGGACCGAACCAGGAAGAAATTCAGGAAAAGAGGTATATATTTTTTAATTATTTTTCCTGAGAAAACGTATCGAACCATGATTTCTGTGTATCATTACACCACTGCAATGCAATCAAGTTTAGGCTATGATGCTAGTTGGTAAAAAAAAGTCCCTTTTAACAGAGAATAACCTTGAGCAGAACCCGGCTCAGCGTGACTGACTGGGGCTTGAGAAGACAGAGCAGAAACAGCTCATCAGAAAGACTCTGAGCCAGTCGTAGAAAGTGCCAGCAGTAACTGCTTCGATTGCTTTATCTGGGAGAGAACGGGGGTTAAACACAGACGGAGAGGGCTCACTGCATCATCTATGGAGAAACAAGAGGAGAATACTGGCACCAATAGCTGAGCTGTTGGCCCCTCCAGGAAGCCAAACAAAACACCAGGTATATTAAAAATAAAGAGAAAGACTCTTAAAGAGCTCATTACTGATGCTCAGGTTCTGTCTTTGTGTTCAGCTTTTTTTGTTCCTGCACCAGCCGCAGCAGTCCTAAATGAGAAATCATACATAATGCCACATTTCTGAATCATGTTTAATTCAAATTTAAACAGCAACACTTCATTGCTAGACCTGCAAATGGAAAGAGAAACAGCCTGACAACAGGCGGTAGGCTAAAAGATCTCAACAAGAATATCATACTGACAGTGAAACACAGTGGTGGTAGGGTGATGATCTGGGGCTGCTTTGGAACTACATGACCATGAAATCTGAACCTTCACCAGTGTGTGCCCTTAAGATCATGGGTATTTGGATCAGCAACACAACCTCAGAACGGCTCAGAAAAGCCAAAAAACGAGAAGGTTTTGGATCTACTTAGTAAAGTCTGGACTTAAATCCAATGGAGATGCTGTGGTGTGATCGTAGAAAGACTTTCCATGCCTGAACTCCTCCAGGTTTGCTGGAATAAAGGAGATCTGAGTGGGCTGCTTGATGGAAGCTGTTCATGCGAAGGGAAACACATCCGGTTACTTTTTTACTAGGGTCAATTGCTTCACCACAATGGGCCAACTTGGTGTTGATAGCACTCTTAATAAGTGTAATCATCACTGCTATTTGTTTTGACTACACAAAAATAATTTCAAACACTTATTGGATGGAGTGGAGATGGAATCTCAGTGGATATTCCACCAGGTAAACATGGCCAGATCAGTCCAGAAAGGCTCCACCACACACTAAGTCAGTCTTGTTCATGACTTTCTCAGTCCCGAAACTTCAATCAAATAGAAAACTAGAAACAAGATTATCCCTAACCCTGGATAATCTAAACCCACTGACTGGTCAACAAACCTGCTCCAAGGTTGTTAAATATTAAAGGAGGGGCTGTTAAATTTGACCTTTAATCCTAAGCAGGTGGATATAAACCTATTTGGCCTTCACAGCTAAAGCAGACCTTCTGTTCTTTTGCATGGACACGTTTTACTCCCTTCCTTTTAGCCAGTAAGTGTACAACGGCCAGGAAATGACTCCGCTCTGCCCCAAAGACCCGTTGACCGCCTCCTCTGCTTGTGCCGCAGCGCTGTGGGGATCAGCGGCAGGCCTCTTCTACTCATTAACCTCATCTAATTAGATGGCAGGGAAGTCCATTGTTTGCCCTAATGAAGCCTCAATGGAAAGACGGGGCCTCGGCTGGATCTTCTGACACTGCTGTGAAATTACAATCCCCCTCTCCCTCTCTCCCTCCCCTCCGTCAGACCGGCCCTGCCTCTCGCGGTCTCATCTTTCTGAGTTTGGGTTTCTTGGTGTCTGTCAGGAACGTGGATAGATTGAGCGAGGCAGATAATCCGTGTGATAGCTTTACACATTCCCATACTGCTAATTTAGCTCCAGCAGCAGAGCCAAGGGTAGCATTAGCTCTGCTTAGCGCCCCCAGTATGGATCCCATCCACTAATTACTTGAGCTGCTGTGGTTCGCTGAGATTTAAGTACCACCTCAATCCCATTATCTTCCATCCCTACAGCTTGCCCCTTTGTAGTGGAGGAGTGGAGGCTGCAGGGTTATTGATACAGGACTCCCTCGCAAGATAACATCTAGCCTGGTTTGATAGAGGATAGCAGGCGAGGTGAAGGAGAACATAGGAGGCAGTAACATAGGTGGGAAAAAGAGCACCAAGGTGGTGATTGGATTGGAAATATTACTTGCCCTCCAGTGCATCTTTTCCTTTTTTTGGGGGGGGGGGGGGGTAAAGTTGAAAATGTGGGTCTCTCTCTTTGCTCACCCCCAGAGCGACTAATTACAATTCACATGTCACACTCTCCACACATAATAAGAGTTCGGAAACAGAATTAAAATATTCCACAGGCCTGCAGGGGGTGTCATCTCGGGAGAACCAGGGGAAAGCGTGTCTCTTTTTTGCACGGGGTGAGGAGCGAGGGGAGAGAATAGGCTGCGCATGTGTTTATGTGCCAGTGCATGTGGCGTGGTGTTTTCAGGGAGAGGTGGGTGGCTTGGGGGCAGGCGACAGAGGGGGTGTGAAATATCGGCAGCAAACCCACGCTGTGCTTTCCTATCCTCCCTCCCTCTCTCTCTTCACACATCGGGTGTCGCCTGGTTGGCACACCGACACGGCTGCCTGTTAGGGTGGCAGCAGCGCTGGGTAGGGGTGATAGAGTTTTTAGGGGGAGGTGGAGGGCATTTGAGTGACATCTGCTCTGCTGAGACGAGGGGCAGGCGGGCTATTGGCACAGGCGGCTGTAGTGTCGGAAGCATTGGCACGAGGCTGGTGCCGGCAGCAGGAGGCGGATGGCCTTAACGGAGAACCGTTTGCTCAAGCAGCATGACATCTCCTGGAATGAAAGCCCCCAGCCCCCTCACCCTCCAATCACATACACACACTCCTGGCAGTTGTCTTTTGCCTCCATGCATGCTAAACTGGCACTCTGTCCTTCTTCTGGTGCTCTGTCACTTCCCTCTACTTGACAGTTTCTCACCTCGCACTTCAGGTTTTCCAGAACCAACCCCTCCAATGTCCAGGCACAGATTTGCTACTGATGGGCAGTTTGGCAGAATGGTCGCCAGGATTTGCTGGCATCGCCAACAACTTTCCCCATCTCCCTTTCCTTTATCCTCTTTCTCCTTCTCAAACCCTGTTAATGGACCATATAACTAACATCTGCAGAAAGACAAGAACCTCATCCCAGAGCTCTACCTGGTCACCGGCCATTTAGCATGGAAAAAAGGGTTCAGTGTCACAAATCCATAGGAAGTATAAGTAAAGAATATTTAGAATACATTTATGGTAATTTTTACAGTGGCCAGGCTTTAATTATGGAATCTGAAAATAAATGAAGATGAAAATACAGAGGGAAGGAAAATACAGAAGAACAGAAGGAAAGACAAACAATGGATTGATGGGTGAACAGATTTGTAAAAAATTTATAAACTTATGGCTTGACCATTAACAAATCAATGGATGATATATAATGGATGGAAAGATTTAGAATGGACTAATGGGTTTAACAACAGATGAGGATTTATTTGAATCTTTATTAAATATCAGTTCTTAATGGAGAATAAAATAGAGTGATAGAGTACACTGAAGAAAATTAAACAAATATGAGTTGGAAAACTTTTTATCCGTATTTCCTAAATTATTAGTACATCCAATTATTAAACAGAACAAAGAAGAGAAAAGTCTAAAACTCAAGATGTCTGCTAAATGAGCTAACTTTTGTAAATTGTTGGTAATGTTTGAGTAAAATGGGCAAATAATTAGACTGAATAAATTGGATAAGTAAACAATGCTGGTTGAGGCTAACTGTCATTGTCTGTGGCTAACCATGGCTAACGGTGGCTAACTGTGGCTAGCCATGGCTAACCATGGCTAACGGTGGCTAACCGTGGCTAGCCATGGCTGACCATGGCTGACGGTGGCTAACTGTGGCTAGCCGTGGCTAACCATGGCTAATGGTGGCTAACTGTGGCTAGCAGTGGGTAACAATGGCTAACTGTTACTAACCATAGCTAACGGTGGCTAACTGTGGCTAGCCGTGGCTAACCATGGCTAACGGTGGCTAACTGTGGCTAGCTGTGGGTAACAATGGCTAACTGGGACTAACCATAGCTAATGGTGGCTAACTGTGGCTAGCGGTGGGTAACAATGGCTAACTGTGACTAACCATAGCTAATGGTCGCTAACTGTGGCTAAAGATGGCTAACGATGGCTAACTGTAGCTAACCATGGCAAACCGTGGTTAACTGTGGCTAACTGTGGCTAATGGTGGCTAACTGTGGCTAACCGTGGCTTACTGATGCTAGCCGTTGTTACCAATAACTAACTGTTACTAACTGTGGCTAACCATGGCTGAACGTGGCTAACTGTGGGTAACCATGGCTAACTGTGGCTAGCCTTGGCTAACCATGGCTAACAGTGGCTAACCGTGGCTAACCGTGGCTAACTGTAGGGGTATTAGAAGTAGACTTAAAGCCCAGCAGTTTTTTACCTTTTTTTCTTAATTTAACAGTAAACAAAGATTTCCAATAGAGAACCAACCAATGGAGGCATAGAGAGATTTTTTGTAAATTAGACAACAACATTATGGATAACTTTAAATAAATGTGAGGTTCAGAAGTGAACAATGCTAAGTTTTTATTTTAAAATCATAGGTAAATCGTGATTTCATTTATGGAACAAAATAGTAGAGGTATAGAGTACTTTGAAGGAAAAGGGACAAAAATGAGACGGAAATAAATATGAGGTTCAGAAATGAACAATGCTAACCGTGGCTAAAGTGATAATTGGTGGACCTGAAGTTCAGCTGTTTTACAGTTTCTTTGTGATTTCATGTAGAGAACAAAACAGAAGAGGCACAGATAAAGTTTAATTAAACTGGAAAGAAAAACATGGAGAAGCTTAAAAATGTGACGTCTGTTAATAAATAATGCTAACTGTAGCTAATGGTGGACCTAGAGCTTAGCTGGTCTCACAGGATTTAAATATTTATTTTATAAATAGTTGTTTCCAGTAGAGGACAGAAGAAAAGAGGCAACCTTTGAGTGAAAAAATAAGATGAGTGACGTTTATTAGTTTCTATCTAAACGAATCTACCACTGTCCTCTGTCTTCCTCTCAGAACTAGTTTCCCTCCTCTTTCATATCACCACTGTTGTCGAGGCACTGTGACGCTGACGTGGTGTAAATTGATTTCCTTGCTAGATGCGATGGATGAATAGAGAATGAACATCTTCATCGCTGACCCTGGCGCCGATTGCTTCAGCCCCCTCCCCCCCACCGCCTCCTCCTGCCCGCTCCAGTGATTGACAAGGCTGCTAACGAGTGCCGTCGCCGGTCGTGTTATAATTTCGCTGTGCTGAAAAACAGCCGAGGCTTCGGTCCCGGAGTAATGAGCTCCTGGAAGAGAGGGAGGAGAAAGACAGAGGGGAAGAGGGGAGGCTCACGCCCCCGACGGAGAGGTGAAATAAAAGAGTGAGAGTAAATAAGAAAAAACGAGGCAACAAAGCACATGAAAGTAGATTAGAAAGAAGTTGAGGTTATCATCCACTTGAGAGGCACCAATTCATTGTTTATCTGCCGCCTTGATGGATGTCTTTCAAGCTGGGGGTTTCTCATACTTATTTCTTAGTCACTTAAAGCAAAGGCATTTCAAAGGACGCCTTAAAACGCTGTATTAGCATGAAAAGATTGCGCATGTGCGTGCACGCTGATGCGTGGGCATCCATGTTTGCAAATTGCAAAAATCCTCAATGTGGTGTGTGCGCACATGTAATTTATTCCTCCACGTGGGGGCTGAGGGCAGGTCTCCCTCTCTGTTTATTTGGATGATTAGGAGGTGACAATATGTTGCTGATGATCAGGTTTATAATCAGCTACCATTGCAGATTATTCTAACCTTGATTAAAGACCTGCAGTCTCCCTATCATCTCTCAGCTCAGCCTAACAAGATAGGACGACGCACTGATTAATGCCAGAGAGCGACTAGTCATGACACAAAGGACAGGCCTGCATCACCGCAGGAGGACTGTCACGCATCATACTTTGTTGTCTCTCTGATTCGTCTCCTTGATGTAGGACCTTTGTCTTAATTATTTTTCCTTTACAAATGAATCTGTGTGAGACTGATTCTGTTTCATTACTGCAATAATAAGGACGATGTTGTTGATGTCTGCCATGATTAGACATCAGGACGAGACGGTGTGCTTCTACATTGCTGCTGTGCAACCAGTTCGCAACCATCGTCACAAACTTGTTGCCCAACTTTGTATTGTCTGTGCTGACAGTGGTTTGTGCATGGTTCTGTCTTTGATTCACGGTGCTGCGAGGTGTTGCTGAGGTCCTGGAGGAGTGTCGGAGAGGGCTGGGCAAGTGAGTCATTCTCACCGCTTGTCAGATGATGACAGCTCAGAGCCAGCGCTCCCTGGCCGGAGGATGCATCAGCAGTTTGCTGGCCTTTGATTGGGTGAAACGCTCTGTGGTACAGTCCGGTTCACTTATGCTCCGTCATGTGATCGCTGCACCCTGCTGGCAGAAACAAGCCCTCCGATAGGTTATGGTGTCATGACTGGTGAGGTGGAGGTTAACAGGTCTATGGATGGATGGATGGATGGATGAGATCAAAAGCTAATATCCTGATATTAAAACAGATCATTGTTTCTATCAGGAGCTGGTGCTTGCTGATGTTCCCTCCATGAATCAAACCCTGGACTCTTATTTAGCCTCTTGGTCCTGAGAAGTGGATCTGTTGGGCTTACCTAAGGGAAACTCACCATCCAGGCCTCATACATGTTTATTTACAGACAGATTCAATTTGTCCGATGTGTCCTGGTGTCCAGGTGTGTGGTGTGATGTCCTGCTGAGCTGTGGGACGGCCTAAATGGAGGTCCAGCCTCACATTGTCTTGTTCCCTCTGTGGCATTAAGGCATTCTAGTGAGAATAATCTGTGTTTAGTGGCCTGCTGCGGTGAGAGCCGACCTGTTTGACCAGCGAAGCTGACCTAATTCCTCCCCTCCACCAGTGTGCTGCGTTTCTGTCTTGGTGCTGAATGCAGAGTGGCTGCTGTGACTGGCTGGCTGCTCACTGAGCCTTGTTGTTGGCTGTGTGGTTTGAGGGCCACTGGCCATGTGACCTCTCCTCCAGCGTCCTCGCAGCAGCGGCTCAGCGGGCGGCTAATTCATTCAGCTGTGTGTGGTCCCGGAGCGGCCCCTGACCCGTGTCTCCATGACGATGGGATGTCCCATCACAGGGAGCACCTGGCCCTCCCCTTCTTCTCCTGTAGGCCCTCCTCCAACATTTAACCCCAGCTGAGTAAAACTTTACACAAGTATGCACACCCCTAGAACTTTTCCACATTTTGTTACAACCACAATCCTTTTCATTGAAACTTGGTGGTGGCAGAATCTGGCTGCGGGAATCATGTATATCGCAAGAATGGCCCAGTAAAAGTCCAGACATAAATCTATCAAAAATGACTGAGTTAAAGCCATTTAGTGTCTGATAGAAACATACTCCAGCTGGAACTGGACTGTATGTAATAACAGTCACTGTACCTTTACTTCTTATTCTCTGCTCAGATACCCCCACCTGCTCTCTCCCTCCCGCCTCACTGACTTCTCAGAGTGTAACAATGCCCTAGTTAGAGTTGTGGCACACTATGAAAATGTCTTGAGACATGTGTGCCAGCCAGCTGATCAATCACATTAAATCAAGATTAATCAGCCTTCCTTGCCTGCCTGTTATTTCAACACTTTGAGTTTTATAATCAGCTATGCTAAGATCGATTATTGGTACCTGGGGGTTTGAAGAGGGTCAAGAGAGTTCTTAATACTATGCATAAAGGAGTTAGGACTACACTGCTTAATTTGCACTGCTCATTCATAGATCATTGTAAATCTTTTCTGTCCTGGGACCATTTCTGAGCTGAGTATTTTTAGTTGCAATGCTTGGACAGAAATTAGCAGCCCAAGATTCAATAAGAAATGTTGAAGAGACACGATGAAGACCACTTTAAACAGCGGGTCATTTGGCCTCTTCACCATGTTGTACTTTTTGCTGTCTGCAGGTACAAAAAAGAACTCTCCACCCTAACGACCAGGAGTTCATCTCTAACTGCCTTGGGGGACTTTTTTACCTGGGCAAAGACATGGGCGGGCTCAGCGTAGCAAATGGGAGTGAAAAGTCTGTGATGTCTGATTCTTCTGGGCAGACAGCTCCAAAGACAACGCTATGAAGTAAAAAGTAATAACGTGCCATCACAGGCATCACATCACACAGGCAGCTGACCTTGTAGGGTGACTGAGCTGTAAGTGTCCATTCCAGAAAACATCCTAAAATTAAAGGGACTCTAAGGAAGTTTAACAGTAAAAAAATGTATAAAAATCCAACAATTTCTTCCTCATACATGATCCAGCAATGTCTTGGTCAGTAAAAAGAGCCCTGGCCTTTTCACCGTGGTTGACTCTAAATGCCTGTAAAATCACTTTATTAGTTATTAATAATTACTGTTCGGGTCGAGCTAGCAGCAATCCCGCAGCGCCTCCGAGAGGCAGCCTAGCGTGTGAATACGTCATGCGCGTTCACGCTGGGGCGTAGCATTTACTGTTAGCTAGAGTCGGAGAGCAGAGCTAGCGTTGCAAGCATGGATTCTGTAGAGGGTAAGAAGAGAGCTGCTTCAAGCACCGGTAACACTCCAGCACAGACCCCAACCAAGATAACCAAGAAAACCAGAGTGTATTCCAGTGCGGCAAAGAGGATGAAACTGGAATCGGATCGACGTAGGCAAAAAACAAGAGTAAATATCGGCGCCGCGTTTGAAAAGTGGAAAATACTGAAAGAATCACTCGGCATGACAAGAGACCCGCAGCTGGCGTTATTTTGACTTGAAAGGTAAGAATTCTTTACTAAATACGTGTGGGGAAAAGCGTAGTAAATTGATTTCAAAGCGAGGGTTTCGGTACATTGCCATTAATATGAACACTTTTTTTATTCGGCTTGTCTGGCGTGCTCACAGCTGATTACATTGATTAGCTAAGTTGTTGGGAATTTTTAGAAAGAACTAAATTGTCTATCTAAACTTAGTAAAACTGTGTTGCTAATCAAATAAAGTGTGTATATTATTGATTGTCATTTGTAAACATGTGTATATTATGATTGGAGCAGTGAAAGTGGCTGTGTTGTTTTAGTTTTGAGAAGCACCAGTCACATCAACACCCCATCGGCCATCTCAAGCAGTTTTTGGAGGGACCCATCCCCCCAGTTCAGTCACTGCAGGGGAGTCCGATAGGTAATTTTACTTGTAAACAACATGAAACTCCTGTTCCAGGTTATTGTCTCCACATAACATAAAATAAATCCTCTTTCTTATCTACAGGGATGACTTCCAGGTTGCAGGAGTTCAACCTCTAAAAGAAGACAAAGAAATAGAATTATTGGAAGCAAGGTAAACTGCATGGCTTTTACACTATGATGAAAGTTACCCTATGTTTTGTTACTGATGTAGGCTCTAATTTTTTTAATTTTTTTAGCATCAAATCAATTGAGCTAGAGGATGATGCTTTTGATGAGAAACAAGCCAATAGTTTTGAAAACAGTGTGTAAGTAACCAATTACTCTTTTTGAAATTCTCTATGCATATTTCGTGTACATATTGTCATATTTTGGTGTTATTTTGTTTTTCCAGAATTGAGCTTGATTTGGAAGGAGCTTTAGACCCATACGATTCAGATTATGTACCTCCAATCTCATTATGGTACGTTTTGTATTTGGCAGTTTTTTATTATCATTGTAAAATCTCCTCTCTCACTTTGCACTCTCTGATTGTATAAAATGCATTTTTCTTTTACAATAGTGGTGCATCACAGGATGTGGTTGATCAACTTCCTTGTATTGGCCTGGATGAAGCTGTATTTGACATCGCTGAATGTGTTGAGGAAGGAATCGAAAATGATCCTGAAGAACTGTCTGACTCATCCATTCCCATTTTCCCAAAACATGACAGCGTGCTTGTGCAACGTGATCTTATAAACCAGCAAGCGTGCATTGCGTACTGCAAAAGTTTGCTCCAGATGGCCAATTTCCTCCAACTGCCTCTCAGTAAATGCCACTACAGTGACCGCAACACAGGCGCTGATTGTGATGCCCGTCCACCTTTTCATGTAAAGTCACGTCCACGAGGTACAGCTCTGATTTTGGAATGGGTGAGTTAACAATGTAATTCTTGCCACACGTTACCACAGGAAGAGCTAAAATTTTATGAATGTAAAATCTGTGTAAAGCACCCTTTTAATATTTTTTTTCGTTATTTTTTTTTATATATAGTTTTGCCAACGTGGACATAAACTGTGGAGTTGGAACAGCCAGCCAATTCTGAAACATGGGATGCAAGGAGGAGATTTCATGCTGTCAACAACATTCTGCTCTCAGGGAATAACTTCTCCAAGATTGCTCTGCTGTTCAGATTCATGAACATGGGCAGGGTGGCATCTCCAACCTTCTTTTCAATCCAGGGTACCTACTGTATAAAATCAATACGGGAGTATTGGGAGGAGAAGAGGAATGCCATAATCCAAAAATTACAGTCAAAATACCATGTGGTTGCTCTTGGTAAGTAAGGATAGATAATATGTAAGTATAGCTAGAAAGTATCTAAGCCTCATATTCGTTGTATGCCTAAATGTCTCTATTTCTTTTATAGCTGACGGAAGGATGGACTCGCCTGGTAATGAAAAAGCTCTTCAAAAGCTAGTGGAAATAATTTAGCTCTTTTGAGATATGTCGTTTTAATAATTTTTCTATTTTCTCTATGTTCTTCCAAAAGGTCACTCTGCAATGTGCTGTACGTACACAACAATGGACCTAGACACCATGGACATCATCAGTGTTGTCAATGTGGACAAAAGATGTGTTGGCCGTAAAAGTAGTGCCATGGAGAAGGCTGCCTTTATAGAGACCTTTGACAATCTCACAAAGGAGTTAAACATCAAAGAGATTGTTACTGATGCTCATGTGCAAATTGCTGCCCTCATGCGTAAGAATTTTACAATACTTGCGAGTTTTGAACTGTTATATAGAATTATAGATTGTTAAAATACCACTTTGCTTTTCTTTTTCTGAACAGCTCATTTAATTAATTCTTTAAGGAGTTGTTGTAGATGATGATAGCTGGGGGCAGGAAGGATTTCCTGTAGCGGTCTGTATTGCAGCGAAACTGAAGAAGCCTCTGACTGAAGACGCTCTGTTGTTGTATGACAGTCTCATGAAGAAGATGCTCAGGGTTGTCCATAATGTTTTTGATTTTATGAAGAATCCTTCTTTGCATCATCATCTCCAGATGTTCCACAGTTGTCCCCAGAACAGAACCAGAACAGAACCAGAACCTTCTTTATCAGGTTGTTTAGCCCTTTTAAGTCCCTGGCTCTGATGCTGCTACCCCAACAGATGACGGCTGAAGAGATTACACTCTCCACAACAGACTTGTAGAAGATTTGCAGCATCTTGCTGCAAACCGTGAAGGACCTAAGCTTCCTCAAGAAATACAGTCTGCTCTGTCCCTTCTTGTAGACGGTTTCACTGTTGCACCTCCAGTCCAGTCTGTTGTCAAGGTGAACTCCGAGGTATTTATACTCCTCAACCACCTCCACTTCTTCTCCCATGATGGAAACAGTTTTTGACTTATCCCTGTTTCTTCTGAAATCTACAATCATCTCCTTTGTTTTGTTCACATTCAAGGTGAGACGATTGTTTCCACACCATGTCACAAAGCGGTCCACCAGCTCTCTGTATTCAGCTTCTTGTCCATCTCTGATACACCCGACAATTGCAGAGTCATCTGGGTATTTCTACAGATGACAGGTCTCTGATTTGTACTGGAAGTCTGCGGTGTACAGAGTGAAAAGGAATGGTGAGAGTAAGGTCCCCTGTGGTGCTCCTGTGCAGCTGACCACCTGGTTTGACACACAAATTGTCTCACAAATTGTTCAGTCTCACAAATTGTGGTCTGTTGGTCAGGTAGTGATTGATCCAGGCGATTGTTGAGGGCTCCACCTGTGTCTTCAGGAGTTTCTGACGAAGCAAATCAGGCTGAATTGTGTTAAATGCACTGGAGAAATCAAAGAACATGATCCTCACAGTGCTGCCTGCTTTGTCCAGATGACAGTGGGTTGGTTAAAGTAGGTGGATGATGGCATCTTCAACTCCAACTCCACAGCGATAAGCAAACTGCAGTGGGTCCTGATACATTCTTGTTTGCTTACTCTGGGATGCCAAAAGGAGTCTCTCCAGGACCTTCATGATGTGGGATGTCAGGGCAACAGGTCTATAGTCATTGATGACTGATGGGTGAGTTCTTTTGGGTACTGGAACAAGGCAGGATGTCTTCCACAACACTGGAACCTTCTCCTGAGTTAGGCTGAGGTGGAAGAGGTGCTGCAGAATCCCACAGAGCTGCTCTGCACAGGCCTTCAGGACTCTGGGGCTGACACCATCTGGACCTGCAGCCTTGTTATGGTTCAGTTTCTCCAGCTGCCTCTTCACCTGCCTTTTGGAGACAGAGAAGTGGGATGGGGAGGCAAAGGGGGTAGCAGCATTTCCTGACTTGGTTGAAGTCAAACTTGTGGAATTAGAAGAGACCATGGCTGAGGTGAAGGATAAAACATCCGAGGTGTAACAGGAAAGCTGTTGGTCAGAGGAGAGTGGGATGTCTGTTTGGCTGGGAACAGGAGAGGGGGATGCTGAGCCAGTTCCTGAACTGAACCTGTTGAAGAATATGTTCAGTTCATTGGTTCTGTCCAGACTTCCATCTATATAATCCTTCATGTCCTTAAAACCTGTGATATTTCTCATTCCTGACCAGACATCTCTGATATTGTTCCTCTGTAGTTTACCCTCCAGCTTCTTCCTGTATGCCTCTTTGCTGTCTCTGATCTTGACCTTAAGTTGCTTCTGTATACTCCTCAGTAATTCCCTGTCTCCCTCCCTGAAGGCTCTTTTTTCTTGTTTAGCAGTTCCTTTAGGTCACTGGTGATCCAGGGTTTGTTATTAGGGAAGCATCTCACTGTTCTGGTGGGGATGATGATGTCCACACAGAAGTTTATATAGTCAGTCACACACTCAGTCATCGCATTGATGTCCTCTCCATGTGCTTGGCAAAGAGTCATCCAGTCTGTGGTTGCAAAACAACCCTGCAGGGCTTCTTCAGCTTCCTTTGACCATTTTCTCACAGTTCATTTTGACACAGGTTGCCTCTGAACAAGTGGTTTATATTCTGAACAGAGAAAAACAAGATTGTGATCTGATTTTCCCAGAGGAGGTCTTGGTTAGGACGTGTATGAATCTTTTACATTTGCATAAAACATATCCAAGGTCTTGTTTTCTCTTGTGGAGCAGCTGACAAACTGTTGAAATGTTGGTGTAGTAGAGAGCGAGGCATGATTAAAATCACCAGATATTGCCACAAATGCATTGGGGTAAAACACATAACACTGCATTCCCGGTACTCTGGCTGAGGCCTTGTAAGGGCTTGGAGTTCATCCATCTTGTTAGCCAGTGATCTTACATTGCCCATTATGATCGATGGAAGAGATGGCTTGAACTTCCTCATTCTCTGTCTCCTTTTCACTCCTGCTCTGCATTCACGTCTCCTCCTTATCAACTCATCAGGGATTTGTGGCTTCAGTTGAGGTATTATTTCAGCTTTTGCGATGTTAATCAGCTGCTCCCGGCTGTAAACCACATTGTTGTCATGGTTACGCATCATAACAAATTGTCAAAAAGGGAAAAATTTACAGCAAAAATCCTTCCAGCTTCACAGCACCAAAAACTAGAAACTATACAGGTAAAAAAAAATGCAATCTTCTTTAAGAAAAAAGAGGAACCAATGTACAAAAAACCAAAACTTAATATGTAGCCAACAGAGCCACTCCAACATGCAGCCACCCAGAGCAGCGCAATTCTAGAATAAAAGGCACACTTTACTTTCATGGGAAAAGAGGACCTTGGACCACTGGCCAACAGTCCAGTCCTTCTTCTCCTTGGCCCAGTTGAGAGACTTCCCACGTTGGCTCAGGCTCAGAAGTGGTTTGACCTGAGGAACCCAACAGTTGTAGCCCATCTCCCGGATGCGTCTGAATTTGGTGGTTTTTGAAGCTCTTTTTGGACCTCTGCCAGATTTATGAATCTTCTCTGTTTGATAATCCACTGAAGCCCACGGTCAGACCTTCTGCTGGTGCATCTTCTCCTGCTACATTTTGCGCTTCCAGAGACTTTCCGTTGATATGTTTGGACACAGCACTCTGTGAACAGCTAGCCTCCTTAGCTATTAACTTTTGTGGCTTCTAAGTCTTCTAAACCTGTTAGAGACAATTTAATCTTTAAATGTGAATTTTATTTTTCATTTGAGACAACTAATTTCAAAACCACTTTAAGCTGTGATAACACAGCAATTAAAACCTCTCAAATTTAGAAGGTGAAGATTAAAATGTTTAGGAAGCCCCTAAAAGCTATGAGATGACCAGCATTGTCTATGGTCTTTAAAAGTTGGAGGGACATCTACAAGTTTGACTCTAGAGATTGAATGTGCAAAAAACGAGACCCTCAAAAACTTGGTTGAGTTTTAGAACTTTGTGTAGCTGCATAAAATTTAGCTTGTTGTGAATGCTGTGTTTCCACTAAACATTTTAATTAAAACGAACACCTGTGTGTGGCGATTCAAAGAAATGTGGTGGTGTTGTCTCATCCTTCCCTCCCCCTCCTCTTTCCTTGCTGCCTTCCTCCAAAGCCAAGTAATTCCTCTGCAATGCCACAATGCCGCCGTTCCCTTCAAGGAGATCACTGGGAGCCGTATTAATCATTGTCTGCTGCCGTCCCACCCTTCCCCGGGATGTTTTGCATCCTGCGACATCACTTTCAAAGGCTAGCTCCGAACTGGGGAGGGTGACAAAGTGGTTCTAAAAGACGAGCCGCACCGAGCATATGGTGAGGTGGGGATGATGACAGGGCGGATGAGGAGTGTGTGTGTGTGTGTGTATGTGTGTGTGTGTGCGTGTGTGTGTGTGTGGGGGGGGGGGGGGGTGCAGCCACACCATCCTGCAGGGTAGATGAGGAAAAAGAGGACGAAAAGGATGCAGATTCTCCCTTAAGTCTTCGCTAACTTGTCTGGCTTGGTGAATCCTTCATCTTAAAGTGTGCTTCTTTCTGCAAACCAAACCAAACAGATGGTAAAGCTTTGTTCACAGCTTTTCATGTGACACAACATTATACAGCTGACCCCAGCAGACGAGTCCTCCACAGTCTGCATGGAAACTTTCCATAGTTCTTTATGTTCATTGTAAAATATACAATACTAAAGTTAACCATGCAAGCTGTAAATATGGAAGCTAGGAAACACTGAGACCAGGAAGAAGGAAAGATAGACAGATATGGCACAAGAAAGAAAGAATGGAAAAATAATGGACATGAGGGATGGAGGAGGAAACATAAAAGAAAACAAGGAATGTAGGAACGACACAAGGATGGGAGGGATGACAAAAGTCAAAGCCAACAATGAAGAAAGCAAGGAAAAAATAAGGAAGGATACCAGGATGAAAGGGAGGAAAGAACACAATGAAGAAAGGATACAAGGTTACAAGAAAGACAAGAAGGAACAACAAAAAGATGGATGCAGTAAAGGTAAATAGGAATGGAAGAGTGAGGGACACATGGAATGGAGGAATGAAAGTAGGACAAAATGACAAGGATGAGACAGAAACAACTGAAGAAGTATATGATTAAGAAAGGAAAGGTACAATGAAGGAAAGAAGGAAGCACTACAGGAAGAATATGAGGAAGGACACAGGAAGGGCAAACAGAAGGAAAAAAACAAATAAGGGAAGGAAGGAAGGAAGTATGCAAAGAAGAGAGGAAGAACACAACGTTTAGTCAACACGATGAGGAGTAAAGTCTGGAAATAAAAAACATTTTTCCATACTTCTTTGGAAGTCCTGAAATCAGGTTCCACACGTTCCCAGACTGAACAGGAACCCTGTGGACATTAATAAATGCAACACAGATTCCGTGATAAGCTTCCTCCGAGTCATTGCCACGCAAACAAGCGAACGCCTCAGCGTGCTCCTGTTCCTCTGCTGCCTCTGATTGGTTCTGACAGATATTCAGGGTTTTATTGAAGTAATTAAAGAGCCTGGGGGTGTGAGCTGTGGAGAGGCCTTCAGCGCAGGGTAACATCAGAGCCTTCCCTTCTCCCTCTCAGGTAATTGCTAGCAGCTGCACCATCGGAGAAGCATCGATTCCCCCTCCCCCTCCGTGCCTCAGATCCTGCAGACCACTCTGATGTACCTGACGCTCCAACAAGCCAGAGCCACTGCTGAGGAGTACCCAGGTGAATGCAGCCAAGTAAACATCACAAATTGTGTTTGCTTACAGAGTCCTAACGGAGTAAAGAGCTCAAGAGCAATGCGGAAGGAATAAACAGTTTTCTGTTTTTAAGGAAAAGCATGTCTACATCCTCCTCTCTGGAGGCATTTAGAGAGCATGTCCAACCAAGTGTTCACCACCCCCTGCAGGACCACTCAGGTCTTTTTTGGACCCCTAGGCCAATCCTCATACCTTTCTTGCTTCTCTGCATTCACTTCAGCGCACATGTAGCAGTTCACCTTAGTAGTAATGGACGTGCACAAGTAAGCAGAGAAGCTGGAGTTTTTAAAAGGTCAAAAGAAAAGTTTTAGTTTGAAGTTGGAGCTAAAATGTAGTGAAGGTTTGAGCGAATGTTGAAAACGAAGTAAAGCTCTCGTCTTTGTTACTTGGAGTTTGCCCAAAGTTGGTGCATCAGTTGAACCAACCACCACTATCACCACCTCCGCAGCCACTTCCATCCATTTGTTTCTTCCCATCTTTATTCATTCATTCCTAGTGGGTGTGCAACTGGTGATTCACCTCAGATAAGCTCTGGATTCCCTGGTGGATGTTTTGAATATGGAGATTTCAAAGTTAAAGTTTGGCAGTGAAGAAAGGAGAGTTTTTGCAGTTTAAAATAAGGTAGTAATTAAACATGCAAACAGAAATATGAACTGTGATGCTCAGATTTTAGTTTTCAGTGATTATTGTCAGCTCAAAAGCTGATGTTACTGTCAGTCATTGCTTGATGCATTTTGAGCCTCAGATTTGTTTCTGTCTCTTTAGTTCAGCTGTGAGATTAAATCTGGGTGAGTGACTTAAAATAAAATGTTGTTTTTCTACATTAACATGATGGATTACTAAGATTTCTCCAAATATTGTCTGCATAACTGACATGTCAAAAGCTTGACAGAGGTGGACATCTTTAAGCACCTCCGACTTGAATTTGATTGTAATTCAGAAAGCTATGACACAATAGATTATTGACGAGCCCAGGATCTTTGGGTTGAATAGAAAAGCAGATTGAAGACCTCAGATCAGATGGAAAGTTAAACAGAATATACATAGTAAAACGTTCTCTAACACCAGCTCTGAAAATAGAGCTCTACACAACCCAAACTTACAACCAGCGGACCTCATTCACAGGTCAATAACGAGTCTTGTAACTGAGACGAAATCCTTCCTAATTATACATTTCTGCTACGTTCTTGAGGAGCATTTGTGCTTAGGATTAAATAACCAGGTGCATATGGACAAAGCCTTTGTTTCTTCTTCAGTCTTCATCTAGTCTGTCATCAGGGAGGTTGTTGAACACAACAAATAGAATACAGTACACCACCCGCCTAGCTGTGGTTCAGTGTTTGCAGAGTCACCTTTTCTTAGATCATATCTAAAATGTTCTAAGGAAAAGGCAGCTTGGGAAGCTGGAATATCTCGTAGCAATGCTACTCTCCAAGAGCGGAGATAAGGAGGATAGTAAACGTTAGCTTCTGCAGTAGTGCAGTTTCCACAGTGTGTATTAATGCATATTACGGTTTATTTGGTGTTTGAACTATTAAAATAGACAGTTAGAAGAGTTTTTTTAGAGAAAGTCTCAAGTATTTCAGGTATTTGTGGGAGGCTGTGGTCTCTAGCCCCCATGTATACTGGGGGTCCACTGTTACATGAATGTTAATCATGGGGGCACTGTAGCACAGCATAGCTTAGCAAAAGGAATGACAAAGGTTAAAACAGTAATAGAACAGGTGTTGCCATTTACTTAATGTTCAGACAGTCCACCTAGGGTCCTTCAGTCCTACTAGGTTTCCTTATTTATGTCCCTATCTGAGATGGTATGTTTTGGTGTGCCCTAGTCAAAGTCTAGAATTAAATCCAATTGAAATGTTGTAGAATAACCTTGCCAAGCCTGGTTATGGTCACAAACCCTCCAATGTGGCTGAAATAAACCTAAACTCTACAAAAAAGAGTGTGACAGAAATCTGCCACAGCAGTGTCAAGGGTGGTTTAGATAGTTAGCAAGATAGCACTGTAGAACTCATTCCTTAATACATAGGAAACATGCAAATCTCATTGGCCTCAGAGAGTCCACAGCTGTGGATGCTCTGAGGAAGGCGACAGTGGACGCCGAAACCGTGAGCAAAAATAAAAGGTAAGGAACAGTTCTCCTATTTGTGTAAAAAATAAGAATCTCTAAGATAATACATGCAAATCTGCATGCAACAGTTAGTCTGATCTCATAACTTGTTGGGCATATGGAACCAATTTACATGTCCTTTGACCGCAGCTGGAGAAATCAAGAATAACAGGTGAAAAATTTATCTCGTAACACAAATTCTCCACATTTGGAAACCTTTCCAAACAATCACCACTTCAATTCTCTTAGAATCTCCAAACACTTATGGACTATGTGGCTTTTCAATAGAAAAGCATAGTGCTAGTCTGATGAAAGTATCACTCTGTTTTGACTGTTTTATTCATCCTGACTGTAACAACGAGATAGAAAATGACAGAAAACATGCTCAACATGTGCTAGCATTGTTTACATTTGCTTATATTATTTACGTACCTGGTGACAGAGCACATCAAACAAGAGCTTTCTTTCTGGTGACGTTGAAGAAAATAATCCCTAAGGGTCATACATCATCTCTGTGAAAAAGGATGACAAGCCAAGACAAAAGCTTAGTTGAACATCAGAGTCTTTAATGACAAGAAAACCTAAAGTGCTGTGATATACAGTAAAAATAACAAAATGCTTCATTGATAAGCAAAAGAAATAAACAACAGAACACTTCAGTTACGGAACACTGGGAAATTATTGTTGCTATTTAGGAAGGATGCTCTCCTCAGATAGATTATCCAACATACTGTCACAAATAAGTTTGGGTGTCATTTTGTATTATTGAGAGTAAAAGTCCCTTTCATGTAGTTTTGGTATTTACAGTATCTGTCTTCAGTTTCAACACAAATCTTACATTTGTCATGATGTCATACCCTGATGTTTTTCCTCCAACTGAAACTCCTATTCTTATAAAAGCCGTTAAATTAAATTAAATTCAATTCAGTTTATTTATATAGCGCCGATTCACAACAGATGTCATCTCAAGGCACTTAACAAGAAGTCATTTCAATACATTTATACAAACATTCCAATCAGTTAAAAAGTTTCCTATGTGAGGAATCCCAGCAGATTGCGTCAGTCATTGACGTGAAGGTTGGGCCCTGTTGATGCATTAAAGTAGTTATTACTGTTACTGAATTGTGGATACACAATGGACCCCCAGTATTCACAGTGGTTAGGGAACACAGTCTGTAATGAATGGCTGAAAGACTTGAGACCTTGTCTAAAAATGCTTCTAACTGCCTATTGTGGAAGTTCAAACACCAAATATACCTTCATAAGCATTAATACACACTGTGGAAACCGTGTTTGCACTACCACAGGAACTAACGTCTACAGCCTTTAAAATCTCCTCTCTTGGAGGTTCAGCCAATTAGCACCAAGGAAAATGAATGGAGTTCCTGCTTTCTAAACACCAGCCAATAATGTTACTAGTAGCATCAAGGCTGTTCGGAGTCTGCGGTGTTTGTCTGGGTTAGTGCTGTCTGTCTGCTTCCTGCTAATTTGATTTCCACCAGAGGTCCTGGCTGAGCTGGGGACAGGTCCATCAAGCCGGGGGCAGAGCCAGCCTCCTGCACCTGCGCAGGTGCAGCTCATTGAGCTCATCACTGGATGAGGGTATAAGGAGTTGGCTGTCAGATCTTCAGGGCTTAAGTGTTAAACCATCTGATTTACTTGTTGTAACCTCCCAGTGATCCCATCTCCAGCTTCTAAGGAAGCCCTGGTATCTTTCAACATCCGACTGCTTTCAAGCCCCAAGCTATTCTGTGATTCATGCTCCATCTCTGTGCTTTGCCTTGCCGCCCTTCATCCTCCATCCTCGCTCTCAGACTCCACCATCTCCACATCTCCAGGAATTCAGCAGGAAGCTCCCGCAGACATCCTGGACTCTTACAGTAGCTCTCTCTCCCTGGCGTTCACCCTACCATCTACCAAGTAAGCTTCACCTGAGTTCATACAAACAATTACATTTTCCTCAGGATTCAAACTCACCTTTGGACTTCTTCTGCCGCAGTTTCTCTCACCTCCATTTACCCTGTGTAGTGCTTCCGGGTCCCACGTCCTTCAAAATTCAATTCAAAATTCATCACCACCATCCCCTCACAATCATTGTTTCGAATAAAACCTTAAAACGTTTACAACTGGTCTCTCCAGTGGTGTTCTGCATGTGGGTCAAGAAGCTTAACTCCAACATAACAGAACACTAAGGCCAAGCTGACCCAGCAGGCGCCCTTGCGAGATCACTTGCTGAACAGTGCACCCAGATTCCGACTCATGATCAGGTCCTTCAGACTCTAATCAAAAAGCAACAAATAACTCTTCAATTTTTGGATTGCATTTCGGCTTTATTTCAGCAGCAACAACAGCAATAGCAGCAACCACAGGTGGCTGAGTGTGTGAAAGGTGGCAGTGTTGGTTGGTACTCTGTGACGGGGTAAGCCGTATTGCGTAATTTCCTGTTGTCACTGTTGTGCTCCGTGGAGCTGTTATTCAGACTCTCTTGAATTGATCTTGTTTTCTCTGTGCTGAGGCCTCTCTAAGTTATTTTAACACACAAGCACACTAAAACACACGTTTTGTGGTGGTGTACTTTACGTTTTGGGAACTCCTTGTGTTTCACACAGCTTTTCTTGGGGTGGTAAGGTCTCGCTAGCTCAGTTAGCTTAGCTTCATTGGGGCTATGGCTACTCTTCTTTCTCCTGTCTCTAACTCTTATCTTCTCTCTTGCTCTCTCTGTCAGATGTTTAGTTACTTCCCCGCCTCCTTTAGTGATAATGGTAACTGTAATAAATGTAATATTTTTGTAGCTTTGGAGGTGAGGGTATCAGAATTAGAAGCACGGCTCCGCGCTGTTGAAAAACCAGCAGATAGCTGAAGCCCATTAGCCAGCGCGGAGCCAACAAGGATAGAACCCCCTAGCTGTCCTCCGGTAGAGCCCTCAGGCCAGCTGGGTGACGGTACGTAGGAAGCATAGTTCTAGGACCCAGCCCCCGGGCCACCACCAACCCGTCCGCGTTTCTAACAGATTTACCCCGCTCAGCGACACACCCATAGTCCATATGACTCCATAGTCAGAAACGTGGCATTAGAGACATCATTGACCATAGTCAAATGCTTGCCAGGGGCCAGAACGGGCAACATCAAATCCTACCTGAAACTGCTGGCTAAAGATGAGCGTAAATACAGTAAGATTGTTATTCACGCTGGCGGTAATGACACCCGGTTACGCCAATCAGAGGTCACTAAAATTAGTGTTGCTTCGGTGTGTAAGTTTGCTAAAACAATGTCAGACTCGGTAATCTTTTCTGGTCCCCTGCCTGATCGGACCAGTGACGACATGTTTAGCCGCATGCTGTCATTCCATCAATGGTTGTCTAGGTGGTGTCCTGCAAACGATGTGGGCTACATTGATAACTGGCGAACTTTTTGGGGAAAACCTGGTCTGATCCGGAGAAACAGCATCCATCCCACTTTGGATGGATCAGCCCTTCTTTCTAGGAATATGGCCGAATTTATTAGTCCTCCAAAACACTGACAACCCAGGGTCCAGACCAGGAAGCAGAGTCGTAGTTTAACCCACCTCTCTGCTGGTTCTGTACTGTTACCCACCCATTACCCTATAGAAACAGTGTCTTGCCCACGGCCAAAATTAAATGGATTAAAAGTTAAGCCAACAAAAGCAAATTATGGAAATCTCATAAAGATAAATACGACTTTGACTGAACAGAAAAATAAATCTATTAAATGTGGTTTATTAAACATAAGATCTCTCTCCTCAAAGACTTTGTTAGTAAATGACTTGATTGGTGATAATCACATTGATTTCTTTGTCTCACAGAAACCTGGTTGCAGCAGGAGGATTATGTCAGTATAAATGAGTCAACTCCTTCCAGTCATTTCAATTTTCACATTCCTAGAAATACTGGGCGAGGAGGAGGAGTTGCAACCATTTTTCGTTCTGATTTACTAATTAGTCCCAGACCAATTGATAGCTACAGTTCTTTTGAACACCTAACCCTTAATTTTCCTCATCCAAGTTGCAAAACATTAAGACCATTTTTGTTTGTGGTTTTGTATCGTCCACCAGGCCCTTACTCTCAAATCTTGGATCAGATCTCACATTTTTTATCTGATTTAGTATTAAATACTGATAGAGTCATTATAGTGGGGGACTTCAATATTCATGTGGATACGGAAAGTGATAGCCTAAATGCAGCCTTTAGTGCTATTTTAGACTCAATTGGCTTTACTCAAAAAGTACAGGGATCAACCCACTCGGGCAAACACACTTTGGACCTTGTACTGACATACGGTATTGAGTGTGAGGAAATAACAGTCCACCCACATAACCCGGTCCTGTCTGACCACTTCTTGATAACTTTTGAATTTACTTTAACTGACCATCTTAAATCTGAAAGAAAATTTCATTATAGTAGAGCTTTATCAGACAATGCTGTAACAATCTTTAAAGAATAAGTTCCATTCTTACCTTCCTGTGTCTCAGGGTAACACAGTGGATGGCAGCAATTCTATCTCTAACCCTTCAGAAATTGATGGTCTGATTCACAACGTTACGTCCTCATTGCGTTTGGCATTAGATAGTGTAGCCCCATTAAAAAATATAGTGGCTAACTATAGGAGGCTGACTCCTTGGTTTAACGCAGCATTGCATAATTTAAAGCAGAATACTAGGAAGTTGGAGAGAAAATGGCGCTCTACACACCTAGAGGATTCCTATTTAACCTGGACGGTCGTGGCAGATGGTTGTTCCTACTGAGCTTGGTTCTGTTGGAGGTTTCTTCCTGTTAAAGGGGAGTTTTTCCTCTCCACCGTCGCTACATGCTTGCTCAGTATGAGGGATTGCTGAAGGATTGCTGTGGTTGGAAAGTCTGCCCAACCTCACGCCAATGTCTGACGCAATCTGCTGGGATTCCTTAAATAGGAAACTTTTTAACTGATTGGAATGTTTGTATAAATGTATTCAAATGACTTCTTGTTAAGTGCCTTGAGATGACATCTGTTGTGAATTGGCGCTATATAACTAAACTGAATTGAATTGAACAGCTCCCACCGTTCCTTCTAATGGCACTTCAGCCGCACTTGCTGAAGATTACACCTGACGTGACGTCACCGCACCTCCTCCGGAAAAGTACTCAGGTGAGGCTGGGTGTTGCGGAGGTTTCCTTCTCCAGTGTTCCATTGCATTTAATCAATCCCCCAGAGCATCCACCAGAGAGGAATCAAAGATTTCATACATACTCAGTTTATTAACCAGAAAAGCACTCAGATGGGCAGAGTCCTGCCTCAGGAATTACCCCCGGTTTAACATCTCCTTTCCACAATTCATTCAAGAATTTAAATACATTTTTTTTTTTACCAAAATATAATCTAAACCTCTCTTTCCAGAAACATGTGGAAATTAAAACAAGGAAACAGATCCCTTGCTGAATTCTCTATTGATTTTTGCACCCACCCTGCTGCCTCCAACTGGAACCTGGAAGCTCTCAAAAGTGTGTTTGGTCATGCTGTAAATGAAGATTTAAAGGATGGACTGGCTCTCCTCGATGAACCTGCTTCTTTGGACAATTTAATCACCCTGGCAACCCGTTTTGACAACAGCCTAAGGCCATGTACATACGTAGCCGGGTTTAAAAAAAGAAGATGATACCACTCCAGAAACCATCCTACCATCAAATTGCATCGTGGGCTATCTGACCTGGGAGACTGAGGATATCATCACCCAAGGTCAACGTTCCGAACCCAATCCAGGTACTGGCCCACCTACCAAAATCTATGTTCCTTCCTCTGTCAGATCTCGTTTCATCCACTGGATCCACTCTGCCAAATTTGCCTGTCATCCTGGAATGAGTCGCACCATCGCACTCATTAATATATGATTCTGGTGTTCTTCGATCCATAAAAATGTCAAGATTTACATCTGTGCCTGCCCAGTCTGTGCTTGCAATAAGACCAGTAACCAGCCTCCTGCCGGACTACTAAAACCACTATCCACACCATCTC
The DNA here is from genome assembly GCA_963556495.2 of Valencia hispanica. Taxonomy (NCBI): domain Eukaryota; kingdom Metazoa; phylum Chordata; class Actinopteri; order Cyprinodontiformes; family Valenciidae; genus Valencia; species Valencia hispanica. The sequence goes on along the minus strand of OY747723.1, from coordinate 1,133,818 downwards.
ACCACTGTCCAAAGGTATGACCACCATCCTCACAACAGTCAATAATTTTTCTAAGACGTACCATCTGGTCCCTTGAAGAAAACTTCTGTCAGTTCTCCAGACCGCCCAGCTCCTAGTCAAACATGTTTTCCTGCTCTATGGCATACCACAAGATATCCTGTCAGACCGAGGACATGTTGGAAATTAACTCCAACATGACAATGTCAAGGTATTTCAGCTTCCCAAGTTGCATTCACTTTAAAATATTTAAGATATGATTTTCTGAAAAATCAAATAGTATAGTAATAATAATCTTGCTTTCAGCTAACCCCTCATCCTGTAAATATATAAAGCACAGTATCTTTTTGTTTAATAAACTTAAGGGGTTAATTCAGATTTTTTGAAGTCAGGTTTTGTGTTATCGGTAACAGTTCTTCTACTCAGAAGACATATTACTGTGAATTTGGTGGAAAGTCAAGAAGTGCTAGGAGTGTCAGATGGCTAGAAAACTAGTCAGCCGTATGCCTGTTATAGTTAACTATACCTTTAATACAACTCAAGATGAAATCAGTGGGATATAATTTATTGTTTGTAGATATTAACAGTCCTCAGGTTGTCACGTTTGGTTCTGTTTTATTCAGCCAAACAATGTCCATGTTTCTATGTGAAATGCCCAGATGTACTAGTGATCTGTGTCTAGACCAGGGGTCTGCAACTCTAGTTCTCGAGGGCTGGTGTCCTGCAACTTTTAGGTCTGTTTCTGGTCCAATACAGCTGAAATGGCCTTCTCCACAGTATACAGTCAAGTTCTCCAGATTCCTGCCTAATGCCTGACTCAGGTGTGTTGAAGCAGAGACACATCTAACAGCTGCAGGACACCGGACCTTGCAGTCCAGACCCCTGGTCTACTGGAAGTGAAGCACAATAATGAGATATTGAATAACTTGTCTTTTCTACCTGTACAACTAAAGATGGAAGAACGTTAGACTTTTGGTTCACAATAACCCTCTACTGCTGTCTTCCTATAAATCAGTGCAGTCATCAGCTGTGAGCTCTTTCTGTGGCGAGAAATCATCTGGTTCTGCAACAGAGCAGATTCTATTCTGAGAACAATTTTTGCTCTTTATCACAGATTTCTTGACAGACGGACTGTTTGATTGGCAGACTAACTGGCAGGTTGGTAAACTATAAACTCCTCATCGCAACTTATTTATGTGTTTGAGTTGTTTATGCTGTCTGTAAATTGTTGTGGATGAATCCGTTGCTATTTCTGATTAATATAGAGCAAAGACGTGCCTTTGAACTAAATTTATAAATATAATAGCATGCCTGATGAATTAAAAAAAGGTGGTTACATTGAGACACCGATACCAGCACTATGCCAGAAATAGTCCAGAAAATAATAATTTTTGTATCTTGTTTGGTTAATATTTATGTCAGTGATATTTAAAGCTTCTTCAAGGACGTTCAGTTTTCTGTTATTGTCTAGGAAAAGGAAACTGCTGGCATAATCTTTTTAGAAAACCACCAGAATGTATATTAATCTCAGTATTTCTTCTTAGCAACAAGGTGGCAACAAAACATGGTTAGTTCCTTATCAGCCGATAAAGAGGTTGTTCTGTGAGTAGTTGAAGGGAACAAAAAGTGTGTTTGATTACAGTTGTGAACAAATTAGGACACCCTTGAAAGCCTGTGTTATTTTTTAACATATATGGCTTTTTAAAAGTCAACTTTAACGATAATTACAGATTCAAGCAATATAATCTAACCTAGCTCACCCTGAAAGCAGACTGCAAGATGCTAAAACAAGTCTCCAAAACCCTAAAATCTCATGAAAAGTCCTGCAGCCGACTATTGTAGCTGTTGGTAAAAAGAAACATGTTTATACAGTCAGAAGGAGACTGAACATGCTTAATTTTAATCCAAAGCTTTGCTCTCAACATTAAGGACATATTGAAGTTTGCTCAATGAACATAGATAAAAACAGGACTTCTGGAAAAGCCTCTGAACAGAAGAGTGTCATAGTTTGGTCTTTCCCTGTCTCTGAATCCTTGCTTGTCCCCAGCCTCCCAGAGTTTCCCTGACTGTCTCCCTGATTACCTTCCCCATGTATTTAAGCCCTTCTGTGTTCCCATGTCTATGCTGGTTCGTCGCTGAATGTTTATCGTTTGTTGATTCTCATCAGTCGCCTGAGTTCCTGTACTCCTGAACCCTGGTTGTGTTCCTGATAGAAACCTACAATAAAAAAGTATTTTCCAACATCTATGCCAGTCTTGCATTTGAGTCTACACCTCGAAACATGACAATGGGCCTATATTTCTATCATTTGGACCCTAGAACAGAGGTCTGGTCGGGTTTAGACCAAATACAGTATTGGAGGAATAGAACATTATACCAGTGGTGAAGCAAGGAGGTGGGAGTATCATGGTTTGGAGATGTTTTCCTGCAGCAGGACATGGCCAGCTTACATCATAGAATCCACAATGATTTCTGGCATGTCTTGGATTGTGAGATCATCTGTAAAAAAATAAATAAATATGAAGCTAAAGCAGAGCTGGACCCTGCAACATAACAATGACCCAGAACTTCACAATAATTCCAGTAAATTCAAGATCTTGCTGATAATGTGGTGAAGTGAGGTACTCACATCTACTCATCTGGGTCGGCCACACCTTGACTAAGCAACGAGGAGATGAACCATCTGGCTATCTGAAGGAGGATTTAGGAAGATCTCTGCAGAAAGATCTTAAGAGTTTGGGGGATAGAGTTTTAGTTCTCACCTTCATTTGATGCTGAATGTCAGCTGGGTACGGGGGTGGGAGAACTCTAGAACTCTTCACCTGTTCAGGACAGCATACTCTCTGTAATCACATTGTTCATTTCAGCTATGTGTGCCTCTATTGTTTTATTGTCTCTGTTTTTACTGTAAAGTGGGCTTGGGTGTCCTGAAAGGTGCCTATATAAAATATGTATTATTATTATTAATGTTTGATTCCTCCTCAAACAAGTTGCCCAGTGTGGAAACTAAACAGACTAATTTGTATGCCACTGATTATGTGCTGGTCACAAGATAGTATTGTTGGTTTATCAGCCAGTCTAGAAAGAGGTGGGCTGTTCACCATGACATTTTGTAAAAATAACGTTTCTGTCGGCTGCCTCCCAAACGAGCCCTTCTACAGCTAGCTTGCGTGTACAGTTAATGTAGTGAAAAAATGGCCAGACCCTGTTCCAGGGAATAACGCTAAAGTATTTGAATCCAAGCTAATGGCTTGATGCTAAATAAAGGGGTATTTCACTGTTTTTGTTGCATTAAGACCGCATTATTGCAAGCTGGTTGGATTGGGTGGAGAAAAGTGACAGGTGTGATGTGTGATAAAAGGGTTTCAGCAAGAATCAAAGGAAAGATGTAGAAGACAGTAGTGAGACCAGTAATGTTGTATGGTTTAGAAACAGTATCAATGAGGAAAAGAAGGGAAGCAGAACTAGAGGTTGCAGAACTCAAGATGAGGAATGAGTACATCAGAGGGACAGCTCATGTTAAATGTTTTGAAGATTAAGTCAGACTGTGATGGTTTGGACATGTTCAGAGGAGAGATGACGATTATATTGGTAGAAGGATGCTGAGGATGGAGCCACCAGGCAGAAGGCAGAGTGGAAGACCAAAAAGGAGATCTATGGATGAAATAGGACATGAAGTTAGTTGGTGTGAAGGCAGAGGATGAGGAGATAGGACAAAATGGAAACAGATGATGGGCTGTGGCGACCCCTGAAGATAAAAGCCTGCAATAGAATATTATTTGTTCAAAATGAAGAAAATAACAAATCAATACTAGATGATTTACCAAAGATATAACTACATGTAATTGAAGACCTAGCATGGAAAATCTGTAGGTATTTGAGACCTTTTAAGGCCAAAACCTCATTAAATGAAATAGCACAATAAAGTCCTTTACAAATAGACAATGTCTCATCGTCTCATGAAAATTTTCAGGTGTTATTAAATCACTTATACTGTATACAGTTCTAATTCTTGTTTATGTCCACATGTTAGTTAGTTCTCCATTGTCAATCTAAAAGACAGATTTATTAAACCAGTGAAGTCTACTGTGGTGTTCTGGTGTTCCTCTTGTTGTGTTTTTTATAAAGCACCAAAAGTCTTCTGGTGCCTTGCTGTTAAGTCCTATTCTCCGTGACCTTCAATAGGTTTTAATTATTTTTGTGTTTTTTTAAACATTTTTCACTTTGAGTGGGTGGATGATAAATCCAATTCAACGCATGTCTTGCACATTAGGCAGGCGGGCAGCCAAACGGACCATGAGGTCAACAGACAGACAGCCTTCTGTCTCTGTTTGCCCTGCTAAAGCAACGAAACAATTGCAAGGTCAGAAGTCAAACAGCTGTCTGGGGTCAAGCCCTGCACCATTATTTTTAACACTACGCGGTAGTTTAAGACCCGCTCAGGGGGAAAGTGATATCTGCTAAGAACGGTAAAGTGCCTTTGGGGCCTGCACATTTAGGTGACAGAAGTAAACAGAAAATCTGTAGCCGAATGCCTGGTGGTGATATTAACACATTTTTGAAGAGGGTTGTAACACAATAAACCACCTCGGCAAGGCTCTTCTGTTGAAAATGTACATGCTAATTAGCAGCAAAACCTAATAAAATTCAAGAATTATATGCCTGTTTCCAAACAATACCTTAATGATTGCTACTTATTTCTGACCAGCCCCCCATCTTCCAAAAACAACCATGATGGTGTAAATAATCACTTATTACAATCATGTTCCTTGCTGGAAAATAGCATGCAATGCATTTAGGTGAAAATATTAGCTTTGATTAGCATCAAACTGGTGTGAACACTGATTTCTAGCAGCCAAGAAATCCTCCCATCAATCATTTGAATTTCAAGTGTTTTTTTTCCAAATTTTGTATTAAAATATCCAATTTAGCAAATGTCCTGTTACTCAGAAGTTTCCTACACCTGATATTAAGTTGAACAGGTAGAGCGGTCCTGATCCACCGGGGTGGTGAGGAGACAGCTGGTGGTTTTTGTGCAGCCGGAGGTCTCCATGATTTTCCACAGTAGTTTTTCACATGCTGTCATGAAAATACTCTTAAATATGTTTAGAAAAACTGAAATCAGTAAGACCCATTATCCACAATTGGATTAAACATGGAAAAGCTGAGAAACTTTTAAGGAATGACCAAAAACTCCAAGATCCTATCAATGGCCCATCCAGGAGCTGGCAACTGAACCTGGAACAAGTTCTAAAGTGAGGCAGGACTCGTTTAGGTCTCAGTTAAAGTCTGTGTTCAGGTTTCAGGAATAAAGAAAAACCTGGCGAAAAATAGCATCCATGGAAAACAGAGGAATCACTTCTGTGGAAGAAGGAATTCTGGCAGTTTGATGGTTTAGAGAAGACAGGTGTGTGTGGTAATATACCCAGAAATCTGGGAAGGGTTTCAGGGCCCTTTCTAAGCTAAGTGCTCTTCCATTCTACAGAGAGGAAGATTCTTCACACTTAACATTTAATAGATTCTAAAATATACTAAAGGGCACTTGTCTGTACAAATACACCTGGAATCATATGAGGAAACTTATTTTTTTGCTATTTATTAGCAAAGCTTCAACTTGAAGAGCAAATATTGATCTGAAAACAGCAAGAATACTATGAAGCACAGAGGTGGAGGAGTGATGATGTGGGCTTGTTCTGAGGCCTTTGTTTCACCTCAGGACTCTACATGTGTTGAGACACAGAGACTGTAGCCGGTGGAAGATAGTAACACTTTTTGTTTTAGTAACAGAACTCAGTGCTTCTTTGTGCTAGAGATCTCACATTCTAACACGTGGTACCCATATTTGTCTGCCATAAATGACATACATACATTTAGACTTCTACCACTCCATCACAGATTGGTTAAATCAATGTCAGATACACGGAGGGATGTTATTACAACCTACCCCAGTGCCGGGGGGAGTTTTAACACTACTACGGGATGGATGTAAATGTTACAGTACATTCTGTTATTTTGACTGTTAACTTTGTTTTCTCTCAGTGTTTTTCTCTCCATAGAACATATACCTGGTCTGGTATCCTGCTTGGCTGCAATGCCCTGTTGGACGGGGGGCATCGACTGGGATGATCCTCCCAGTAACTGAACATCCACTGTGTCCTGTTACCAACTTTTTACTTTCTGTAACATAGAAAGTTCTCTTATATCAGATCTTCTGTTCCTTCTGTGTTTCTGCTCTGTCTTCTCAAACCCCCAGATGGTCGTGGCAGATGGCCGCTCCTACTGAGCCTGGTTCTGTTGGAGGTTTCTTCCTGTTAAAGGGGAGTTTTTCCTCTCCACCGTTGCTACATGCTTGCTCAGTATGAGGGATTGCTGAAGGATTGCTGTGGTTGGAAAGTCTGCATCAACGGGGCCCAACCTCACGCCAATGACTGACGCAATCTGCTGGGATTCCTTGAATAGGAAACTTTTTAACTGATTGGAATGTTTGTATACATTTATTGAAATGACTTTTCTTGTTAAGTGCCTTGAGATGACATCTGTTGTGAATTGGCGCTATATAAATAAACTGAATTGAAATTGAAATTAAATTATTCTGATTAAAAAAGATCCACACTAATAAATGAATGGAAGCACTTTAATGAATAACAAAGGAACCGTAAACTTGCAAGCACTACAAAAATTATATTAACAAAATTATTTAAAAAATAATAAATAGAAATCAAATACAATAGAAATAAATTCTTCTTCTCTTCTTTGTGCTTTTCCCTTCAGGGGTTGCCACAGCCAATCATCTGTCTCCATTTAGTTCTATCTTCTACCCTCACACTAACTAGTTTAATGTCTTCTTTCACCTCATCCATAAATTTCTGTTTTGGTCTTCCTCCTGCCTGGTGGCTCCATCCTCAGCATCCTTCTACAGACAGAATCATTATCTCCTCTGAACATGTCCAAACCATCTCGATCTGGCCTTTCTCACTTTATCTCCAAAACATCTAACATTCTCTTAGCTTCTCTGCAGCTTCACAATATCTGGCAGATGTTGGGGACCTTGGTGACCCGTCTTTCCGCCTTCTGGAGAACTTCTGGAGGGATGTCCATGACTATTTTACACTTTCACTGCCTAAGCATGCAGTAAAAAGGAGACCAGTACGACGTGTCAATATAAAGGGAACATTATAACACTTTTTTAGATCTGTTACAATCCTCCCTATGCTAGGCAGAGATTAAAAATGTGTCTTTTTGCATTTAGCTTCAAAACTAGCACTAATGCAACACATCAAAATAAAATTGAAAATGTATTACTTTAGCTTATGAAAGTGAAACAACTGTATCTACAACTTAACTTACACTATGCAAAAAGTATTGTTGATAAAAATATGTACTCTGTTATCAAAAAAATTGTTATTTGGTTCCAGTATTGACAATTTCTAACTCAGAGACGTGGCATTACCAGTGTGCTCAGTTTGTAAGTGGACATAGACTGTATTGATGACATCACGATAGCTTGTTTCTGATTGGTCAAACTGAGAGTGTTACAACCATCCCCAGTCTCCCCTACTGCGGCATCATTAGCATAACTCATATTTCAAAATATCAATAAGACATCAGGAGAGTGAATAGCCGCAGAGACATGGAAAACATGTTGGAAAATATGTCAGATATTAATTTGAACTCAAGATGAACACCATTCTTTCTGAGTTAAACTAAACTGGAGAACCTGACATGAAGCCATATCTGTCCTCTAAATGGAACATCGATCTCCTGTTGAGTGAAGATGAAAGCTAAAAGCACAAGCATGGTATTCTGTAAAGCACGGTGGTGGAGGGGTGATGATCTGGGATAGTTTTTTAGCCACCCAACATGTTGCACTCTAAGCTAACAGCTCTGTTTCACTGTTGTATGCTATATGTGTTGCTTCTGGCGCCCCTGTTGAGTGACCATGCTTTTATTTAATAACTGAAAGGCTAATTATCATATTTACATGAAGCAGAGAATACAGCAGGACATTAGGGGAGCTAATATTAACAAACAACAGTAGAAACATCCCTTCATTTTGCTTTTTAAGGTATATAAAACCCAAGTATTTGCTTATCAGGAAAAAAAGCCATCAGTGTGTGTGTGTGTGTGTGTGTGTGTGTGGGTGTGTGTGTGCGCACTGCTGTTGGAAGTATGCCAGTTCATGTTTTCTGTGTCCTCTCTGCAGCTCAGCATGACTGGAAAACACACTCCCTGTGACCCATAACTACACGAAATAAGCCTCGCTGACGTTATTTGCTCTCGCCCCCTGATTCCCGCTGAATGTGGCAGCGGCAGTGCAAACAGCTCTGCTTGTTATCCAATTGTGCCTCTGCCAGGTATGGCAGCGGAGTAGTGTTTGCGGAGTTGACTTGAAGTCCTGAAAAGCTCCCTCCCTCTCTCTCCCCCTCTCTTTCTGCCACTGACAGCCTGTCAGTCATTACCTACATGGCGCCTTGTCTGGTGCAACTGTCTTGCACAGTCTGCCAACAGCCCGAACTGTTTTGTCCTTGTAGAGACGTCTGTCATTCTGCTTCCAGCCTGCTTTTATTTTCAGCTTGTCCTTCTGTTTTTTAAAGCCCCTGTTGTGCTGTAAATCTTTCTCTGGCTCTTTCCTTCACTTCTCAACTAGCGCGACCGGCCGTTCCTATCAATTACTATCGATCTTTGTGGCTGTGACACCATTAAAGCTTCAAACCCAGAATAGGAAAGGACGGGATGGAAATGGGGGACTCTAATTAGTGGTCCTAACTGGAAGAAAGAACAGGGGGCCACATGGTTGGGGCATCTGTGGCCAGGCTCGCACACACACACACAGTCCCACTGGCATCTGGGGGGTCCGGCGGTGTCAGCCCTACTCTGGGCCAGTGGCCAGCGCCTCTGTCCCTGTCAGTGTGGACCCCGTTAATGAGGAAGTCACATATGGACCAGGGACCCTTGTTAGGAGGGGAAAAACACACATACATACACATGCCATACTGTGGGACACACACACACACACACACACAGCCATGCATAAACAGGTGCAGGTGAGGGCGGATTGATGGACATGAAGCAACGCGAGCAAGCTGGGGGCAGAGAGAGAACATCCTGTCATGGACGGCATGAGGGCAGCAGCAGACGGGACACACACACACACACACACACACACGCACACACACACACACACCCGCACACACACACACACACACACACACACACGCACACACACGCACACACACACACACACACACTCCTCGTGGGTTGTCACTATTCAAACATGCAGCACAGCAAGGCTCAGGCCAACACAAGCTGCCTGTTGGTAATGAACTGAAGCAACTCAAACTGCTGTACTTCTGGGAGGTCGCTGGGATCAAGTAGCAGCAAACTGAGGCACCTCGCCGAAACCCTCCACACCAGCTCACATTCATCCACTTTAACATATTCATTCATTTTTGCATGAATTAATATTGCAGAGTTCTTTTCCTCCATGTTATGTTTCTCCAAATAAAATATCCAACTCTCCATACGTGCTGCAGGACCTTACACTACCTCCTGAACACAGCCTCCTATTTTCCATTCATTGATTTCTCCCATGGTCCTTACAGGGTCATGAGGGCCTGGTGCCTATCTCCAGCGGTCATTGGGGGGGACCAATACTTAGAGACCATGCTACCACTATGTAGAAAAGACCTCCAGATGGGATTGAACCCAGAACTTTCTTGGTGAAAGGCTCTTCATAGCTCCACTGTGTAGCTTTTCAAACACTCCCGAGGAGTCTGTATCCTCTCCTTAACAGAATTGTGTTCTACGTCAAGCCTCCTACTTTCCTACAGTCCAGAAAATTCCGTATCTTCTTCTGAACAGAACCTTCTTCTTCTGGTCCATTTTTGCGTTGCGTACCAAAGAGAATCTTTAGCTTTACATAAACGAGAATATTCAGCAAGTCTGACAAACAAACTTAGCATGGCCTGGCGTAGGGTCTCCTGCTTTTTATACAAGCTGTTCAAGATTGAACAAACTGTTCTGCTTTGTGCTTGAAAGAGGATTTTCTGCTTTCCATAGGACACCATTTCAAATGTTTCATTGTGTCCTAAACAGGATCATTATCTTCAAACACTCCAAACCATTTTTAATTTCATTCAGAAAAACTCCCGAAGGGAAGGGTGAGAATTCTTGGCTAAAAATGAGTTTTTAATGGAGAAACCGACACAACCAGACAGTCTTTAGTCCATCCTCATCTAGGGTTTGTGGACTGATCAATTAACTCATTGGAAAAGTGGATCCTCTGCAGAGTTAGCAGATGTGTGCCTGGTATTAGGACCTTACTGTATGCTTTACTCTTTTATATCAACATCTTTTGTTGTGAGTTGGTGTGATAGGCAAAAACAAAGTACTGCATAGTCGTGAAACTGTAGCATGGTTTGAGACCTTTCACATCTGAGTCTGGCTACAGGTTCATGGGGGTTGACTCTGTCTCTGTTGGATGTAGTTCTGGCCTTTGACTGGTCCATTCTATCACATGCTTTTATATGAGCCATCCATAGTAGCTCTGGCTGCATGCTTCCAGTCGCCGTCCTCCGGTCAGGATTCTAAACCTCTGACCAGTGTCCTTCCATCTTCCATCCAACTAAAAGTTGTCAGAACAACTTCTCCCAGCCGAACCATTTATCTCTGCAGTTCCTAAAGAGTAACCATTGACAGGGTTAGTCCATGTCTCGGCAGAAGCTCTAACCCTGGTTTAGCTGTCTGCTTTTCTCTGTATAGAAAAATGAAAATCCCCAAAGTCCAGCCAGTCTGGAGCTGTTTGCCTCCCTGTACAGGTAGAACTCCCGTTTCCGGGCTCAGCTATGTGTGTCTATGCTACAAGGAGGGGTGACGGAGGCGTCACGGGGGCCACACTCTTTCACACGGGCCTCTCACCAGCTGTCACCCCCAGCACACCGCTGAATGGAGCCTGTCACTGCGCCGGGCCCGTCGGGATTTAGCTGGTCAACCCAGAGAGTGGATAGAGGAGGATAGAGGTAGTGGAGGAGAGAAAAGAGGACGGAGGGCGGGGAGAGGAGAGGAGAGCAGCAGGGGGAAAAATGAAATACAAAAGCAGCTCAGAAAAAGCTGAGAGTGGGGATTAGGACGCACATGTGTAGAAGACACTAATGCATTTTACACTAACTTCAATCTCAGCCCCTTCCCCTCGAGTCCCCCACTCAAAGCTTAGGATTAGAGATCCCGAGCAGGCAAAGGAGAAACATATAGGCCCTGGTCTGCACATCTACTCCATAGTTATTATCCATGAAGCCCCTTTTGGCTTATTACAGGCCTCATTCTGCTATTTATCATCCTTTTGTGTCACATTTCTTCTGCTTTTAGAATACATTAGTCGTTCTTTAAGTTCAGATCAGGCAGGGTTAAGCAACTGGAGGGGGGCTGTCGGTTGCTACATCTGCATGCAACCACAGCAAGGTTCTCTGGCAGATCTGAACCTGCCGACTCAGGTTCACCCTACACCCCCAACCCCTTCCCCCAAGCTCGGCCTCTCCCATCCGTCTGCGTCTGCGTCTGCGTCTGCGTCTGCATCTGCGTCTGTGTCCTCCTCTCGCCCGGCTGAATGAAGGAATAAGAGCGGCAGATTTCTGTTCAGGAAAAGTCCTCCGTTTCTTTATGAAGACCTGAGGGAGGTGGGCTGCTGCTGCGCACTGCTGATGCTGTTACAAGCCTCCACTCTTACCAACACACACACACACACACACACACACACACACACACACACTCCCCCATTCAGATTGTAATTCTCTTTGTTGCCATAAGCTCACCGAATATTGCAAGGAGAAGGTTAAACAAGGGTTGCGATGTAGCTTTAAAACTAGCTGAAATGGATGTAAGGAAGAACTCTGCAAACAGAAATCTGACCAGCTTCATTTTGCAATAAGCAGTCATGTACAATAGCTGCAGGAAAAGGTTAAAAAATAATACAAATATTCAGCTTTAGTTTGATTTGATAAAATAAAAGTCTGATAACAAGAAATGTTTTCCACCATAAACCTCTAACCTGTTGGTGTTGAAACAAGATCGGACTCATAAACAGTAGTTTTTCACCATTTAAAAACAAAACAAAAAACAAAAAATTCATACTGTGGGGAACTAGTTTATGTTTCTCTGCCGTCAGTTTTATTAAGTCAGGCATTTATTGAAATGAGTACCAACTTGTGATTGTGTTTCTTCTGATTGTCGTTTCCAATAATTGATCTCTATCGCTGGATTTATTGGCATTGATGTGAAATATGTTCTGCTCCACTTACAGTTTAAAATCATATGGCTCTCTTCACGTTGGTAGGCTACCTATGAGATCAAATATAATATATACAGCCATATATATATATATATATATATATATATATATATATGTTTATTTAGGTGATGTTTATGATTGACTAAACTTTTCAATAATTCAAATATTTGCTGTACAATCAGTTATGGATAAAAATCACCCTGCTGTAACATTTCATGTTTCATTAAATTAACCAGTGTTAATCTGTAGGAAGTTAGATAGGTCAGTCTTTTCTTTTCTAAACAGTTTGATACGGTTTCATCCAGCTGGACCAGATATTTGTGTTTACAGAATACATTTGTGATTTTTCCTCTCCACTGTCGCTACATGCTTGCTCAGTATGAGGGATTGCTGAAGGATTGCTGTGGTTGGAAATCTGCCCAACCTGACGCCAATGACTGACGCAATCTGCTGGGATTCCTTAAATAGGAAACTTTTTAACTGATTGGAATGTTTGTATAAATGTATTGAAATGACTTCTTGTTAAGTGCCTTGAGATGACATCTGTTGTGAATTGGCGCTATATAAATAAACTGAATTGAATTGAATTATGTGAAAGAATTGAAAGAAATTCCCAACAGATCTTTTTTACACCAGCCACTGGACTATCAGTGGTTAAACTACTCTAGCTGTAATGTCGCCAAGATCATATGTCATACCAGATTTTCCCAAGTATATTTGAATAAAGGCAGATAATTATGAAGTTTGTAAATCCAATGATTCCAGTCAGTTGTAGCTTCATTTCACACAGATGTTGTCTCAAGGAACTTTACTGGAAATGGGGAATGAATAAAGCGTGGAGTGCTCACCTTTTCTTACATCCAGCTGTAGGCGACGTGGGAAGAAGTGCCTTGCTCAGGGGAACATTGACAACCTTCTGATTCCCCGGTACTACTCCCACTAAAGGGCAGTTGACACCAAATGCCCAGAAAAAGTCAAACAGGTCCAGTTCATTCAAGACAGAGTTGTTTTGATTCAGAGTTATCTCTGTAAGGAAGTTGTGTAGCTCCAGTTAGAAGGGCGTGGTCCTCTGCTCGGTGTCAGTCCGTCTCCTAGATGGCTGACTGGATGTCAGTTATAAAAAAAAAACTGGAGCTATAACTTTTTATAGGGTTCTTTATCCTCAAAGACTCACTGGGTGTTCCGTTTAAAACCCTATAGCTGTGACACTGGGAGGGTTTATTGAAAAGAACTAAATCTAATCCTTATCAGCTCCTGGACTCTGAGTTTGCTGGGTTTGTGTTTCTGGACTATCAGCTGCAGTTGAACATCATCCTGATGTAACTTTACTGATTTTTGTGTTTGAAAGAAATTCGAAGCTCTCTGGATTATATGAAACTTTATTTACAGTGGCTTTTTCTGGTAGCAAAAGAGGTAAAAAAAAAAAAAAGACCTTGAGTCTTTAAAGTTCATGTTTGTTTTATGCTCTGCTTTTATTCTGACTAATGGTGGAACGTTTGAGTGAACTAACCCTTCTAAGATTAGTCTTATTTTAACTAGATACAGTGAAAAACTGCTCAGTTGGTGAATCAACAGATTCTAGAAAGTTCTCATTATAGCTCAACTTTTAAAGCTTTTTCCATCGTCATACAAACTGAAGACAGGACTTTCTATCCTGACTTTTTGCAGATGTAGAAAGTGAATCACATGAAATGTACCTAAAGGATTCTCCTTAAATATCAGTTTTGAGTCCAACTCAATTTAAATTGTTCCATAAGTGACTCCTTGTTACAGATAACATTTGGGGGATTTTGGTGTATTTTGTTTTATTCTGTGTAATTCTTTTTTTTTACTATCCCAGAATAAAATGAATTGTCTTCTAATTTCTGTTTTCTTGATGGAAACTTTGTAAAATGTGAAGTTAGAGCCGCTCTGAAGGGAGGAAAAAGGTTTACAATGTAGAGTCATGTATTCCTGTTCTTGTTGGGGGTTTGGATAAATTCAGCCAAGCTCATCATGAATAGCCAAAAATCACAGCCTCTTGCCCATAGGGGTCAGTAGCACTTCACTAAATGATTAAGGATTTGCAACAGAAAAGAGCTGCTGCTGGTGGATCATCAGAGCTGTGCAGGAGCTCCAAACACGCACACACATGCAGGATACCTCCCCATATGTTGAACTCTTAGCACTCAGCAGCTCTCACCCTTACATGCATGTAGCATTTTCCCAGCATGCCTCCCTAGCACGCCATTATCGGTATTTCTTCACATGGCGCGGACGGGAAGTGAGGCCTTGGATAGTTGGCCACAGCCGAAGCCAACCCTGATTAGCAAGGGCTGCGTGGATGTGACACGTCCTCCCTGCCAGATTTACCCCCCCACACACACACACACACACACACACGCACACAAATCTACTGCCTGGAAGAGTAGACAGGCCTGGAGCAAAATCCAAGCCCCTCAACACACACACCAACTGATGCAAATGAGCTCTCTGGTCAGCCATGCTGAAAAGGCAAGAGAAGGCAGGAGCGTATGGCCAAACAGCGGGGCTACCACCAAGACCCTCCTCCTCCTCCTCCTCCTCCTCCTCCTCCTCCTCCTCCTCCTCCTCCTCCTCCTCAACCTTCTCCATCACTCACCCCTCCGTCTTTGCACTCACTCCCTCGGCCAGAAACACACACTTCTCCGAGCAGCTAGCCTCACACTTGCATATTTATCATGCGTGTTGTTGCACTCTTACAGGATCAAAATGCTCCTCAGCAGGACCGAAGAAGCCCAGCTCGGCTTCAGAGAATCCGCTAGAGACAAATTAGTAAATCATAGAGCATTAATGCCACTCAGAAATGAATATAAGAATCAATTTTACACTTGAACTCTTAATAATTTAGAAAAGAGAAAATGAGGTTATGATTATAGTTGATTTTTGGTGTTTCCTGACAGATTTCACAAATATTTAGTTTTCGTTTGTTGATGATTGAGAGAGATTACAGGTACACTTTATATTTTCAAGTCATATTATTTTTTGTGCATTATGATCTGATTCACCAAATATTTAGATACCCCCCCACCACCACCCGCATTTAGGTATTTGCTTTAGTTCCCTTTGTTTTTATTATTGTATTCTTGCCATATGTTATGTTCTTGTGCCTTATTGTGGTCTGTAGAAAGTTTTATATTGTGAAATAAATATATCTTTTCTATAGGTTGTTGTAATAAAAAAATAAAATATTATTTGAGGGGAAAAAGGATTTCAGCTGAGAATCTTATTAAAATGACTAATGTTAATAACTTTAAATTTCTCCCACAATTTTTTTAAACCTCTTTCAGAAGCACATTTATGAAAAGAGGCTGAAGACATGTTTGTGTTATACATGATAAATTCACTGAATGTAACTGTCCATGTTCCAGTAGTGATGGATGACGGTCTACTTTTCATTCTGCACATTTTCTAGAAGTTTTTCCATTTAGCTACAAACTTTGTTCCTTTAATAAGAGATTTAGAGGTCAGCTTCACTCTAATCTGTTGCTGTCCATAGAAACCAGGTTGTCATGGACTCTAACGTCAACATTTAGGCTGATGAATGATTAATGTCTCCCTCCCTCCTTCTCATACGTCTTCAAGTTAAGCATCAGTTTTCTGAATCCCAACAGGCCAGCATCAGCTCCTTTACGATAGCGCCGTTGCCTCCGGTCCTCGTTAGGATCAGAGTCTGACCTTTAACCTCCAGACTTTAAGGTCAGGCCTGCTGACAGAACAGTGGACTCATCAAACCAAAATCTACACATGAAAAAACTATAAATAGCTCTTCAGAACATTGTCAACATTTTGTTTTTTACTCTTAAGCTGTTTTCTGTAAAGTCATATTGTGTTAAAAATTATTTTGAAAAATAAATATACATAAATACATATGAGAACATATTACAGAGGCAATGAGGAGCAAAACTAAACAAAAAAACAAGACAAAGAAAAACTAATTATCAAATATTAATGCAACATAATTTAAAAAAAATTTAATAAAAAAATACAAAATGTTCTAAATCTTGTAAAATATTCCATTCACACCTGCATCAGTTTTTTTTATTGTTTTGTCTGAGTAGATTTTTATTTTTGGATGGATTTCTCATGAAGCATTTCTCAACATCAGTCTAGTTATTCTACTGCTTGTGCTTTTGATTCAGTTCCTTCCATCTTCTGGCATGCTCTTAATGTCAAATATATTTCTGTTTCTGTGGAATTTATTGATTTATTAATCAAGCATTGTTTTACTTTTTCAGGTTGTTTTTTAAGTTTTTAGTTTGTTATTTCTTGTTTGTATTTTTTCACATTTTACATTTTCCTTATTTTCTAAAATACTGGATCACTGGCAAATAACAAGAAATATAATACACTGAAAAGCCATCTTTTATTACATTTTAGAGTTATGCTCATACATACGAATAAAAACAAAAATAAAATGTATTAAAGTGTTAATGTTCTTGTGATGTATTACTAAATGATGAGACAAAGTTATTAACATAGCAATAAAACTGAAAAAGCAAGCTGTAAATGACATTATTAGTTGCACTTGTTAGATATTTGAACATTAATAATTATGATTACGTTTTTTCTAAAATCTCTGTTAATTTCAGTTTTACAAAACAAGATGAAAGCCAAAATTGGAGCTGCAGACCATAATAAAGACAAAGCGTTGTCACACCTCCTGCACCTGCAGCTCCACTTTCTAATAAAGCAGAAGATGAAAACAGGAACTCATTCTGTTTCATGTTAGTCTCTAAGCTGCTGTGGCTCATCACAATGAGAAAGAAAAAAGCATAATTCCAGTCAGGTGGAGGTCAGCAATCCACATCTGAGCGAGGGTGTGAACTTGACCCCGAAGCGGTGACCCCCCGCGTCTCTCTGAAATACCTGGGAATGCTGTTTTGGCGATCAGCGGTGGCGTTGCAGAATACGCTCTGGTCCTGCTGGGCTCGAGGTTTGACAGTGATAAAAACGTTAGAGCAACATCAGGGCCTGTCAGGGAATTAGACGGGAGTGGAGGTTGGGGGTCGAGGAGGGGGCGGGCAGGGGGGAGGCTTTCACTCAGTGGAAGGAAAGAAAGAGGGCAAAGAAAGAGACGGAGGGGTGGGGTGAAGAAAATCACAATAACCCATGAAAAGATGAGATGTGAGGAGGGAAAAATGCTACTTCTGGAGGCATTTTTCTCTAACCAGTGAGAACACAGCTTTTCACCTTTGTGGTGCAAAGGTCAGGTTTCGCCGCAGGGCGAGTCAGTCCAGACTTCGAGAAGCAACTTTCCCTTTTCTCCCTCCTCTACACAGGGATTAAAGTAGCTGTGTGTGTGTGTGTGCGTGTGTGTGTGTGTGTGTGTGTGTGTGTGTGTGTGTGTGTGTGTGTGTGTGTGTGTGTGTGTGTGTGTGTGTGTGTGTGTGTGTGTGTGTGTGTGTGTGTGTGTGTGTGTGTGTGTGTGTGTGTGTGTGTGCGTGTTAACGTCTAAACTTGGTGTTTAGAAAAAGAAGCGTGAGCATCATGAAGCTTGTAATGATGCTCCAGCTCTGTGAGATCCATTGAATCAGGATGTTAGGTTCACCACCAAGCCTCCAGTAAACTCATCAGAAAGCAAAAACAAGACATGATCAGAAAGAATAACGTTTGATTGCAGGAGAAACTCCGATTGTAATTGTTTAAGTAGGTATGTGTGGTAAATATTTCTCCACTTTCCAGTTAGAAATAAAATAATAATTTAGCCCAGTATTAGGATGACTCAACACTGTTGACAAATATGTTTACTGCTGAAGATTTTTTTTTATAATTATGGTGCTTCATCTTCATAAATATTTTTAGTTTAATGCCTTAATAAAATATTTCTGAAATTATTTCAATAATTATTTTGGTATTTACTTTTTGTGCATGCAAAGAAGATTTTCAGTGGTTTCCAAGAGCTGTGCCTCAACCTTTCAGTGACAATGTCAAAAATGTATTTTTCTAACGGACAAATCCCATAAACCGCATATTGCTTCTGAACCATCACCGTCGTGACATTACACATAGGTACATGCAGTCAGTATGATGTGTAATAATACATCACATGGACACCATCACCATTATCTTCCAGAAGTGGGTGTACATGTATGTGTTAGTTTGTTTGGTCCCACAACAGCACACGTGTCGAAGCTTCTAGCTAAAGCAGTCCACACCAAAGCAATGCAAACACGATCATGGTCGGAGTTTACGGCAGCACAGAGCAAGCGGCTGGACATGTGCTCATATTTTCTGTAGTTTTGCTACTCATGGTGACGGCTAGTAAATGTTGTAAATTATGTCATAGTGTGTTTATTGACCGCCATCTGGTGTTCAAAAAGTGTTCATTCATTACAAGCTGCTCAGGTCCAAATTATATTTAACATTTTAAATCAACTCAAACAATTATCGTTTTATCATTTTCATAAGAAAACGTGTTGTTTGTCACATGGCCTGTGGGGCGCCGCTGAGTTTAAACTAGAGAAACGTTTACAGTGCAGAACATTTTACAGCTTGCCATATACAGTATAGCTTCTACCTTCACTAACAAGCATGGTTTCTTTTCCTGATCTAGGTTTTGTGAAGGTTGCTTCAAAAAGTTTGTGAAGTCAACATTAGTATTTGTGGGACTGTGGCTCAGTGGGTAGAGTAGTTGGCTTGTAATTGGAGGGGCATAGGTTCAATTCCAACTTCCTCCTGTCACATGTTGATGTGCCCCTGGGCAAGGCGCTTAACCCCAAGTTTCCTAGCGACCTTTGTATCGGTGGGTGAATGTAGCTCCAGTGTAAAGCACTTTGAGTGGTCAGTATGACTAAAAAAGCGCTATAAAAGTTCAGTTCATTTGCCATTCAGTCTTTGTTGTCTCTCAGTTTTCTATTTTTATGCAATGTGACAAATTAAGTATTAATAATTAAAGTTCCTCTTAAACCACTTCAGACATTTTCTCACTGTTATCATGCTTTCTTTAACAGCTAATAAGGCTAATAATAGTAATAAAATTAGTCAAATTATACTCCTGACTTGACACTGGGACATAGTTTCTGTTTAGAAGCTCCTCCATTTGATTTGGAGGAAAGTAAAACTTTCAAAAATAAACTTAAAATGATAAATAAATGAAGCCAAATCACTTTAAAAAAAGCAAAGAACTAATTATATATATATATATATATATATATATATATATATATATATATATATATATATATATGTATATATGTATATATATATATATATATATATATATATATATATATATATATATATATATATAATAAGTATAAAGTGGGTCTGAGTAAAGTGTATTTTATTCACCTTACAGCTATATATCTTAAGACCGATTCTCTTTTTTTGACACCCAGTTTTTCTTTCTCTTTATTATTTGTGCTTATTATTTGAATTTAAATTTTGCGTATTATTTTAATCTGATAAACACAAAAACTGCGCAGCATCTTTTCATACAATGTAATTTAAGAGAAAAATGATGTTCACATATGGGGATATGGAAATATAAAACCCAAAATCTTATGTCTACACATGCATGGCACTAAATTACAGTTTTAAATGTAATTTTTATAACAACAAAACACAATTTTTATGATACAGAAAGTAAACAATGTTATAAAATTCAGTGAAGTTAGGTTTTCATTAATATGACTGCAGAATATTAGGCATCTAAAAGCCAAATATTCTCGGTTGGTTTAACAGTCTGTTACCAAAAGATTTTAGTCTCTAAACACCGCTGTGCATATCAGTGAGAGAGAGGAGAGAAAAGAGGGGAACACTCGGACTAACTGATGAATAGATGGAGTGAAAGGGGAGGAAGAAAGCGAGGGAAGTCTGATTAATAATTGCGAGGCTTCTAGGTGCCGATCTGCTGGCTTCTCACTTCAGTGGGCCGGTGCCGGTTCTCGCCCTCGGCCGTGTCGGTGGGGCTCATTAGGGAACCTCTGGGGACCTGACAGAAATTGTTAGCAGGACGTGATGGCCGAATCAGACCAGCCCCCTTCCTCTCCCCCTAATTTCCAACCAACAAGCACCCTTATACCCAAAAAGGAAAAGAAAGCAGGGAACTGGAGGTCCCCTGCATCCGTATGCCGGTCTATAACAAGGTGCTACACCTGTAATCAAACTGCTCCCCAAAAAGAAGCTCTGGGGGGCAGCAGGACCGTCTCCGGACCACGCTCTGATTGGAGCTGGTCGAGGCAAAGGGATCCATAATTGATGTGTGAGCACAATTACAGGCCTCCAGACATCAGCAAAGTGTTGCACAAGACCCCGCCTCAAGGAGAGCTGAATTTTGAGCAGGCATTGCATAAAAATCAAGGCTTGCTCTCGTCTCACTACATCCTCCCGTCCTGAATTTTGATTCGGCTGCGTGTCCAGTGAGAGCTCATGTGTCTCAAATGTGCCAAGTTAGTAAAACGGATGAGTGGACGCAGACTCACTTCGCTGCATTTTAGTTCTCCTTCTGCTTCATATTCTCCTTTTTTGTTTGTATTAAATATACACTTCCCATAATTATACTTGATCAGAAATGTTTCTCTTGTTGTTTGAGTTTATGTGTCTGGATTAATCTTCCAGTACAAATGGAAGTTTGAGCAGTGTGCAGTGACGTGTCACTTTCAGACGTCCTGTAACGGCACTGAGCTTCGGCAATAAGTAGAACCTTGATGCAAACCCTGATAGTGTTTATTTCATCAGGAAAACGATGAAATTCAGTCTGGGAGCTGGCGTGAATCAGAATACATGTCAGAAAAACAAAAACTCAAACCTATGAAAAATGAACAAATAAATGAAAACAAAAGAAATAAGATTTGAAGTTAAATCTCCTAATTCACTGCAGATATTTTAGGTTAAACTTTAGATTTCCAGCGGAAGGCTGCGGCTTGGTTCTGCAGCTTTAGTCTCATATTGTCATATATTGTCAGAGCAGATTTTTATAGATTATGTTCTTTGATGTTCTATGATCATTTTATTGACATTCAAAGCTGTTTTTGAGTTTGGCTAACAAATCTTAAACTAAGTTGACTTAAATCAAGCCTAAAAACAATCTGTTTATGGCTGCCTTTGATTAATTGATTAGTAATAGCTGGAATCTCATAACTGTATTATGTGTTATTGTTCTTTATGTCTTTGATGTTGTGTTTTCTGTTTTTATTGTTGTTTTATTGCTGCTTTTATTTTATCCCCAAATCGCCCAAAGAACACTGAACTGAATTGTTGCTGAAAGTATTGCTATACAAATAAATTTGCCTGGCCAAGTCTTGACTCTAACAAAATCACAAAAAGTGATCAAAATGGGTTCAGAAATGTTTCTGGTGTAAATTTTCATTCAGAAAGAATCTAAATACTTAAATACTTGCTTAAAGGATTTCTTTTAAAACCAGAGATTTACTGTACAGTAAGAAACGTAGTCTTTGGTTTCTCACTGTCTGACATTAAATCATGTTCCCTGTTCGGTAAGTCACGATGGCCAAAATTATTCCTATTTACTAAATACCAGAATAATGAGAGATATATAATTTTTTACATTTGAAATTCTGATATTGACTTCCACTAAGATTATGTTTGGGAAGGTGTAGTTGATTATGACACACCACTTCTTTGAATGACATTTCTGGAAAAATCACAACAAATCAGCCAAAATTACAGCAGAAGATTTGTGGATCTCCATAACTTTGGTTCATACTTGGGTACAATTTCCAGATGCCTAAAGGTTCCATGTTCAGTTATTAGCATGGCCTAAAATCCAGCCATCACATTGTTTGAAGCAGATTGATTCTCTGTCCCAAAGGTGTTTGGTGTGAAATGTGTCTTGATCCCAGAATAAAAGCAAAAGACCTTGTGAATATGCTCCTTGAAGCTGGTTAGAGAGCGTCACTATCCAAAGTGAAACGAGTCCTGGACCAACTTGGGCTGAATGCATGTCAGAGATGAAGAAGCCATTTCATCAAAGCAACACAGAACTCCAGATTGCACTTTGCTAATTCACTCAGGGACAATGACCTTCATTTTGAGAGACAAATCCTGTGGTCTGATGAAGCTAAACTTGAAGTGTTTGTAATGACCACATTTGGAGAAAAAGGAGGAAATTATCAGGTCTGAGAATTTTGTCTCAACTGGGAAGCATGGGGGTGGCAGCATCATGTTATGGGGTGTTTTACTTCTGTAGGCACTTCACAACTGAAGAAAAAACATTGTTAACTAATATTGAAGCAATTTTTCAGGACAAAGACCAGGAAGTTAAAGCTTGGGCACAAATAGGTCTTCGCTGTTCTCAGTCCTACAGAACATTTGTAGGAAGAGGTGGAATGTCTGTGCAAAAACAGTCCCTGTTAGGAGGAATGGGCCTAAATTCCAGCAAACTATGTTGAGAAGCTTGTGGAAGGAAACCCAAAACACTCGACTCCAGTCATCCAGTTCAAAAGCAATGCTACCAAATACGAAGGAAATGTTTGAACTTCTGACTTTCAACCAAAGAAACTAAAACAAAAATCACTCTCACATTCCTTTGGCCCATTTCTTCCCCCACTTCCTTTCTACTATTGCTATTTTGTCACAAACAATTTCCATTTTGCACCTGTTAACAGTCATATTATGTCATTGTGCTAGATGAAAGATGAATCAATGATTTTATTTTTGGAAGATGTTGAAATTACTCCCAATTTCCCATCGATTGTGGTTCAGATCCAGTTGGCCCAGCTGATTACTTCAAATAGACTCATGATCAAAAAGACCGGGGGAGAAATTATTGATATTTAAATTACGAGGTGATGGATCAATCCTATGTTCCAAGTTGAGATTCAGGAATAAGAGCCAAAACAAAAGGTTTTAGATTATAGTGTTAAAAGGTAGAAACATCTCCACATAAATCTTCCTTTTATGTTATTTTTTTGTTAGGCACAATGTTAAGCCTTACTAATGGCAAATACAAAAAGGCTTTCTGTGTCTGAAAGTAGGATTGCTGAGTTGCACAAGCAAGGTTTGTCATATTGCTTAATTGCTGCAGAGTTTCTTCACAGTTTGACCCTCATTTTAAATTTCTTACAATATTGTGAGGGGTCAAAAGGTAGACCCAAAAATATTTTACTTGCACTTAGCTGAAGGATCTTGTAGGGTGTTCCAATCTCCGACCCACATTAAGGTCCTTACAGTGCATTCACACCAAAGCGTCAAAAACGCGCCCCACGCCCAAGTTAGACGCTTGCACATTTGCACCTCGACGCGCATCCAATTCGCCTTGGACACACGTCAACCCAGAAATATGCAAGTTGTGAGAGGAGCTAGTGCCAGACGGTGTTTTTGCAAGATGGCAGCGGTCGATCTAGCTTTGGAAGAGAGAGTCTACATTCTCTATTTACTGTGGAGAGTTTGCAGGTTCAGTAACATGAAAACTTTCAAAAGTGAAATGAACTCACCAGGTTCCCGTATCTCCTCACTTATATTCCTCTAAGCGAGATCCTTTTTATTCCTGTCTCTGTAGAGAAAGCAGCTGGTGTCGTACAGCTCGGGGCGATTAGCCATGGCCGTTATCAAGATTTCTTTCCATGTTGAATGAATGGCTTTGGCCAGACCTGACCCCGTGAACTGGGTCACAGCATCACATGACACCACATCACCAGGCTCCTGATTGGTTGATGCGGTGCGAATTGATGCCGAAGTTCAGATTTTTCAACTTTAGCAGCAGACGCAAAAACGTTTGTGAATGCACAAATCTGACGTGCGAATGAGGCAGAAATACATTTCCGTGTCGCAGAGACCCTGACGCACGTCAGCGCACTTCTGCATTGACTTTACATGTAAACCTGACACCCATGACGCTTCAAACTCTCACCATTTGTATTATTTATTAGACATACATAACCACATTTCTTTTCTGTGCAATTCAGAAGCTTAGAGAGATCATCATTGGTTGTTGTAGCAGGTACAATTATTGGAACAAAATGTGTATGAATTTATGCATGGCTGGTAGAAAATGTCCAACGGCAGAGAGCTTCTCATTTGCCAAAGAAAGTTCGGTCCGAAGGACTGAAACTGCTAAGAACAAACCTGTGAATGAAAGAAATGACAGGTTCCTGTTCTGGACAAATCACCAGCTATACGTTTGATGTTTATTTTTTTATAATTTTGATGTTTTATTAATGTTAGCAATGCTGCCCCCTAGTGTCCCTGCATCGGTACCATCATTCCTTTCTCTGTCACCTTGCTGAATCTCTGACCTTTATTTGAAATGCATTTTTTACTTTATAATTTATCAATTCCAACAAAACTGTTTTTAAAACTTGCATTCCCACATGTTTGCAATTAATAGCTTTATTTTGGGTTGAATTAGCATATTTGTCTTTAACTTCTCACCAGAAGACGGTGAACTCTCATTGAATGACAGCCAAGATCTGAATCTTCAAAGTTCTTAATGAGGTAAACTCTTCATAAGCAAAACTG
Source organism: Valencia hispanica (assembly GCA_963556495.2). Lineage (NCBI taxonomy): Eukaryota > Metazoa > Chordata > Actinopteri > Cyprinodontiformes > Valenciidae > Valencia > Valencia hispanica. Next base: position 1,109,097 of record OY747723.1, on the reverse strand, counting down.
CTGGAATTCAGAGACTGAATTTTTACAGCTATCAGTAGATGATCTCAGGAGATTTAGACCCTAGCTGAGTGCATCTCTTTGCTGAAATGGGCCTGTGTGTGGGAGTATTGTGGGATAAAACACACACTATTCAACAGTCCAAATGCTCATACACTCACGTCCGTGTAGCCGAGCTGACCCCTCTTTTCAGGTGAAAAAGCAGATCCATTTTGCTGTGGAATAGACCAAATAAGTTTAGATGGAGGGAGCCAAATGAAACAAAACAAATGAGCATGTAAGCGCTCTCAGTGATCAGTACAGTAAAATGAATGAGGAAGGATACGTCGATGAAGAGGGGGATGCGTTGCCTGGCAGCTTGCACTGTCTTCACCCTTGAGTGTCAACAGGTGAAAGTGGGCGATAACGCTGTTTGATGTTTCCAGACAGAATTTCTACCACCCAACTTTACTCCTTCTACTTCTCCTTCTCCTAGACCGCTCACCAGACTTCAAAGCCCCCCACTCTTCCCTCATCTATCTCTCTCTTCTCACTTTAATCCACTGCAGCAGAGCCCTCCAGTTCAAAGCGTTCAGGAGCAACCTCTCCACACATGAAGAAAAAAATCTGCAACCCAAACTTTTTCCTCACCCCCACCACCATCATCATCATCTCTGCTGAGTAGCAATTACGCCGCTGACCAGCTCCTGCTATTAATTAATCCCACAAAGAGCGTTCATTTCCTGGCTTTCTCAGATTGACAAGAGATGAAGGGGAGGGGTGTGTGTGAGAAGAGGGGAGGCAGAGGATGCCTGTTACAAAGGCAATTCAGTCTGACCAAGCCAACGGAAGAGAGTAAAAAGGAAGATGAGAAGAAAGACCTGCGCTTCTAAAGTAGGTGGAGGTGGAAGGTGCTTTTGATACAGGGTGCTACTTGAATGCGATTGAATGCTTTGTTGCTGAGGGCTCTTTGTTAATCTGTACCTGCACAGAAATCCACTGCGCTAGAAAGTGCCCACTGAAGGGCCTGTGAGTTGAGAGGCTTTGGCCTGAGTGGGTGAGACGGTTGGGAAGAGGTTTCATGCCTTGTCTGTGAGCTGTGGACTTTCTTCTCCCTGATGAACAGGAACTCCCCTTCCTGTAACAGACCGTTTGTTTGGTACGTGGGTGGCTAGAGATGGAGGAGACCCCTTTAAATGAAAATGGAGAATCCAGGAAGAGAATATCAAGTAGCGCCTAAGTAATTCAGATATTTCATCCATGTTCTTTACACTTCTGGATTGAAAACAAATAGTTTGAGCCAATCTGACAGCGGTGGGGGTCTACCAGGTGGTGAAACCATTCCCTTACCTGGATAAGTAAGCCACACACACCCAGCTGTAATCAACTCACACCTGGCCTTATCCTCCACAGCGACAACCTGTTTTAGATTCAACTTTCTTGACCTCTCTGTGGTTTGTAATCGGTCAGCACATCCTAACCATCAGCTTTAACCTTTGATGAGCAATTTACCAAATGTCATCTCAAGGCAGCGCTTAGATCCAGTAGAACGAACACTGTCACCCTCTGTGCATCATAGTTTAATCTAAAATCATCTAAAATCTTTAAAAGGGCGTCTCTGTGCTGTGGTTCACCCTAAAACCAGACTGAAATTTCTCCAGGACATTATGAGCATTAATAAAATCATTAAGTTGAATTAAAACAATTTTTTCTAAAATTTTGCTTAAAAATGTAAGTTAGATACCGGTCTAAAATTGTTTAAATCATTAAAATCTAAATTGCTCTTCTTCAGCAGGGGCCTCACTACCGCCCCTTTAAAGACCCCCGTCTGAAGGGAGCAATTCATCAGGGTTATAATCTCGTCTCTAAGAGAATCATAAAATTCCTTAAAAAAGGAAGTGGGAATCGGGTCCAAAACACATGTGGTGGGCCTCACTGAGGAGAAAACTTTATCAAGAGTCCCAGCTTCTACCAGGACAAAACTGTCCAGTGTTTCCTCTGGTAGAGACACACACTCAGATTTGTCTAAAACCATGTTACTCTGAGAAGATAAAATCTTACATCTGATGGTGTTTAGCTTCCCTCTGAAATGGTCTGCAAAGTCCTCACAAAGAGTGTTTGAAGGGGTTTTAGGAAATGCAGTATTAGCTCTGTTAAAAGGTTTATCAATGGTGGAAAAAAGGATTTTGGAATTATTTTTATGTTCCGAGATGATTTTGGAGAATTACTTACTGCATTGTTGTATAATTTGAGAAGATCTGTGTATATTTGATGGTTTATTGTGGTTTTACTTTCCCTCCATCACAGGGTCCAGGTAAAGCAATAGGAGGAATCTTTTCAAAAAATACCAGAAAACCAGCAGCCTCTTCAGGGGTTAGATGGCGCTTCCTGACAGTTCTCATAGAGGTCTCCTGCTGGATCAAACTGGTGATGTTACAAAACACACAGTAGTGGTCAGAGACAGCCAAGTCAACAACAGAGGACACACGGGTGGACAGGCCATACATGATGACCAAGTCCAGGGTTTGTCCTCTGTTGTGAGTCGGCTGCATGACATGTTGGCTAAAATCCATATAAGTCAGGATGTTTAAAAAATCTGTTGATAAAGGATCTAAAAAGTTATCCATGTGTAGATTAAAATCACCAGCTAAAATGATCCTTTCAAAGGAGTTGTACAAAATTGATAAAAACTCTGAAAATTCTTCAATAAAAAGTGCACCCTTTTTTTGGAGGCCTATAAATAATAATAATAATAATAATAATAATAATAATAATAATAATAATAATAATAATAATAATAATAATAATAATAATAATAATAATAATAATAATAATGGTATATATGGTATATATGATATAATAGCAATGAATGTGCAAGCAGAAACAAGGCTCCTTTTAGGTCATACTCTGCAAGAGAACAGGATGGTGAGTGACTGGCGAGGCGAGCAGCTAGTAATGGTTACCTGGAAGAGGTGGCTTTCCTCTTCAGACTCAGACATTGATTGACTGGAACACTTGAAGAAAAGTGTCTGGGATTATTTCACCCACAGGACTGTACAGAGAAGGGAACTCAAATAGGGAGGTACAATGATCATACTTCACCCTGACAAAGTGAATTATCACTTTATTCCTAACCCTTTGATCAGTGGTCGAGTAAACAGTCCAGGTCAGCAACAGGGCAGGCAGAGAATACAGAACAGATCCAGAGTCTGTGAGACAGTAATTAGGGTCCAGGCACATGAGGCAAGGTTCAGATCCAGAAATAGAGTATCTCTAAGTGTAGACAGGGATCAGGCAGAGGCGATGGACAGGAGGCAGAAAACAGATCAAGAACCAGGACATGGAATGCTAGCAGACTGGGACAAGGACAACAACGGACGATCTCACTCTGAGCGCAGAGCTGGAGTTTATAAAGGCATCGGCATAGGTGAGAACAATCAGCAGCCAGCAAGAGTGGGAGGAAAAGAGGCACAGGTGAGAGCGATGGCTCCTTCCAGGAAAGAAAAACAGCTAAGGACAAAAGCATGGAGCCAATGATCTCCAAGAAAAGACACCAAGGTAATAGCAGCAAGGACTACTTTAATTTATATGAAAAGAAAAAAATCTGTCAGAGCGCTGATGGAAGCAATTGCTCTAGCTTAGTGGCTCCTTACAGTACAAAGGCTGTACTAGGCATACTTTCCACGAAAAGAGAAAAGTCTGAGTTAATGGCTGCAGTATTAGCAAATAATGTATTTGGAAACGTCCTTCAGCCACCTAAAACTAAGGCACTCTAACCATAAACCAGCTGCATCCTTTTAAAGGTAAATAACATTGAACTTTTTTGTGCAACACTTTATGGTTAGCTTGACCTTGAAAAGTGCTGTTTAAATCAAGTTAAACCAGGTTTACCCCCTACACCTCATCACTTCATTTAGCATGTAGCTACACATGACAATCAGCTCTTTTGGTCCCAAATGCTTAGAAAAATGTTGATCATATTTTTGACAATCAGGGAATGTTTTAAAGAGGGAAACTATCCGAATGTATCAATAATAACCTGGTTTATCTGAAGAAGCATATGTATTTCACAATGATGTCTGTGAAGGTGGTTGACTGAGATGAGGCAGAGCTAACACAGTTAGACTTGTTCTGTTGCGATCATAGAGGGAAGCTGGTAGGAGGCTCTAGAACTCTTGAACCTATTCCTTAAAAAGGTTCACGTCTTTGTGGAACAACTGATGGTAAAACAATATTCTACCACTTCAACAAAGCTTACCCTTTCATACAGAAACACATGACCCAGTATGCTGCTGGCTATGATGCTCACAAAACAAGTCTCGTTGGCTTATGACTTGGCCCTGTTCGCTGAGCAAAACATGTTAACAGCAGATCATGTTTCCTCCGGCCTGGCAGGTGTGAGTGGAGCAGAAATCTTCAACAGAGGAAGTGAAAAATCAAAATATTCAACCAGAGCGAAGAAACAAGGGGGCTGGGAGTAAAGGTTACTTCCAATGACCCCAAGTGTCTGCAGGTCCTGGACTTACTGGCTCTTCAGGCTAAGCCAGATGTTCGCCTCTATCCAGCAACCACAAGTTGGAAAAGTTTTAGAAAAAACGTTAAGCTGCTTGTTTTTCTATCATTCATCACCCTGATGTCAGAAGTCATTCTGTCCCACTAGTTTCCATAAATAAATGGCAGCAAACCTAGGATAAAGGACGACCACTCCTTAATGGTTGTGATGCTGGGTTTCCTGCCGAATGTGTGGCCGGACCTTAGAGTTTGTTTTTCTTTTATTAGAGATTAAAACATTTTGTGATGAACCTCACAGAGTTCTATCTGTGAGTCAGCTGGAGAGTTTTTTCACACGAGTCAGAGCAGTCATTTTGCCTGCAGCCGACTTCAATGTAAGACGTTCTTGCCCCCTCGCACAAATCCGAGCTGGCACTCTGCAAACAGAGAGCTACCTTCAGGATAATTTGCTCCTCAGGGACGGACTTACGAGCTATTAACAAACTCCCCTCTGCTGTTCTGTCGGGCCATGATTGGAAGAAAAACTAACACTTTAAAAACTCAATTTTCCCTCCTTGTTTGGTAGACCTGATTAGCAGACTGCTAATTCTCCTCCCTGGTGCAATTAATCATATTGACACCTGTTCTCCAGGCTTCTTCAGCCTCACTCTTTGCCAAGCGGCTTGCAACTGGTGTGCTGTCGGCGCATCTCAATGTGTTGTTTTTGTCATCTCTTTGCAACGGTTGTGAAAATAAAGAGTAATGTAAATCGATGTGTGAGTGACTTGTTAAATGCATCTAATAATACAGCAACCAAATGACAGATTTTAGTGGTGGAACAACAAAGAACAAGAAAGAAGGAATGTATTCCAACTATTTAAAGAATTTCTGGAGCTGTTCCATTTGAGATTAATATATATTTTATCAATGAGCTCTTCACTAATAATGAAAGTAAAAATCTGATTATTAATTTAATCTGAACAAGTACATTAAGAGGATATGCAAATGATCATCTTTTATTATCTTATTCATCACTACTGAAGAAAAAGTAGAGTTGAACAGAAAATATTATGATCATATCCATATATAGTTAGCTAAAAATCCTCAGCTACAGTAATTCAATTCAATTCAGTTTATTTATATAGCGCCAATTCACAACAGATGTCATCTCAAGGCACTTAACAAGAAGTCATTTCAATACATTTATACAAACATTCCAATCAGTTAAAAAGTTTCCTATTTAAGGAATCCCAGCAGATTGCGTCAGTCATTGGCGTGAGTTTGGGCCCCGTTGATGCAGACTTTCCAACCACAGCAATCCTTCAGCAATCCCTCATACTGAGCAAGCATGTAGCGACGGTGGAGAGGAAAAACTCCCCTTTAACAGCAAGAAACCTCCAACAGAACCAGGCTCAGTAGGAGCGGCCATCTGCCACGACCGTCTGGAGGTTTGAGAAGACAGAGCAGAGACACAGAAGGAACAGAAGATCTAATATAAGAGAACTTTCTATGTTACAGAAAGTAAAAAGTTGATAACAGGACACAGTGGATGTTCAGTTACTGGGAGGATCATCCCAGTCGATGCCCCCCGTCCAACAGGGCATTGCAGCCAAGCAGGATACCAGACCAGGTATATCTTCTATGGATAGAAAAACACTGAGAGAAAACAAAGTTAACAGTCGAAATAACAGAATGTACTGTAATACAACTGGAGAGTCGTAGGAGAAAAGGAAGTAGCAGAGTGAAGAAAATTGGTACGTCTGTCCTCCAGCAGTCTAAGCCTATAGCAGCATAACTACAGAGATAGCTCAGGATGACCTTAGCCACTCTAACTATAAGCTTTATCAAAAAGGAAAGTTTTACGCCTGGCCTTAAAAGTAAACAGAATGTCTGCCTCACGGACTAAAGCTGGGAGCTGGTTCCACAGGAGAGGAGCCTGATAACTAAAAGATCTGCCTCCCATTCTACTTTTAGAAATCCTAGGAATTAGAAGTAAACCTGCAGTCTGAGAGCGAAGGGCTCTGTTAGGAACATATGGAACAATTAGATCTCTGATGTATGATGGAGCTGATTATTATGGGCTTTGTATGGAAGAAGAAGGATCTTAAATTCTATTCTGGATTTAACAGGGAGCCAATGAAGGGAAGCTAAAACAGGAGAATGTGATCTCTCTTTTTAATATTCATCAGAACTCTTGCTGCCGCATTTTGGATCAACTGAAGGCTTTTAATGGCATTTTGTGGACTTCCTGATTGTAAAGAATTACAGTAGTCCAGCCTTGAGGTAACAAATGCATGGACTAGTTTCTCACCATCACTCCTGGACAGGATCTTTCTAATTTTAGCAATATTCCGGAGGTGAAATAAAGAAATCCTAGAAACCTGTTTAATATGGGATTTAAATGTCAAGTCTTGGTCAAAAATAACGCCGAGGTTCTTTACGTTATTACTGGGGGCCAATTTAATGCCATCCAGATGAAGTGATTGACTAATAAGTTTCTGTTTAAGAACTTCTGGTCCAAAGACGGCAACTTCTGTCTTGTCAGAATTTAAAAGCAAAAAGTTTAGATTCATCCATGTTTTTATGTCTTCCAGACATGCCTGTAATCTACCTAACTGACTGGGTTCATCAGGATTTATGGATAAATATAGTTGTGTATCATCTGCATAGCTGTGGAAATTTATCCCATGCTGTCTAATGATTCTACCAATTGGGAGCATATATATGGTGAACAGAATTGGTCCAAGCACAGAACCATGTGGAACTCCACAAGTAACCCTTGAGAGTGAAGAAGATTTATCATTTAGATGAACAAAGTGGAATCTATCAGACAAATATGATTTAAACCAGCCAAGTGCTGTTCCTTTGATCCCTGCAACATGTTCAAGCCTTTCTAAGAGAATATTATGATCGACTGTGTCAAAAGCAGCACTGAGATCTAACAAAACCAGAACAGACACAAGTCCATTATCTGAGGCCATGAGAATATCATTAGTAACCTTCACCAGTGCTGTTTCAGTGCTATGATGAGCTCTAAAACCTGACTGAAACTCTTCAAACAGCTCGTTAGTGTTTAGATGCTCACAGACTTGATTAGCAACAATTTTCTCAAGGACTTTGGATAAGAAAGGAAGGTTAGATATAGGTCTGTAATTCACTAAGTCATCTTGATCAAGGGAAGGTTTCTTGAGTAAAGGTTTAATTACAGCTATTTTAAATTCCTGTGGTACATATCCGTTTACTAAGGATAGATTCATCATATCCAAGATGGGGCCAGGAACCAAATGGAACACTTCTTTAAATAATTTGGTTGGAATTGGGTCCAACATACAAGTTGAAGGTTTAGATGAGGCTAATATTTTTGATAATTCCGAAAGCTCGACTGAATCAAAACAGCCTAAGCACAACTGAGGATCTACAGCTCTTTCCGATACTGCCTCGTTTACTGAGGAAGAAGTAATCATGTTTGGGAGGATGCCGATGATTTTATTTTTAATAGAATTCATTTTATTTATTAAGAATCCCATAAAATCATCACTGCTAAGAGCTGGGGGAATAGTTGGCTCAACAGAGCTATGACTCTGTGTAAGTTTGGCAACTGTACTAAAAAGAAACCTAGGATTGTTTTTGTTCGCCTCTATTAATGATGAAAAATATCCTGTTCTAGCTTGTCGAAGGGTCTTTTTATACAGCAATAGACTGTTATTCCAGGTTAAATAGGAATCATCTAGGTGTGTAGAGCGCCATTTTCTCTCCAACTTCCTAGTATTCTGCTTTAAATTATGCAATGCTGCGTTAAACCAAGGAATCAGCCTCCTATAGTTAGCCACTTTCTTTTTTAAGGGGGCTACACTATCTAATGCCAAACGCAATGAGGACGTAACGCTGTGAACCAGACCATCAATTTCTGAAGGGTTAGAGATAGAATTGCTGCCAACCACTGTGTTACCCTGAGACACTAAGGAAAGTAAGAATGGAACAGATTCTTTAAAAATTGTTACAGCATTGTCTGATAAAGCTCTACTATAATGAAATTTTCTTTCAGATTTAAAATGGTCAGTTAAAGTAAATTCAAAAGTTATTAAGAAGTGGTCAGACAGGACCGGGTTATGTGGGTGGACTGTTATTTCCTCACACTCAATACTGTATGTCAGTACAAGGTCCAAAGTGTGTTTGCCCGAGTGGGTCGATCCCTGTACTTTTTGAGTAAAGCCAATTAAGTCTAAAATGGCACTAAAGGCTGCATTTAGGCTATCACTTTCAGTATCCACATGAATATTAAAGTCCCCCACTATAATAACCCTATCAGTATTTAATACTAAATCAGATAAAAAATGGGAGATCTGATCCAAGAATTGAGAGTAAGGGCCTGGTGGACGATACAAAACCACAAACAAAAATGGTCTTAATGTTTTGCAACTTGGATGAGGAAAATTAAGGGTTAGATGTTCAAAAGAACTGTAGCTATCAATTGGTCTGGGACTAATTAGTAAATCAGAACAAAAAATGGTTGCAACTCCTCCTCCTCGCCCAGTATTTCTAGGAATGTGAAAATTTAAATGACTGGAAGGAGTTGACTCATTTATACTGACATAATCCTCCTGCTGCAACCAGGTTTCTGTGAGACAAAGGAAATCAATCACTGGTCCGATCAGGCAGGGGACCAGAAAAGATTACCGAGTCTGACATTGTTTTGGCAAACTTACACACCGAAGCAACACTAATTTTAGTGACCTCCGATTGGCGTAACCGGGTGTCATTACCGCCAGCGTGAATAACAATCTTACTGTATTTAGGCTTATCTTTAGCCAGCAGTTTCAGGTAGGATTTGATGTCGCCCGTTCTGGCCCCTGGCAAACATTTGACTATGGTCAATGGTGTCTCTAATGCCACATTTCTGACTATGGAGCTGCCAATTACCAGGGTTGGTTTCTCAGCAGGTGTGTCGCTGAGCGGGGAAAATCTGTTAGAAACGCGGACCGGTTGGTGGTGGCCCGGGGGCTGGGTCCTAGAACTATGCTTCCTACGTACAGTCACCCAGCCAGCCTGAGGTCCCTGCTGCGCGGGTTCTACTGGAGGATAGCTAGGGGGTTCTATCCTTGTTGGCTCCGCGCTGGCTAATGGGCTTCGGCTATCTGCTGGTTTTTCAACAGGGCGGAGCCGAGCTTCTAATTCTGATACCCTCGCCTCAAAAGCTACAAAAATATTACATTTATTACAGTTACCATTATCACTAAAGGAGGCAGGGAAGTAACTAAACATCTGACAGAGAGAGCAAGAGAGAAGAGAAGAGTTAGAGACAGGAGAGAGAAGAGTAGCCATAGCCGCAATGAAGCTAAGCTAACTGAGCTAGCGAGACCTTACCACCCCAAGAAAAGCTGTGTGAAACACAAGGAGTTCCCAAAACGTAAAGTACACCACCACAAAACGTGTGTTTTAGTGTGATTGTGTGTTAAAATAACTTAGAAAGGCCTCAGCACAGAGAAAACAAGAACAATTCAAGAGAGTCTGAACACCAAACAGCTTAAAGGGAGCACAGCAGTGACAACAGGAAATGACGCAATACGGCTTACCCCCGTCGAATCAGCAGTAATACATATTGTTTTTGTAGCTAAACTATACAGAAGATTTAAGACCTGTAACATTCAGTTTTTTATTGTTACTATTTTAGCAGTAGAAAATGGAACCTTAACCCTATATTTTTATGGAACTTATTCCTTAAAGTAAACTGACAGATTTATTATCATAATTTATTATAATTCTTAACCATAACCCCTACCTTTCATTTTGAATTTGGGATTGATAAGAAATCAGTACCTTTTAAATCTGGCAATTCAAGTTGAAGGGCTTTCAAGTAAATTTTAATAGTGTGAAAGAGAAAAGTTCTGACTTTGAGTTAAAGTTTATAGCATCAAAAATCTTTAAAAACTGACTTCCCTCTTTACTTGGTCTCTGAATGGGAGAAACAAACAGTAATTCCAACATAAAAACAGGAATAATTTATAAAGTTATCAACAATCATGAGAATCAGGATCTAGAAACCTTTGATTCTAGTTTAGTAGTAGTAGTGGTAGTTTAGTTTGCTCATGTACTTTAACTTGTGTAACTTTAAGTTAAAGTTTAACTTTAAAGAGTAACTAAACCCCAAAACAACTTTTTTTTGCTTCTAAACTGTATAAATGGGTCTTTACCAATGCAGTCTTTCAGTTTCTGGTGATTTTTTTACATTTTGGTGTAAACTTGTTTAAATCGACTCTTTTTGGTCTAAAAACGTCTTAGTGCTGCCCCCTTAGGGTTAAACGGTGGCTACTGCATTTGAATTTTGTGATTCGTGGAGAGCGGTACATCTCTACGTCACAGGTATTGACTGCGTCACAGCAGTCATGGTCTCACAGACACGCCCCGAGGGTTTGGGTATAAAACTATAGACATACCCCCCCCCGTGGCGAGTTTGGAGTTGGATTGCGTTTTTCAGGTTACCTTTATTATCACAGTCGCACTTAGTTAGCATAGCTAACATACTGTTTTGAACGTTAGACTATGTTAGCATCACCACTCAGAGACCGGACCCATCATGTCTCTCTCTCCCTCAGCAGCAGTGCCAGCCTCGGACAGCGCCCCGAGCCAGCGGCTCTAATTGATACGGCTCGCTGCCGCTGAGCTCCATAAAGCCTCCCTCTACTCCTCTATCTCTGGTGACGATGGAGGAGATCCGCTGGTTCAGGGCGCCGAGCCAGCGCCGCCCGAGCTCGGTGCTGCTGAGGCAGAGAGAGACAGGAGGAGTCCGGTCTCTGAGTGGTAATGCGAACAACACATACCCCTCCGTTCTTCCTGGCACCGCCCACTTTGTAGAATTTTTTAAAATGTTGTCTGGGGGCGGGGTTATGATTTTTCAGGGGGTTCAGTTACACTTTAAGTTGTGATGTGCTGTGGCGACGGATGGCTTTATTTTCCTACCAATCATTCTCAGTAAGGGGCAGATCTATAAATGATTTATGTCATAAAATAGTTATATCTTTCTTTCTTTCTTTCTTTCCTAACCCTATCACTAGCTCTGATGCCGTTTGTGACACAGAGAATGGAAGACTAGCAAGAGTCGCAGTGATGGGAATATTTAAGTACAGAGGTGGCTGATTAACAACTAGAATAACCAGGAGAAGGAACCAGTTTCACTCTTTATTTCTATCAGTACATCCACCTATCCTTTGTTTTTATCTTATTTGCAGTCGGGTCGCCGGTTAGTAGGGCCTGGAGAGAAAAGTGTTGCTCATTCTGGAGATCTAAGGGCATTCTCAGGTTATTACTGATGTACAGTCCCTCCAGCTGGTTCTGGTTCTGACGCTGGGTCTCCTTCAAAAGTATGTCCAACTTTATGGACAGGATGAAGAAGCAAAAAGAAACTAAGAAGTTTGATTTTCATCACAAAAATCTGTCATCAAACTTTACTGTGAACTGCCGAAAGAACGTTTATGATTCAGAAAGTTATCCTGTTACAAATGTCGCCTCTTTCATTCATGCTTTCACTCTTTCTGCTACCAGCAATGCTAATCTAGTCATTGTGGGAACAACTAGTTCAGCGATGGCAAAGTTTTTTATTTCTGGAGATAACATGCCCAGAAGTTGTAAAAGGCAATCACAATGAAGAAGATTTTCAAGGAAACACGTCACTCTCTGGTTCTGAACATTGTAGCCTTGCTGTTGTTGGAGAGGTCAGGGGGCTGATCTGGGCATCAGATTGTCCTGGAAGCTTAATGTGACACTGCACCTGTCTTACATTTGAGTCCTCACAGCCCCCAAACCTCACACCAGACCTCGCCATCAAAGAGCTCGGCTTGCGCTGACTCTCATGCAGCAACAGCCAGGACATCTGTGGAGTTCTGGCAGCGTCGTGCGTGTCCATGCATTGTGTGTGTGCTAGTGCATGTGTTGAGATGCAACATTCCAGCCAACATGACTCCTACTCAGCCTGCGTTTGGCGTTTAGGAGCGGCGCCACTGCTACACGCAGTGGCCGTGTTGCTTTGCAGGCCCTTCGGATCTACTCGCTCCTACTTTTTTTTCTGTGTATCCATGTCGCGCTAAAATGAGGCCCACACGCAAATACTTAACACACAAGCGCCCTCCACTGCATGAATATTCATCTGCAACTGTGATGAGCTATGACATGCGTTCCTGGCAGGGCCCCGCGACCACATGGTCGGGGTGTTAGAGGAAAAAGAAAGGCCGTGTCAGAGCGTGTTACCCAGGGCTGCCTTATTCAATCGGGTCCAATCGAGGATGGCTGGATTTCTCAATCTTAGATGGATTCCAGATTTCTTCCTTGGAGCTGCTCCTCCTCCCCTTCCTTCACTCTTTGATTTCAAAAAGCAGGGCTGCAGAGATTTTGGCATCCACATGTTCAACAGGAGAAAATAGAAACCATCTTGATGAAAAAGGTGCACCTTTCTCTGTATCTTCAGGGTAAAATTTGACCACTTTAGCGAGTTGTTGCCTTTGTGTGCAGCCGGAACGGGGAAGCTGGCATGGCCGCTGATGGCGGAACAATGCAACCTTTCCACGGCTGCCCATTGTGCAAAGATCTTTGCATTGTTTGCTAACCCCCCTCTTCCTCTCCCCCCTTCATTGCCTACTCACGCTGAGCCAGCTGGCACAGAGATGGCAGAGCCGTTGACAAGGTTCACAATACCCCCTCCAGTTCACGCCACAATAGAGGGACATGGACACAGGCACCTCTATGGGACACAAGAGGCTGAGGAGGGGATAGTGGGGCCCCACAGGCAGGTGGTGCTGCCAACGTCTCCGCAACGTGTTGGTAGCTTTTACTGCTGACAAGGGGCTGGCAGAGAGGTTTCTTCTTTTAAAATGCACATTGTTAAAACGAGGGACTCTGGAGGATGAGTGTTTGTGTGCCGTTTCATTTTTCTCCCTCCTCCTCAGAGAGACGGGGAGCTTAGGCTCACACACATGCTAGAAATCCAGCTCCCTCTTTGCCTCAGCTTACTGCATCCATGCACTGACTTCCGACTTGTGTCGAGGCTTATCAATGAACGAGAAGTGGCAGACTCACATGTGCTGGCATATAGGAGAGGAAGGAGAGGTTTATTTTGTCAGAGATGCAGAATGCTGAGGTGTTTCAAGTCTGAGTGACAGCATGCTCTCCTCAAGTCATGATACGGTGTTTGCAGAGGCATGTCAGGTTTGTCTTGCTGCTCTTGCTGCCGGATTGTTAGTTTGCGTGGAGCTTTAGAGTGTCTGGGAAGCAGTCACTTGGTTATATAGAGTTGAAGGGTGTGTGACAGCATCATCATGATCCATACAGGTCATGTTTACAGCAGTTGTTCCCAGTTCTTTCTTTATAGGTGATGCACTGCCTTTTATATTTGTGCCAGATGTGGAATATAAGTCAGGCTGCAACCCCAAGCATGTCCACAAATACACGAATGGTCTCCTTTTGTCTACTTTATGGTATGAAGGATAATTACCACCGTCATATGAACTGCTGCAGTAATACAAACAACTCTGTTATATTTGAGAAAATATTCCTTTGGATTTTAAATATCTACTGCAAGCTTTTCATTGCAACCAACCAGCCTCCTGGCTGGATATTAGACCGAGTTTGGTAGAGTTCCCTGCTTCAGATGAGAATGTATGTGTGTAAGAGGGAGGGAACGCATGACTGTGTATGTGTGTTCCTGTGTATCTGTCAGGTTTGGTCTTGGGCTGTCTTCTGGCCTGGCGCATCTCAGGCCCCCCACCAAATTAGGGGCCTATTTCCCCTCCATCACTCTCTGCCGGTGACTGGTGCCTCTCTGTGTCCGGGGCTTAGTGGGTGGCATGCCGATTCATCCCTGTGCCTGCCTGACTGGGCCTGGGTGGACCGGGGTGTCGGTCGACCGCCGCACAGAGCTGGTCCCGCTTTGGGAGGGGCCGGTTTGGGCATTGTTTAGTGGAAGCTGTCAGGTCGGGTCTGGCGTCTCCACTTGGTTTTCCCGTTCTGTGCTTCGTGCTTGGTCGGTTCATTGGTGGGTGTGGTTGACCTTGGTTACATACTTGGTGCTCTGCGGTGTGCGGGAGTGAGATTTGGGAGCTGGTTGAGCTCGGTGTCTGGGTACTGGCTGGTCTTGGCCTGGAGATGCCGTCCGTCTGCTGGGGCTATTGACATGGGGTGGGGGGGCCATTAGGAAGTCGGCTCTGGGGATTGGTCTGGGGTGGCAGCGGCGCATTTTGGCCATTGGTTGGGCACTGCCCCTGCCGCCTGGCGGCCCTCGTCAGCCGGTCCCTAATCGGGTCCCTGCTGGGGGGTGGGGTGCCCTCAGGCTCCGGGCCTCTGGGCCCATGGCTGGATCCACCCTGGCATAGCCAGTTGCCGACGGAGCCTGTGGGCTCCTCACTGCTGCCCCCCGGCCCCCTGCACTGTAGCTGCTGGATGTTCCTCTAGCGCTCCTCTCTTGGGGGTGAGGTCAGCCCTTCATTGATCCGCCTGGGGCTGTGGGGTGGGGGTCCTTTGGGTTTCTATGGCTCCGAACTCCTTCCTGGGAAGAGGATTGATGGCTCCTCACACCAGCTATTGAATATTCGTATTGAGAAACCTAATATGCACCAGCATGCTCACACACACACAGGTGTGGGGATTCTGGTGTTTACAGACACATTATTGGGCTGAGGTTACCATTACTAAATCTTGTAATAATCGGTACCATGAGCTTTTCAGTGAAGCTGTTATTGTATTCATATATCTATTTGTGGGTTGTGTAGTTGTCACTTTGCATTATTTGATTTGTTTTGTCGCTGTTTTTTCCCTCTCCCTGCCGTCCTGCTGGTGTGGAGGGAGACTGAAATGTTTTCTTGTGTTTTCTGTGTTCCCCTTCCTCTCTTGTAACTTCAGCGTACCCTCTCCCTCTTAACCTTTTTTCCCTACCTCTCTTCATCTTCTTTCTTTCTTCCTCTTCATTTTCCCTGGCGCATAAAAAAAAACCCCCACAGTCATTTCTAATAAAGGTTTCTTACACATATATATCAAGCGGAGTACTATAGCATCAGCCATAGTGCTCGACTTGTGATAGTAAATCTGTCGAACTACTTGGTACTCAGACACCAATTCTGAGCTCCACACTGCCAGACAGGACACGTGTAAAAAAAAAAAGGGTCCTTGCCTCTCCTCGTACAGATCAGCCCCTTATACATATTAGGTAAATAAAAAATGCAAAAGTAAAAAAGGTTGTTAGAGAGGTGTCTCTCCCATCTTGACTTAGCAGTAATTCCTCACTGATGATGATGTTGATGTTTAATGACATGTTGATTTAATTAAAACCACAATTGAATATCATCCTGTAGAGAAGCATAATCACTGTCCAGAACGAGGTCTGCAGTGCAACACAAGAGGCTGGAAACTTTTCAGTCCAGAACTACATGTTAGAAACGCTGTTTTGTAAAACATATAAAAAAATTTTTTTCCTACATAGTTGCAAGATTTAAAAGTGTTAAAGCTGTTGGTTTACTCACTGTAAGACATTTTTAATGTAGCTTCATCTAAAGCTGTATAAATGGAGGAACCTCATCACAGAAGCCACTAAGTCAGAGTAGAGGTCGGTGTACATTATCATCACCATTTGAATTCTAAATGTCTTTGAACTGAAGGGTTTTGCTTATTGTGTCAGACATTGCTGGGAGCCTTCGATGGTGCGGTGGTAGAGCGGACGCCTTGCATACAGAGACTAGAGTCCTCGGTTCAATTCCTGGAAACCTTTGCTGTCTCCCCCCTTGTCTCTCTGCCCATTTCCTATCCAATTACTGTCAATAAAATTTAAAAAAAGATAAAAATGTAATTAATCATAATTGACCAATAACAAAGCATCTTCCTGAAGTCTAGCCCTGCTGAACACTAGCTTCCAGAGAATCTCAAACTACGTTGCAGTCTTCAGCATCAGAAAATCATATGAACTTAGCATAAAGATCCATTTTTACAACACTATGTACAGCATCATCCAAAAGCAGCTTCCTCCTGCTGCAGATCTAGCTGTTTATATTCTGTGCCTTCTATTTTTCTGTGTAGGAGTTTCAGCTTGTGGTAAACATCCCATAGCGCCACAAAGTCAGCGTAAAAAACAGCTGTTGGATTGTTGGTTTTCTGTTGTTTCGTCTAACGGCAAGTTGCAATTTAGGACCTTTTCACCTGTGAACAGCCCAATGTCAATTTTTAATGTATGTGCTTGCATAAATTTGTTGGATTTCTCTTGTCATGCGACGGCAGTGTGTGAATTTCATTACTGTCAGGGAGGGAACCAGCAGGCTCTAAGATGGTTATCCTGCACGATGAGGAGGATGGGAAGAAAAACTCCACAGCTGAGGGTTGGACTGCAAAGTGGCATCTGGGGGTCACCGAGTCTCCAGAACATCCATTAAACACTAGAGCAGACAAGTTGTTAGGGGGTGATGCCAGAAAAACATATTTTCTGTCCTACCATCACTAATGGAAACTTACAGAGTTCTACTAGGACTGTCACTGAAATTATTTGGCATGATCAGACCAGGATTTTGCTTTTGGAATCCAAAAACAATAATAATAGGTTGGTGATGAAGGATAAATATGTGGAAAAGGACTTTATGGGCATTTCTAGCGGCAGTGAAGAATCAATGGTGCTGGGGCCCGGTTCACTGCCAAAGACTCTGAGAACTGAAAATTGGTGGTTACTTGGTCTTTTAAACAAGCATATAGATAAATTAATACAGAAGTGGTTAACCAATCACAACATAAACCTTCCTTCATGGATGTTTCACTCTCAAAAGTTAAACTCTAAAGAAAACCAGTGAGATGAGCTAAAGAGAGGACCCAGGACTCTAGAGGAACCAGAGAGATTGTGCAAAGAGGACTAGTCAAAGATTTCTGAAACTGGCTGTGAAAATAGTAGCTTCTTTGAAATATATGAAGTGTTCATAATGCCGCTCCTCCTATTAGTTATCATAAACCAAATCAGTCCCATAACTTATCAACTATATGTTGAAGAAGAGTTGATCAAAAGACAAAGGACCTGATTTATCAATATTTCAAATAAAGAGCGCAGAATTGTGTGCACCGTCAATTGTGCCAGTGAGTTGTCCTTGATTTGTGGGTGATCTACTAAGCCTTATTCATAACAGGTGCAAAGAGCAGTATCAAATGAGGACTATGAGTCCGCTGCTGTGTGATCCAGCCTTTCTGCCCCATGCACTGCGCCACAGCCAGAGAGAGGAGAAAAAAGTGCAGTGGATTCATGATGTGTCCTTGGCAAAAAAAACAACATACCTGTCAAGTCTATGGCTGTTGGAGAGTTAATTACTATTAGGCTTGAATGTCTGTGAATTATATTTTCATTTGTCATTAATAAACTTAATGTGCTCTGCTCCATGCAGGCAGCGTATTCCAGAGTCAGCAGGTGCAGACGAGATGAGCGCACAGTGAGTTATGATGAAAGAAAAATCAACATAACTGTCAGGTTTATGGCCATTAGAATGTTAATTACTATTAGGTTAGAATGTGTGTGAATGATATCTTTTGTTTGTCGGTAATAAACTTATGTTGAATCGTGGCGGCGCAAAGTTAAGACATGCCTTTCAGAGGCTCAAAAACAGCCAGAGCAAACAGTTTCATGTTTGATCATCAACATCATCAATCAATCATCATCAATCACACCGCGTGTGGAACGCCCCCTTATTAGCATGTTCTCCTCCCAATATTTTGTGCCTCCTGACAGAAACGGCCATAAGAGAAGCTGCTCAGATCAAGGAAGAGGAGTCAATTTTGGTTCAACTTACTGGGAGACAGAGGAAAAGCTCGGATTCTGTTGTGGTGATGGTTTCATTTGTTCAATGTTTTAGTGTCTTGAGGTCCTTCACTGGATTTGAAACCAGGTTGTTAAGGTAAGGAGGGCGCACTCAGTTACTGAAAAAAAGACACCTACAACATAGGTGAAGGCTTATATAAACATAAAGGAATGTATGATGTCAACAAACCTTTTATTGCGATATAAGTCCCAACAGAGTGGTCAGACTCACTTGATTGTTTCTACTTTGATCGTCCAAAGCGTTGTTCTGATTCTGACTCGGGACGCCGACTCCATTGGATCAACTTCTGCTCAGACCACTTCTGTTCAACCAATAACATTACAAATTACAATTATAAAATCTTTTTTTTTTCTCTTTGACATCACAGAGTTTGACATGTGAACATTTTCTGTCTGTTTTGCACAATTAAGGAGTTAAAAAAAGATTCTTATGAAATAAAAATCGCTTTTCATTCCTAATTTTGGCTTAATGATCATTCAGCACTGAACCTTTTTAACCATTTCAATTACCCCCCCAAGGAAATAAGACGCCTCAGCGTTGGGATCCCATGTTTTATACCAAAATATGTGCTTTTATCCAAATGGGACGATTCAACTACAGCCTGGAAGTTCAAGCATTTCCTTTTTAAGAGAAACGGGTTAATATTTTGAGTCCAACGCTGTAAAACCAAAAGATGAGCTCCTTTGGCTTCATCATAGACCAGCTGAAGTGGGCGGGAAGTCAAAATCCAAAGGTTGGTTCATGCTACAAGACTTTTTCCAGGCTTTAATGCTTTACCTTGCTGTAGAGTGTGGAAAGGATTCTGGCAGGAAAGCCACACCCGACTTTAGTCGTACATGAAACCCATCAAAACCAAGACGCTGACATAAAAAAATTTGAACAGTTCAGCTAATAAGAATATTTTTAATGACACAAAGATGACAAAGAAGTGAATGATTCAACTGAAACAATGCTGAATGCTTCACGTTCAGCTTCCATCTCAACATTCATTTATCATCCAATCAGTCCACCCCTGCAGACCACCACTTCTTCACCCCCTTTCCTTCCTCTTTCCCCACCTCGAAGGCTCTCCCCTCCTTTCTGCTGTCAGCTCAGCAGTTTTTGAGGGAATCGGTTGCTCTTTGAAATGCATATCCGGCAATGCCCGACACTGACATGTGTACACTGTGGAGTAATTGTGGAGGCCAAATGTTTAATTACACATGGCAAGCCGAGCAGCGGGAGGGTGCAACAAGGTGGCACACAAAACAAGCCACTGGCTTCTCTTCTTTGGGTCAGATGCACCAACAACAGCCAGCCCCACCCCCCCACCCCCTATACTGGGAGTACAGACTGTAGGACGAAGGGAGGTGAAGGCAGGGAGGGACATTTCTCCTGTTTGTGCATAAAGGCAGAACTGACACTTGATATCTGACAAATCTGTCCGGTAATTGAATCTTTAAACCAGTTTTAGTTGATTCTGCAAGGCTACATTAGCCAATGGTGGTCTCCAGACTTCCCAGCAGGCCTGGAGTTTCTCCAGGTTCTGCTAATGGATCCAGAATGGTCCTGGGGAGCAGGGTGGAGAAGGACTGAGGTTCAGTGTCTGTGACCTGTATGTTTGTCAGGAGGAAGCTTATCAGCAGGGGAAGTGGGAGCACCTGTGCAAGTCAGCGGCAGCCCGTCAAGCCTAACTAATTTTGAAATTGACCTCCGACTTCTGTTCCCACGGAGCGGCGAGGAGCTCAGGCTGAGAAAGGTCTGATCCCTGCTCCGACTCCTGCTTCTAATTACCAACTAAAACAAAGTTGTTATCAGATTAGGCCTCCTTATAAAACCATATCATTGATTGTATCCTTTGCTCAGTGTCGGTACAAATTAGGCCATTAGCACACAACAGGGCTGTGGTGAGTCATTTAATACAATGAAGCTAAAGCCAATAATGGCTGCAGTTCTGGAGTGGTTAACCCATTTGAGAAGAATGAACCCTTAACACAGTGGACATACACATATCAAGGCACATTGACTTGTAAGCTTTGCATTAAGGACATACAGTCATGTAAATTAATTTGCCTATTTTTGTCTTGTACCATATGTGGACAGATGGATATTTATGATCACATTTATTAATCCTGAAAACTTCAATACATGTAAATAAGCAGCATAAACTTACAAATAAATCTGTAAAACTTAATAAAAAAGCTATTTTTCCCTTCCACAGTAAAAGGACTAAAATTACACAGGCTAACATCAGAGGAACATTATAAGAACAAAGTTTTCCTGTTTTAATCCCAGTCATCTATTCTGTTACTCCTGAATGTTGATGTGAGAGTGAATATCATGCTGAGATCCAGAGAGAAATCTAAAGCCTTGAGAAAGAAGATTGTTGCAGTTTATTAGTCTGGTATCAGATTTAAGAAGGTCTCAAATGTTTTGAAATCCTCCTTTCCTCTGTGCAGAAAACATTTTACAGAAGGGGGGTAATAATAACAAGGTTACCCTGAAAGCAGGCTGCAAGATGCTAAAAGAAGTCTCCAGAAACATAAGATGTTATCCAGTATAATCAGAAATAGGCAGCATGGGTTTACCTTTTATAGGAGGTGTGCAAGATGGAAACCTTTATTCTGAAAAATATGAAGGTCAGACCAAAGTTTGTCAGAGAGAACGGAAACAAACACCAGGGGTCTCATTTATAAAACTGCATAGAATCCTTACCAAAACCGTACTTAAGATCAGCAAAAAAATATACTTATGGCAAGTAAGTTTTTAATTGATCAAACTTGGATTACGCACAGTTGCATGCAATTTCTGATTTATAAATCCCCCGCTTTCTAGAAATGTGCTCAGGTGATTTTAGGTCATATACGCCTTTTACACACACACTTTCTGCCATAAATGAACAATCCAAAGTGTCGAGGGAATATTCTGCATAGACTTTAGATGGCTGACATGGGGTGTTTCCCGGGTAACAGTGGCAACCGAGAGGCGGAGAAAACACAACGTGGAGAAACGGAAAAACGTTACATTTCCATCAATCAATCAATCAATCAATCAATCAATCAATCAATCAATCAATCAATCAATCAATCAATCAATCAATCAGTCAGTCAATCATCAATCAGTCAATCAATCAGTCAATCAATCAGTCAATCAGTCAATCAATCAACGTTTATCTATAAAGAGCTTTACTCAGCCAAAAGCTGAATATTGTTTCACAATACCATACAAAAATATAGTTAGAAATAAGAAAATGTCAAACAAGACAATTCAGTTCAGTTTATTTATATTGCGCAGATTCACAACAGATGTTTCATCTCAAGGCACTTTACAAGAAATCATTTCAATACAAACATTCCAATCAGTTTAAAGGTTTAGCTACTTGTCTATCTAAGGAATCCCAGCAGATTGCATCGAGTCATTGACTTGAGGTTGATGCAGACTCCAACCACAGCAATCCTTCAGCAATCCCTCATACTGAGGAAGCATGTAGCGACGGTGGAGAGGAAAAACTCCCCTTTAACAGGAAGAAACCTCCAACAGAACCAGGCTCAGTAGGAGTGGCCATCTGCCACGACCGTCTGGGGGTTTGAGAAGACAGAGCAGAAACACAGAAGGAACAGAAGATCTGATATAAGAGAACTTTCTATGTTACAGAAAGTAAAAAGTTAATAACAGGACACAGTGGATGTTCAGTTACTGAGAGGATCATCCCAGTCGATGCCCCCCGTCCAACAGGGCATTGCAGCCAAGCAGGATACCAGACCAGGTATATCTTCTATGGAGAGAAAAACACTGAGAGAAAACAAAGTTAAAAGTCGAAATAACAGAATGTACTGTAATACAACTGGAGAGTCGTAGGAGAAAAGGAAGTAGCAGAGTGAAGAAAAGTGGTCAGTCTGTCCTCCAGCAGTCTAAGCCTATAGCAGCATAACTACAGAGATAGCTCAGGATGACCTTAGCCACTCTAACTATAAGCTTTATCAAAAAGGAAAGTTTTAAGCCTGGCCTTAAAAGTAAACAGGGTGTCTGCCTCACGGACTAAAGCTGGGAGCTGGACTAAAGCTGGGAGCTGGTTCCACAGGAGAGGAGCCTGATAACTAAAAGATCTGCCTCCCATTCTACTTTTAGAAATCCTAGGAACTACAAGTAAACCTGCAGTCTGAGAGCAAAGTGCTCTGTTAGGAACATATGGAACAATTAGATCTCTGATGTATGATGGAGCTTGATTATTAAGGGCTTTGTATGTAAGAAGAAGGATCTTAAATTCTATTCTGGATTTAACAGGGAGCCAATGAAGGGAAGCTAAAACAGGAGAAATGTGATCTCTCTTTTTAATATTCATCAGAACTCTTGCTGCCGCATTTTGGATCAACTGAAGGCTTTTAATGGCATTTTGTGGACTTCCTGATAGTAACGAATTACAGTAGTCCAGCCTTGAGGTAACAAATGCATGGACTAGTTTCTCAGCATCACTCCTGGACAGGATGTTTCTAATTTTAGCAATATTCCTGAGGTGAAAGAAGGAAATCCTAGAAACCTGTTTAATATGGGATTTAAATGTCAAGTCTTGGTCAGAAATAACGCCGAGGTTCTTTACGTTATTACTGGGGGCCAATTTAATGCCATCCAAGTAAAACCATATCAAGACATGATTATTTCTTGTAGCAACAATAAAATTGGAATTAAAGCAAATAAAAACAAATTACAGCAGAACATAATAAGTTTCAGCACTCCGAGATATTTAAAGCCTGACAGAAAAGGTCTGTTTTAAGTCTACTTTTAAAAAGTATCATAGATGCAAAATATTAATTGGGGGTCTCAAATAAATGGAAGAGCCGCGAGTGACAGTGTTGATCCAGCAGCGTGCCTGACATGAAAAAGAGGTGGAGGCAAAGAGATAGACAGCATGCCACAGCCACACTGTACAGCGGGACGGATGGATGGAATGAAAGGTTCTGTTGGGTCGGTAGATGTAACAGCGGTCCAGTTCAGCTCATAGATCTAATAGGACTAATTTATGGAATGTACATCGCCCCCCATCCTTATGCTGGCAGTTGCTAATATTCAATGAGCGCCAGCATCCATTGTGCAGCATTATGCAAGAGTGTCACTGTAGGATTTAGATTTCTACTCCTAACAATTAATGCATCTATAAGGGCTATATATAATCTGAAGACATACATTTGAACATGCTGTGATATAATTCTTATGTGCAACATATTTTCATTTGATTCTAATTTTTATTCTAAGTTCAGAGATGGGGGCTGGGGAGGGGTGGGCTGATTGTTGATTGTGTGTTTGTGTGAAGCGCTACAAGTCTGAACATATGTCTTAAATTCCCCATGTTTCTATCTGGCCGGCTGCACTGCCAGTGTCCTCCGTGTCTAAAATGTGAATAAGCAGCGAGGTCTTTAGGGTACTTAAAGTTGGTCACATTTTTCTGCCACGTTATTTCCCTAGAAATCCCAAACTTGGCGGAGAAAGTGACTCACGCAGTTTTCAGACCCCTCTTTGTGCGTAAGCAAGCTTCTGGAATTATATTCTTTGGACAGGTGAGTTTAGAGTTGAATCATTTGAACTCCATGACAAAGGACATGTTTGGTAAAAAACTAAATACAGCATTCCATTTAGAGAACCTCTCAGCAACTATGAAGGTTTGAGGTGAAGATTTAGGGATGATTTCCCTCAGAAACCGTTTAAACAGCTCCAAGCTAGAAGCAAGGTGTAGGACGCTCCTCCTTCAGACCGATATCAGAGACTGGAAGATGGCTACATGAAGAACACACCATTTTGTCACATGACTGTGTTGTAAAGAAACATTGAAACAAAACAATCTTCTTGTGTGTTTTGGACCTCTGGTGTGGTCTGTGTCTGTGTGTGTCTCCCTAATAGCTGCGAAATGTTCAAACAATCACATAACGATTAAACTGCTGTGGCCCCCTAATTTTGGGCCGCACTGTGTTACGGGTAGAGGCGTCTGCAAAAGCAATGCCGCCAGATGTCTGGAAGCTACAGTCTATGGATATGACAGTGAGACAGTTACATATGAAGACATAATAAGTTTTGCCAAGGTAGAGACATCAGCCTGGAATGTTGAGAAGCAGTTTTTGTTTCCAATCAGAGAGGAAAGGGCAAGTCAATAATTTTCAGTGAAGAAAGGAACATTTAGAACAACTTCCAATCAGCTGCGGGAATTCACATCAATGCTCTGAGAAAATGCAAAAAACCCAAGAACTCCATTTTAGATTCTACTGGCCTCTATTAGTATGCTAAATGTTAAAGTTCATGACAGTATAATTAGAAAGGACAAAAAAAGGTTGGTTTAAAGGGTTGGGACAAAAACAAGAATAGAATAGAATAGAATAGAATAGAATAGAATAAAATGTTATTGTCCCACAAAGGGAACATTCAGAGTGACATGTAATATAAGCATTTAGATTCACACAAGAAAAGTATAAAAAACATAATTAGGAATAAGAATAATATTTGGATATTACGGACAATATTACAAAACCAAAGTATTGTGCAGTTATTAAAAATAAAATGGCCTACTCAGATTTGAATGTGCAACTGTGTATGATCAGTAAAGAATGTATATTTACACAAAGTGCATGTGTAGTTATGCATTAAAAACAAAACGTATTTAAAAATAAACAGATTAAAAACTAAACTGATTATTTAGAAGAAATAAAAAAATATAAACTGAAAAACAGATGTGCACAAAAAACAGCAGCAGAAATGTTACTTGAATTGAATTCAATTCAGTTTATTTCTATAGCGCCGATTCACAACAGATGTCATCTCAACGCACTTTAGAAGAAAAGTCATTTCAATACAATCATACAGACATTCCAATCAGTTTAAAGTTTAAGCTAGTTTTCTATGTAAGGAATCCCAGCAGATTGCATCGAGTCATTGACTGGCAGTTGTTTCCTTTTATTTCTCTTTCGATTGTTTCCTAATTTATTTCTTCCTTCTGTTCTCCAGTGTTTCCTTAATTTCCGCTTAGATTCCCCCCTTAGACATATTATTTGTAGTTAGTTTCTAGTTTCTTATTTAAGTTTTCTGTCTCCCTTGCCATTCTTCCCTTTCCTGTTGTCTCCCTGCCACTCTACTCATGACCCAGTTTCACTAATTGTCCTCACCTGCATCTGCTTTTAACTAATTAGTCCTTGGTCTTCTCTCTCACTTCCTCATTCCCTCCTTAGTATAAATACAGCTTTCATTCAGTCACAACTTGCTGGTAGTCCTGTAACTGTCCTTCCTGGTCCTGTTTTGTCCCCTGTTGCTGCACATTTGATCCTCCTGAGTTTTGTAAGTTTATGTTCCTTGTTTTTTGTTGTAATTAAATCTTTTCATTTTACTCCGCTGCATTTGGGTCCTCCTTCTATCGTTTTCTCTTTTATTCAATTCAATTCAATTCAATTCAAAAATACTTTATTGATCCCAGAGGGAAATTAAGTGTTGGTATAGCTCATATAATTAATTCTTTAAGGAGTTGTTGTAGATGATGATGGCTGTGGGCAGGAAGGATTTCCTGTAGCGGTCTGTATTGCAGCGAAACTGAAGAAGCCTCCGACTGAAGACGCTCTGTTGTTGTATGACTGTCTCATGAAGAGGATGCTCAGGGTTGTCCATTATGTTATGCAGGTTTCTTGCCACTGGGGACTCCTACAGGGCCATTGCCAGCAGCTTCAGAGTGGGCATTTCCACTGTCTCCACCATCATGCCTAATGTAGTGACATCTATCTGGGATGGTTTAGTGGAGGAGTTCATGGCTGTGCCAGGAGAAGAGGAGTGGAGGTCCATTGTGGAGGACTTCAAGGAGCGGTGGAACTTCCCTCTGTGCTTTGGTGCTATTGACGGGAAGCATGACAGCTTAAAGGCACCCCCCAACTCTGGTTCTGTATTTTTATTTATTTATTTTTATTACAAGGGGCAGCATTCCATGGTGCTCCTTGCTGTGGTAGATGCACATTACAGGATCAGGGTGATAGAGGGTATGGCAAAACCAGTGATGGGGGTGATCTCCGCCTTTGGTCAGACTCTGCTTGATGGCACTGTTGTGCCACAGATAGGTAGGATTTGGCTATGAATAATTATGAATTGCTTCGGGCAATTATTAATATGATTAATAATTGTATGTAAAAATTAACAAGTTTGGGGGCACCACCTGGTGGATTCCAGGAATATATATATATATATATATATATATATATATATATATATATATATATATATAGCCAAATTGTTCAGTTAATGTTTATGATTACCTGCCTGATGAGGCTGAGATAATTAAATAGTAGATGAAGGAATAAGTTCTTACGCTGTGGACATTAATTGTATGCATTACTCAAAGTAATCCCAGACAACTTCTCTTGAAGATAATGCGAATTTATCACAAAAGTAGATCAACCTTAGAGCCAAAACATTTCGTCAATAATTCCCATCTATTCTAAGGCATGCACCTAACTACTACAGATCTTAGAAAACAATAATATGTGAAAATTAAACACAATTAACATGAAATGGATCAGGGAGAAACTGAGACCTCAGGCTTTGTTCAGGGAGGAAGGTGGCCCTCACTCCAGGGGGCTCAAGTCACAGATCTGTCTGTCTATCTATCCTGCAATTGAAATTGTTCTTGTTGTTAATGGAAACAGGTGCAGAACCAGGTCTTAACCAAGGACTAAACCATAACTGTACATTTGACTAATAATGTCTTTATAAATATAGTAATGACAAAAAGGTGCAAAATCTGAATAATGAAATTATGTACACGTGTTATTTTTGTGTGTGTGCCAGTATGTCTGAGTTCTCTACTCAAAATCACCAACCTTCTGCCCCTGACCGCCCTGCTGCTTCTTCCGACTACTCTGGGTGGTCGTGCCCCTCCGCCTGCTCCTCCTCGACCCCCATGTTGCTCGATGTTGTGCGCGGGCGATGAAGGGTTAGAGGAAGGAGAGGTACCTCCATTTTTGCACTTTCGCTCCCTCTGCTCTGCTTTTCCTTCTTTCTTTCTGCTCTGCCTGAATTACGTGTCCCTTAACGTCTTCCACTGCTTTATGCAGATTTCGTCTAAATACACATTGGGAAACTAGTAGTGCGTATATAGTACTGTAGTTGACCTAATCGGGTTTGGCTAGCATTAGTTAACATGACAAGAAAGTAAAAAAAAAAATATTTAACGGCTTACCAGGCACCCTGATTTCCTCCAATATCTTCCTCCAAAGAAGGTCCAATCTCTTCCTGTCTTTGTAAAAAGACGAAGACAGGTCATACAATTCACGGAAATTACAGACAGCGACGATTAGTTGATCCTCCATTTTTTAATAATTGACTTGTCGATCCACGCATGGAAGGCATAATGATGTCAGTACAAAGAGTCCCTACGATTGGTTGACGCCCCGCGTTCGCTGTCCTAAAGTTCTGTTTTCCCAACTTAATGCAGCAGCTGCTCCAACGGTCCGTCAATGCGTCCGAGCAGCAGCTGCATGGATGCGCCGATGCCAGTGACTTGCTGCGGGGCAGCTTGACGCCCACTTGATGCGTAGGTAACATAGACTTGCATGTAATCAAGCTGCCCTGCTGCCTGGACACGCTGGCCGGTGTGAAGCCCCATAAAGGGAAGTGTCGTGGTAAGATACTCAACTAACTAAGCTACCCTGCTTGTCCTGTGTGTATCAGTGCTGTCCTGTGTGTATCAGTGTTGTCCTGTGATGGACAGGGACCGCTACAGGGTTGACCCCGCCTTATCTGACCAAGGGTAGCACACATCGAGTCAACCCCAACCCAAGGGAATAGGTTAAATGTAGGACAGGGTTATTTAGAAGGTGAATTGGATGACAGATTCACCCTGAGTCTTCAGTGTAGGCAGGGTAAGCATGTGATGACCTCTGCCCCCTAACCTTTGCTGTAAAGCAGCTTTTCTGACATATTAGAAATGAGTTGGGTTTTTTTTTCAAACAGACTTTTACATCTACCTCATGTTTCCCATTGCCATCACCATTGAATCCCTTGCTTCTCCATCTTTGTTCTTCTACAGCTCGTCATTAACATCATAAAGCCAGAGAGGATATGCATCGTTTCATTCACAAAATCATCTCTCAGTGTAAAAGGCGATGAAATCTTTGGAGGAGCAGGAAGGAGGAGGGGAGGAGAGAAATAAAACTGCCCCAAGGAGCAACTAAATGAAAACAGCAGTCTCAACCCAAAGCGTGTTCACTCAAGCAGCAGTGCCCAGAACAAAGGCACTGTTGTGTGTTTTCAACATCCTCTGTGTTGTACAGGGTCCTGACCTTAGTCTGGGTTGACCCCAACCTGTAAGAGAAGGAGTTGCCTGTTTGGAAATGACACATTACACCTCATGTGTTAGACCACAATGCTGCCGTCAGTCTGGAAAACCGACAATCTAAGGCCAGATCGATTTTCATATGTCTAGAATCAGAAACTCTTCTCTATGCTAGACCATTCTCTGCTGCAAAAACCATCTTTGGACTCAACTATAGTTAGATTATTTTTGAAAAATAGTTGAAATCCTTCTATTTAAGAAGTGTTTTGTTTTGATTTGATCTATAAATAATTCAATTCAGTTTATTTCTATAGCACCAATTCACAACAGATGTCATCTTAAGGCACTTTACAAGAAAAGTCATTTCAATACAATCATACAAACATTCCAATTAGTTTAAAAGTTTTCTATCTAAAGAATCCCAACAGATTGCATCAAGTCATTGACTTGCAGCATTCACTCCTCCTGGACCAACAGGTAGTGACAGACAGTCGCCTGGGTTGTGTCGTTAACTTCACTGCAATCCCTCATACTGAGCAAGCATGTAGCGACAGTGGAGAATAAAAACTCCCCATTAACAGGAAGAAACCTCCAGCAAAACCAGAACCTGGCTCAGTACGAGCAGCCATCTGCCACGACCATCTGGGGGTTCAAGAAGACGGAGCAGAGACACAGAACAAAAAGAACTGATCTAGGAATACTTTCTATGTTAAAGAAAATAAAAAGTTGATAACAGGACATAGGGGATGCATAGTTACTGGAAGATTCATCCAAACAAGGTATCACAGCTAAGCAGGATACCAGACCAGGTGTAGCTTCTATGGAGAGAAAAACAATGAGAGAAAACAGAGTTAACAGTCGAAATAACAGCAAATAATGCAACTGGAGAGTAGTAGTAGAGAAAAGTAGCAGAGTGAAGAATAAAGATGAACACATTTGAAAAATAATCCAATCTAACTCTGTTAATTTTATAAATGGGATATCCTAATGGGACAATATGTTTTTTCAAATAGCCGTGTTTTCACTATAGGAACTTGTGTCTGTCTGGTGTCTCGGATTGAGCGTGTCTCGTGGTGCGCATGCGCCAGCACCAGTCAGCCAGCCAAGACCGGCTCCCTATCAAGCACGGTTTTTAACTGGTTTTAACAGATTTTTAAACACCACTGACTTATTAATAACCAGGACATTTTTTACCGGATCGTTTCAATCGGTGGGAAGCGCGGATTACTTCTCCCCCACCATGCCTCCACTCACCTGCAGTCCTGGGTGTGATGGCTGTGCAAAACTTAGCCAGAGGGTTCTGGTGCTGGAGCAGAGGATCTCAACACTCCACCAAATCCAGGACCATGAGCGCGACGTGGACATCATCTTCGGCCGGACTTCCGCCGCCATTTCGACACCATTCCCTGCCAGCCCGGCGAAGCTGTGGGGTTAGGATCCATCGCTGGGCCTCCAGGCGGACTCGGGGTGCCAAACGCCCGCGTAACATCTGTGGCAGAGGAGGACCGCTGGTTCCAGCAGGGGGCTAAACCAAAAGCCCCCATCAGCTCCACTCCGGTGCTCCAGGGTGCCCGGTTAACGGTTGGGCCAGGCTGCGGTGGAGGCGCCACCGCTCGCCTCCAACATGCCAGCCTCTATCAAACCGTTTCAGTGCCCTGTATGTGGACTTCCCTCCTCTGACAGTCCCTGGTCGCCGTAGCTCGGTAGGAGCGCCGCCTAATCCCTCCCAGCACCAGGAGCAACAGCCGGACTCCCGCAGCCCCCCACGTCGCGCCAAACCCCGGGCTGCAGCCAGAACTCGCTGAGGAGTGCTCCACTTCACCCCGAACCCGAACGAGTCCTCGGCGCCGATTAAACATCGCTGCAGTCCTGGGGAAGCCTCTCCACCTGGCATACATCAAGACCTGGATGGTGAACGATCCTCTGCCCAGCGCAAACATCCGCCTGCAGACCCGCCGCCCACCACACTCATCATCGGGGACTCTATCATCAGAAACGTGAGGATGAGAGGAGCCCTTACACTATGTTTCCCTGGAGCCACTGTCACGGACATTACCGAACAGATCCTGCAGCTCACTGATCATCACAAATCTGTGAGTAAAGTTGTGATTCATGCTGGCACCAATTACATTTATAAACAGCAGTCTGAGCTCCTGAAGCGTGATTTTATTCACCTTTTTAATCTTCTAGAAAACACACGTCTCTGTTTTTATTTCTGGCCCCACTCCCACTATCGGCAGAGGAATTGGCCGTTTTAGCAGACTTTTATCCCTTAATACTTGGCTCTCCTCCATCACCGCCGTTCACAATATTGGTTTTATAGACAATTTAAACATTTTTTGGGGGCAGGAAGCACCTGTTT
The DNA here is from genome assembly GCA_963556495.2 of Valencia hispanica. Lineage (NCBI taxonomy): Eukaryota > Metazoa > Chordata > Actinopteri > Cyprinodontiformes > Valenciidae > Valencia > Valencia hispanica. Next base: position 1,078,178 of record OY747723.1, on the reverse strand, counting down.
GGACCAGATGGGCTCCATCTAAATGGACAAGGCACTCGTACACTGACATTGAGCCTGGCATATCCACGCCCCCCCCTGTCAACTACACTGGCCACAGCTGCCCCTGCCCTCTCTGATTCCTCCGCCACATCCTGATGTGCAAATGGTCCCTGCTCCTATGAACTCACCCCTGATTTTAACAGTAACTCACATACTTGACTTGGACCTTGTTCTACCTCATTCATACCTGTTATTATCAGCAGAGAGTGGACTAAAAATCATAAACCGAACAAATGCAATCCAAATAATCTCAAAAAGTTGCCAAAAGCCCCACTTTCAGTAAATCATACAGTCCCTCCATCTCCAATCACTATTAATATGGCACTTTTTAATGTTCGCTCTCTGCTGAACAAAACTTTTATAATAAATGATCTGATTTTAGACCATAATCTTCATTGTTTATTTTTAACAGAAACTTGGTTGAGTGCAGATGCCCCTGTTGTTCTTGCAGAGGCCTCCCCACCTAATTTTGACTTCACTTATTCTACGAGGAGTAGCAAAAGGGGAGGCGGAACTGCTTTTATAAGTTCATCAACACTTTCCGCCCAACCTGTTTAATTTGATAACTATTTTACTTTTGAATATAATGCAAATGTTTTTAGCACTCCTCAGATTTTAGGTCACAATTTATAGGCCTCCTAAAAAGAGTGCACTTTATATTCAAGAATTTTCAGAGTATTTATCAATTTTGAACAACTCCTTTTAAAAGGATCATTTTAGCTGGTGATTTTAATCTACACATGGATAACTTTTTAGATCCTTTATCAACAGATTTTTTTTTAAACATCCTGACTTATATGGATTTTAGCCTACATGTCATGCAGCCGACTCACAACAAAGGACACACCCTGGACTTGGTCATCACGCATGGCCTGTCCACCCGTGTGTCCTCTGTTGTTGACTTGGCTGTCTCTGACCACTACTGTGTGTTGTTTAACATCACCAGTTTTATTCAGCAGGAGACCTCTGTGAGAACTGTCAGGAAGCGCCATCTAACCCCTGAAGTGGCTGCAGGTTTTCTGGAAATGTTTTAAAAGAATCCTCCTATTGTTTTACCTGCCCCCTGTGATTTTATTGTCAATGATTTTAACAGAAGGCTTCAGTCCACTCTTGACCGGCTTGCTCCATTACAAGTTACAAGTTTTAAATCTAAAGCTGCAACGCCGTGGAGAAATGAAAACCTCAGAAAAACAAAAAGAAATTGTAGGGCGGCAGAGAGAAAATGGAGGAAAAGTAAAACCACAGTAAACCATCAAATATACACAGATCTTCTCAAATTATACAAGAAATTCAAGAAATTCATACTTCTCCAAAATCATCTCGGAACATAAAAATAATTTCAAAATCCTTTTTTCCACCATTGATAAACCTTTTAACAGAGCTACTACTGCATTTCCTAAAACCCCTTAAAACACTCTTTGTGAGGAGTTAGCAAACCACTTCAGAGGGAAGGTAGACACCATCAGATGTAAGATTTTATCTTCTCAGAGTAACATGGTTTTAGACAAATCTGAGTGTGTGTCTCTACCAGAGGAAACGCTGGACAGTTTTGTCCTGGTAGAAGCTGGGACTCTTGATAAAGTTTTCTCCTCAGTGAGGCCCACCACATGTGTTTTGGACCCGATTCCCACTTCCTTTTTTAAGAAATTTTATGGATCTTTTAGAGATGAGATTTTAACCATGATTAATTGCTCCCTTCAGACGGGGGGTCTTTCCTACCGCCTTTAAAGGGGCAGTAGTGAGGCCCCTGTTGAAGAAGAGCAATTTAGATTTGAATGATTTTAACATTTTTAGACCGGTATCTAACTTACATTTTTTAAGGAAAAATTTTAGTTTTTTTTTTTTTTATTCAACTTAATGATTTTATTAATGAGCACAATGTCCTGGAGAAATTTCAGTCTGGTTTTAGGGTGAACCACAGCACAGAGACGGCCCTTCTAAAGATTTTAAATGATTTTAGATTAAACTATGATGCACAGAGGGTGACAGTGTTGGTTCTACTGGATCTAAACGCTGCCTTCGATACAGTAGACCACACTATTCTTTTAACCTGTTTAAAATAGATTGGCCTCTCTGGTGCTGTTCACATCCTATCTCACAGACAGGATTTTATGGTAAGTTTAGATACCTGCTCCTCTGGGGTCCATAGGATTACATGTGGTGTGCCCCAGGGTTCGATTTTAGGCCCAGTGCTTTTTAACCTGTATATGCTCCCTCTTGGCAGCGTCATCAGAAGACATGGAGTCAACTTTCAAAGTTATGCTGATACACAGCTGTACATCTCCGTGTCTCCCGATGACACACGGCCAATGGATGCACTTTTTAACTGCATTTTAGACATTAAATCCTGGATGGCAGAAAACTTTCTCCAGCTCAACCAGGACAAAACTGAAGTTTTAGTCCAAGGTCCTGAGGCTCAGAGAGAGAAGCTTTTACCAAAACTACAATCACTGTCTTTTAATCCTTCTTTACTAGTGAAGAACCTGGGCGTGATTTTTGACTCTGAGCTGACTTTTATTCCTCACATAAAAAATATTACTAAAATAAGTTTTTATCAACTAAAGAAGCTCGCCAGAGTCCGCCCCATTCTCTCTCGGGCCAACATGGAGACACTGATGCATGCTTTTATCACCAGTAGAATTGATTACTGTAATGCCCTGCTTTCTGGTCTTCCCAAAAAGAGTATATCAGGTTTACAACTACTACAAAATTCAGCAGCACGTGTCCTGACAAAGACCAGGAGGCGGGAGCACATTACACCGGTCTTAAAATCATTGCATTTGCTCCCCGTACATTTCAGAAACGACTTTAAGGTTCTTTTAATGGTTTTTAAGTGTCTTAATAGTCTTGGGCCTTCCTATCTCTCTGAACTGCTTTCACCATATAAACCTTCGCGGTCTCTGCGCTCCTCTGGCAGCCGTCTCCTTGTCACCCCAAAAGTCAGGACACACACGCATGGCGAGGCGTCTGTCTTTCCAGTTTTATGGCCCTCACCTCTGGAACAGGCTGCCAGAGAACCTCAGGGCTGCAGAGAACGTTCATGTTTTTAAGAGCAGGCTCAAGACTCACCTTTTTAGCCTAGCTTTTAACTGATTGTTTATTACTGTTTGTTTAATTGCTCTGCATGTTTTATATGATTACATTTTTATCAGTTTAACTATTTAATCTTAGCACATTAATTTACTGTTTATTTTTATACTTTAATTTATCTTTATCCCCGTTCCAGTGTTTCCTCTGTTGGAGCCCTCTGCCCCGGGAGCGGTGGTCGGCTGTGGCTGCCTGGGTGCTCTCCAGGTGAGCTTGGGTGGAGGTGGGGGTCTTGGCCTTGCCTCCACTGGGCGCCCTGTGTCGGTGCCTCGGCTGCTGCTGTTGGTCTACCGCTGTTGGTCTACCACTGCCGGGGCAGATGGCTCCTCAGATGGCGTTTTCTTGCATGGTTCATCTACACCCGGCCCAATGTCCTTTTTTTACTTTTTCTTTTAACTGTGTGTGTGCATGGGAGATGGGTTGGGGGGAGGGGGTTATAACTGTGACCATGCTTTTAAATCTGTGTGGGAGGGAAGGGAAGGTGGTTTTATGTGGGGTCATTTTAATCTGTAAAGCACTTTGTGATGCAACTTCTTGTATGAAAAGCGCTTTATAAATAAAGTTTGATTTGAGGGTAATTTTACCAGATCTTTCTTTCGGGTTAATCTGTTGGAACCCTCCTCCCAGCCATCGTATCTCCATACAAAAGTGACCCTTTAAGGAATCAGCTAAGAAGGCTGTATATAATGACTGTTTTGGCAGTGAGTAGCGTCACTGATTAGCGTTAAAAGGCACCCACAGCAGAAAATAACAAGAGATCTACATGGAAGAAGCAGGGATGGTTAGTGTTTCTGTTTGCTGTTGTTATAAACTGCTTCACGAGCAACTCTTCTAATTTTACAAAGCTGGTTGTTTGGTGACATTTGCTAATTTCTGTCTGAGTTACTCCCATCCAGCAACTCTACCAGGCCATTTCCGATTACATACCCCAAGGCTGGTACTCAGTTGGTCCCTGAAATGGCCCTGTCAGCCCGGCCCGATCTAGTGGAGACACGCGCATACCATAAAGGTTCAGTGAAATGACCAATTTCAAAGTTCCAGTTGCACAGGTCACCCTTTTATCGCCTGAAGAACATTTCTAGGATTAACGGACTGACTTCGCAACATGACCTAGAAAAACTCATCCATGTGTTTATCTTTAGTTGGATTGATTACTGCAACAGCATCTTCACAGGTCTGTCTAAAAAGTCAATCAGACAGCTGCAGCTGATCCAGAACGCTGCTGCTCGTGTTCCTCACTAGAACCAGGAAAGTAGAGAACATCACCCCAGTTCTAAAGTCCTTACACTGGCTCCCTGTAGCTCAGAGAATAGACTTCTAAATACTTTTACTAGTTTAGAAATCATTGAATGGCTTAGCACCAAAGTATGTAGATCTACATAAGTCTCCTCACCATCCCTAGAATCAGAACCAAACATGGAGAAGCAGCTTTCAGTTTCTATGCTCCTCTGATCTGGAAAAATCTTCCAGACAACTGCAAAGCTGAAACACTGAGTTCCTGGATAATACAGATGCATTCTGGGGTGGTGCTTTGGGAATATGGGGTTCAGAGTTTGCTTTTCTATATGGAGACCCTTAAAGGTAAGACAAGGCTAGGCAATTTTATTTGTATAGCACACTTTCAACAACAGGGTAATTCAAGGTAAGCAGGAAATTTCTTTTTTTAAGGGATTCTTTTTCTAATAGTTTATTCTGCCACTAGAGGCTTTTACATTTTTTTATGTTCAGTCCTGAAAGGAACACTGCTTCTGGCCACTAAAGGGTACAGTTTAAAGTTGCATTATTGTGGACACTACAAACAGGTAGTTGAGAAGGCTAATTTTAATGAACTGACTCCATATGGGAAGTTTTAAGACATTTTTCATGTTCCACTGTTTTCCACTGTTCATTTTACCAGTTATCTGTTTGTGGTGGGCACAAGGATGCATTTTGGACTTTACCCTTTTGTGGCCAGAACTGGTGTTCTGACGATCTGTGCTACCTCATCAGAATGTGCTACCGTAGAGCGCATAGATGGCTGTGTCTATCTGTCGGTGCTACCCCTAGAAAAGTGCTACTGGTTTGTTTACATGCCGAAAATAACTGTTAGCTTATGTTAAATATAATAATCGGAAAATATTTTTCAAGTGACGGGATTGAAGTGGCAGTTTAGCAGTAATGCCTAAGATAGCGACAATTTATATGAATTCGGTGTTTCTTTCAATCCACAGAACATGCTACCAGTTTAATATAAAGCTAAAACTAGCACATAAAACATTCATGGAAAACGTTGATCAGAATATCCTACCTGTTAAATTTACGTGGGTAGCACATATAGATGCACTTAAAACAGAGATCAGATATATAAGCACAAATAGCCCACAAAATACACCGCATTTACTCTACAACTCTAATTAATGGGACTTGTTTACATGCAGTATAATGATATCACAAAGTGAAACTAAAATAGGCTACAAGGGCTGTCATGTAAACTTGAAACAAGTAGCTTAAGGAAAGTCTTAAAATATCTTGAATAAAAATTAGCTAGTAATAAAATAACTTGAATAAAACTCACTGTAAACTTCAAAGAAATAAAATAGACAAAATGGAACTTTCAGGTAGGAATTCTCGATGACAGATTCGCTGAGTAAACGAATTGTGACGTAATATTGAACTGTGCATGCACAGTGCTACAGGGTAGCACTGATTGAGGGGTAGCACAGATAGTCGGAACACCGGTACAACAAAAACAAACGGAACATGTTTTTTCTCTTGCCTTTCCAGCGTGATCTAAATGTATCAATGCAAGAGCTATCTCCACATCCACAGTCTTAACTGACCAAAGCCAGGATTTTTAAAATCTGATTTAATTTCAGACAGTGATAAAAATAAGTAACTCTGGCTTCTTCACACAGTCCAAAAACATGACTGTTAGCTTAATTGTTTTTTTTAAATTGCCCTTTGGTATGAGTGTGTGCATGGTTGTTAATCCTGTATGTCTCTGTGTTACCCTGCGATGGACTGGCGACCTGACCAGGGTGTTCCCTCCTCTTGCCCAATGACTGCTGGAGGTAGGCTTCAGCCCCACGCATAGATAGATAGATAGATAGATAGATAGATAGATAGATAGATAGATAGATAGATAGATAGATAGATAGATAGATAGATAGATAGATAGATAGATAGATAGATAGATAGAAGATCTCATAGGAATTCTGGGATAAATCCAGAACTTGCTAAAGGGACAACAAATCCCTTCTGGACTGGGGACAGCTTGGGATCCTCTTTCAGGAGCCGGAGAGAGTCGCTGAATAGAGCAATCATTTCCAATCTACCAATGTAAATAAACGTATTTAAACAATTATCTTTGTGCTCTGAGGTTACCAACAGCAAATCATTTTGGAGATACACCACCAGAAAAACATGTCCTCAGTGCACAAGTTCAGACCTATACAATGTATGGTATCACCATCACCTTGACAAAGAAGCTCTGTTCCTCTCCATCAATAAAATGATTAATTAATTACACGTACGTGAGGATAATAGATAAACCTGAGGTAGATAGTGAAAAGTTTGATAGAGGTCTATTTTTATGCACAAAGCTCTAAATTATATTTAATCTTCAATGACTGACATCAAAACAGAGGAGTCAGACTTAGTCCACATGAACTGATGATTACAGAAAATAAAGTAAGTAGGCCTACAGCAGGAAAGGGCATTTCCTGGTTGGTCCATTTATTTAGGGTGTAGCAGCTTCTTGGTTGAGTTGCTTTGGGTTTTAGCTTCTGTCTGCTCCACAGCGTTGAATTCTGCTCCCCCACTGTCCTGAATGAGCGAACATGAGGCGGCACTCAGCGCATGCTGGGTCCTCAGGTCTGCCGGGAACCATGGTCTTTGTGAAGCGGCAAGAGGAGGGCAGCAAGCTGAAGATCCAGGGGTGACCTTCTCACCCGAAGGGAATAAAAGGCAAAGCTGGAGCAGCCAAGACAAAAAAAAAAAACTGCTTTGGAGGAAAATATTTGATGAGATTATCTGAATCAGGATGAATGTATACTGGAATTGACCTTTAGACTGATTTTTGTTTTAATGTTCTCTACCTATATTTATATGAAAAAATTAGGACACCCCATGAAATATTTTGTTCTTTATGATGTCAGTGAGGTCATGATCTGGGCTTTGACTAGGCCCAGAACTTTTAAATTATTGTGGGAATTACTGGGATGTTTGCACCATTGTGATGTTGCAGTGTCAACTTTGTTAAATCAAATCAAGCTTTATTTACAAAGTGCTTTTCATACACAAATTGCAGTTCAAAGTGCTTTACAAAATTAAAATGAACCCAATAAACCACATTCCCATCCCTCCCCCACACATTTAAAAGCATGATAATTATATCCCCTCCCCCCAGCCCAACCCTTGTTACAGATGGTCTCACTTTATCTTCATGTTCCCTTTGATACATGGTAGAATTCATGGTGGATTCTATGTTAGTGAGTCGAACAGGTCAGGCAGCAGCAAGGCATCTCCAAATCATGACACTTCCACCTTCCACATGCTACAGGTCCCTTGATGAAATGTTAAGGTATTTTGGAATCTTCTTTTGGCATGTCGAGGTCTGCTTTCAGAGAGATCTTGCTTCTTGTTTCTGCAGACTGCTCTTTTGAGCACACCACTCCAAATATCTAAGGCTTAAACAGGCAAAACCTCCTTTAACAAGATGAATATTAATGTGTTCTTGTGCAATATAAGTCATTCTGAATAAGAAGAATTTTTAGTGTCATTATTAATTCCTCACTAGATATCGTTTTTCTTGGTTACAGAACATTTAAAAATCTTTTCTTTTTAGCTAATTTCAGTGGACTCTGGTATTCACATGGGGTTTAGGAACCAAAGCCTCATACGAACAGCTAAAATCCTCAAAAACTTGAGACCTCCTCTAAACGGTTCTAACTGCCTATTTTAATTGTTCAAACACCAAATATACCTTAATATGCATTAATACACACAGTGGAAACCATTTTAGCACTACGGCTTAAGCTAACATCTACAGTTAGATCTCTTGGGGGTTCAGGCAATTAGCACCAAAGAAAATAAATGGACCTCTTGGATTGGCTGTTTTGTAAACACCAGCCAAATGTCGGGTAGCATTGCTTCCAGGTATTTTAGCTTCCCATGCTGCATTTTCTTTGGAACATTTTTTTAAAAAGCTCTACAAACAATCTATGAATACTGAACTGTGAATAGATGGGGCTCCACTGTATTTAAATTTCTCAGTATTATTTTAGATGGTAAATATGACCAAATACGTAACAAAAAACACATTGCTGTAAATAAGTTCAACTACATATTGTAAGCACTCCAATACTCCAAATCTAATGGCTACATAATGCGCTGGGCCTCTTTCAGGACCCCCTCCAAGTTCGCGGACTGTACCCAAAACTTGCTCAACCTAATGGTCCTTGAGAGCCAACATGCACTACCCTCACCTCAGTTTACCAGAGATAGCTGGAACTTGGACACGTTTGGGTGTTCCAACAGGAACAACCTTTGACATGGATAAAGGACCTTCTCACAGTGGTGTTTCTTCTAAACCAAGCTGTCCAGTTTTTATTCCTCATCTATTCCCAAAAACCCAAGCAAAAAATCCTTCACAATTACCCACGGAGTAAAACTTGTTTTTCCTTTCTGCACCTGTTGGTAGACAATCACTCTGTGTAATAAAAAACACGCTGTTTTCATATAATGCATGCTTCATGCTGACCAATCTGACCCCTCCCTCCCTCCCGACTGGCTCTTGAAAACTATCAGAACGCCCTCTACAAGTGCATTTATTGCCAGACCGTACCGATCCACTCAGGCTAACGAGTTTCCTGGCAGCGTTGTCGTGTGTCTATTGACATCATTGACACCAAAGCTACATATCGTGTCACGGGCCTCTGGAAGTCACTCAGGGTGAACACCCACCGACTCGCCTGGGTTTTTTGTTTTTTTGCTTTTGGCAGGTCCTGAAGTATAACCTGCTGCTACCGTGGCTCAGTTTGCAGAACACATCAATTTGTTCCCTTGCTTTCTCTGTGAGACGATCCGTCTCTTTGCTTTTTTGTTCTCCTCTGGCGATGATCCAGAGCTCCACGCCTGGACCTCATCTACATACCTTTGTTATCCGCTGCCGGCTCTGAGGGAGAGGAAGGACAAGCAGAGGGATGAAGTGTTGCAACCTCGCCATCTGGGCTCTGTTTCTTCAGTGGCCACAAATTAAAACCTAACCTGTATGGTGATGATGAAGATGAGGAGGAGGGAGGGAGGGGGAGTAAAATTGTCAAAAGGCAACAATACTTCTAATCTCTTTCTCCCTCTGCGGTTTTTCAAAAAGAGGCGAGAAGAAGAAAGACGCTTTAATAATTAGAGGGACAGAAAGCTCAAACGGATGAAACAATGTCCCGTCCTTTTTTTTCTCTGCCTATCGTCTGTAATGACTCGCGCGCTGATGGAGAGGGGCTCTTTGAGGATGACATTCAAACGCTGACATTTGAATTATGTCTGTTTATCAGAGGGAGAATGGCCCGCCCGCCTTTTGTTGTGCCTCCTTCCACGTGGCCGCAGGTACTCAAGCTGCCGGGTTCATTTTAATCACGCATAGTACAGCACAACACGATGCATAATGGCTCCCAGCCATCATGGAGGGGCAATTTTAGATGTAAAAGTACACTAAAAACTTTAATGGCTTTTATTTCGAGCATTTCCAGCAGAAGAGCCATTACACTGTAAACATAAAATCACTCATCGTCACTAATCCCAGCCAGTTTATCTGCATGGCTTATTCCCTCAAGAGGACACCATTTCTTTTTTTTTTTAAGGCTAAAATACTTAATTCCATCACGATCCATGTTAACCTTCAGGAAGCGTCACCTACAAGCAGGAGATAAAATTTGCATGGGGAAGATTTATTGTCTATCACTAAATGGGGCTGCAATGCAAAACAAAAAGGTGCCTGGGTCCCGCCTCGGCTGCTTGTCGAAGGCGGTGTTGGAAGAGTTGGGTCAATCCATCACACTGGCACCTGAAAAAAAGTGTATGGAACTCATGAATTCTCAGGATGGGGGGGTTAGGAAACACATCCAGAAGTCAGGAGTAAATGTAGGCCTGAGTGGGAAACTGCAAGTCCTACTGATGGAGCAGCTCTTTGGATGTCATTGATCAGAGGTTGGAGTATACAGCAAGGTCTGAGGACTGAAGTTGCCTTGGAAGATATTGTCTGATATTGTCAAATTGCTGTCCTCATCTGACTCAAACATGGGCCATTTTCAAGTTACCGATCAAACACTTGAAAGAGTAAATGGGCCACATCATGAAAGATTTTATTTAGCTATGACCATGAGGTACTTCTTCACTCATTCCTTCCTTGCTTCAACACCACACCCACCGAGAGCCTTTGTTGCTAAAGAATCCAACTTTTTTAAATTTTTTAAAATGCTTTGAATGTTTCAGAGTTAATGATGCAATGCGCTCTCACGAGGATCCTGCGGCTTTTGAAAGAGAAACAGGCCCACAGCATCACAGATCCACCACTTAGCATCACAGACTCCACCGTACTTACCAATGGGCATGAGATGTTTTTCCACACACCATACTCCATCAAACCACATGCTCATTAAATTCCCAGTAAAGTTTCATACTTATATTTACGATAGTGGAAAAGAAAATGTTTTTTTTCTGTCATGCCTTCCAAACAAGAGGTTGGCTTGTACAAAGCCAAGAAGATCAACACACACCTGTGTCACCTAAATGGGAAGAACTCTTCTCTTTCCAATTTTGAAGAACAAACGAGCCTCTTTACCAGTTCATCGCCTTTCAATTCAAATTCCTAAATACTTAATCCCAAAGGGAAATTAAGTGTTTTCTAGCTCATAGTAATGAATTCTTCAAGGAGTTGTAGATCATGATGACTGTGGGTGGGAAGGATTTCTTGTAGCGATCTGTGTTGCAGCGAAACTGAAAAAGCCTTCGACTGAAGACACTCTGTTATTATAGGATAGTCTCATGAAGAGGATGGTATAGGTTGTCCATAATTTTTATTTTTATTTTATGAAGAATCCCTCTGTGCATCATCATCTCCAGATGTTCAACAGTTGTCCCAAGAACAGAACCAGAACAGAACCAGAACCTTCTTTATCAGGTTGTTGAGCCTTTTTAAGTCCCTGGCTCTGATGCTGCTACCCCAACAGATGGCAGCTGAAGAGATTACACTCTCCACAACAGACTTGTAGAAGATCTGCAGCATCTTGCTGCAAACCTTGAAGGACCTAAGCTTCCTCAAGAAGTACAGTCTGCTCTGTCCCTTCTTGTAGACGGCTTCCCTGTTGCGCCTCCAGTCCAGTCTGTTGTCAAGGTGAACTCCGAGGTATTTATACTCCTCAACCACCTCCACTTCTTCTCCCATGATGGAAACAGTGTTTGACTTATCCCTGTTTCTTCTGAAATCTACAATCATCTCCTTTGTTTTATTCACATTCAAGGTACCAGATTCTTGTAGGGAGTGGTTGGTTGATTCTGAATTAATGTATGTGACATTGGAGGGTGGACCGGTGGATGGCTGCGGAGGACGGTAGCAGGTGAGTTCTGATCTTTGTTTCCAGGCGGGAGCAGCTAGAGGCTGACCAACGAGGATTCCAGTGGAACCAGTACAGAGATGTGTGTGATTGGTTTCTTGTTGGTGGCTTGGTTCAGGACCAACCGTGTTTTCATACAGGACGACTCCAGGGAGGATACGTCCGGGAGGTCGAGGAAGCCAGGATGGATCAGGAGCAGGATCTGCAGGATGTTAGGAGGGTAAGTACAATCAACAGTTTCACTGAAAGTATTTGCTACAGAGAGCAGACTAAGTTGGCCTTGTACCATGCTAGGAAGCGAGAACCATCTGGCGTCAGCCTCCTGGAGCTGCTCCCCTTTTAAGCTGGAGCTGTAATGAGGCTTGATGGGTGACACCTGGAAGCAGCACCCGCCAATCACACCCTGAGGAGAAAAGGTAAGCAGAGAACAGCACCACCAGCACACAGCAACAGACTCCTAACAAAGGGTGGTAGAAAGAAAGGAAGGCACAAAGAAAGAAAATTAAGAAATGACAATAAATCATGGAGGGATGCAAATGAAACAGAATAAAATCTGGAAATAAGGAATATTTCCCATACACCTTTTTTTGCCACACTTATTCGGACTTGGACTTGGAAATACTTAATATCAATGTCATATTTCTATACTGTGTATAAATCCTGATTTTCAAACCTCAGATTACAACAGATGCAACAAACATGGCAAATCTCCTCAGGAAGAAGAACAAGAGAAGAACAAAAAAGTAGGTATAGTAGATGTGGAGTAGAAATCTCTTTCATTGGATGGACATTTAAAAAAGGCATGATCAATCATCTGTGACCATATGATATTCACCTGCTGCCCTTTTCAAAATCAATGAATGTCTCTGATCAAGAAATTTTCCAAATATCGTCACTAGGTCAGTTAAAACTTTCTTCAACCAAAATTAAACAGAATAGTTTACATTCCTGCTTGGAAGTGCAGAATTGGTCCAAATGTTTATTCAAGATTTGACATTTGTTCAATCTAAAACTGACATGAACCAATTCATTTCCAAAAATTATAAAACTGAAGCAACATTCAAGGGAGAAAAGCCTAATAAAGCTGTTTATGCAGGCAAGGAGAAAGTTCAACAGATGCAACAAAAATGGCTTATCTTCTCCTGATGAAAAGCCAGAAGGGAAAGTGAGAGGAGGAGAGATAATCATATCTCCACCCTCAGTCAATGAGCCCTTGCCTCATTACTGATGCACAAGGGAGAGCTGTGGGGAGAGGGGGTGGGGGTACAACCATGGAGACGGTGTGCACTCACATGCTGTCATTACTTTAAATTAGTGGCTGAACATGATTATCTCTAACTTAATGCCACTTCATTTATATATAAAACCCATCTGGGGTTGTCTTCAGTTTGCCAGAAGAGGAGATGGCAGCACTGACTAATCCTATGGAGCCTTTTGAATCCAAGGAAAAGTTCTCAGAATCATCTGCAAATGTCACAGGGACACACTGGCACTGCTTCTTTGGGCTATCTGGTATGACTGTAAGACCATCTATCAGATGAAACCAAATCTTTGCTTGACTTTTATTTTAAAATCCATTTGGAAGACTCGATTAAAAAACTTGAGCATCCCAGTACCAACTCATCCCCCAAACCTTTATTCTCTGTGAGGTTTCATAGATGGGGTTTCAAGAGGTAATTCTGTAGTTGGAGCTATGAATTCTGCAGATGATATGATTGTGTTGGCATCTTTAAGCACTGACGTCCAGGTCAGCTACTTCAAGTCCAAGATCATGGTTATCAGTCTTAGAAAGTTTGAGCTCCTCCTTCACATAGGAAGTAAGTCTCTACCATAAATAGGATAGTTCAGTTATCTTAGTGTCTTGTTGTTGTGTGAACGTGGATGGAGCATGACGTCGATTAATAGATTAGATAGTATTGAAAGCACTGCTAAAGAAAGTAAACCAAAATAGCAAAACTATTACCTATGTAGATCAGTTGGACTCTGCCAAGACCGGCCCTTGCCTCAGATCTTATTTACAGTATTCATGGAGTTGAGGATGTCAAGATTGCTCATGATGGGTATTTGTTCCATCATCAACCCATAACCTTCAAGTCAGCTCCTGCAAATCTAAAGTCATGGCTTTGTCAAAAAAAGTTGAGCAGTCTATCCCTACCACCAGTGTGGAGGCTGGATTGACTTGATGTCTTCCTCTTGACGGATGGTAGGAGACAGTGGAAGATGGACAACCACATTTATCATCAGTAGTGGCAGCAATTCTCCAGCCTGTTGGGAGGAAGTTGCTAAACCAAATGGAAAAGTTCTCCGTTTATCGGTCGGCCTTCATTCTAGCCCTTACCCCTTGGTGATCTGGACAAAGACCAAAAATATCCACAGCAAGCTAAAGCTATAGTCTCTGCTCTTCCACCATCGAAAAGAGTAAGCAGATGTAATGAGACACCAGTCCACAAGATCAATAGATGTCTTACATCTGTTGGAATACAGCTATGATTACTGTACCAAAACACAGACCTCCAGCTGTAAGATTGTGCTAAATCGCACAATGCACTTTTAGTTTAAACAGAAGAGGAGGAGTTGTGAACCCCAAAGAAACTAACTGCTGCACTGAACTCAAATCGCTTTTGCCTGTGAGTCCGCTGAACTTGGATTGGGAGAGAAATCAGCGCTTTGGGCTAAAATCCTCGCTGGGGAAGGGAGCGGATGCAAACTCATTAGATCCAACAGACGCAGCAACCTGCTGATTGTTAATTAGGTGAACTATATCCAGCCGATGGAATTAGTCCTGAACCTAACTTGTTTTAGGTCTGCATGCTACTTGAGCACAGAGCTGCTAACCTGAAAGCTGCCCACGAAAAGGGACCTCTCCATGGGAGAAGATTGCTGAGCTGAACAGAACTGAGCTGAGAGGGCGACAACGTTCCAAGCTAACGGTGGCTCCCTAGTCCCACGAGGACTGACTGCTGGCTGCGCCCCACGCAGCCTTTGTAAATGGTTTGTCTGAACACAAATAAGGTGGTAATTAATCTTAAACTAATTACTATTAGTTTAGAACTAACTAAGCTTCACTCCCAAAACTCTTCAATAAAAGACTTGGTCTTTAACCATTGAAATTCATACTGAACTGTGACCTTAAAATGTGATACAAGCTGCAGAGTTCTCGAGGAGTTGGAGTTTATGAAGGGACTTATTGGGGAGACCAAAAAGAAGAAATAAATAAAATGTAAGAAAAAAAGCAGTGGATTTATGCAATGATCTACATTCCAATACTCACCAAGAGACATGAGTTCCAAGATGCAAGTGGGTGAAATGAGAGTGGGAACGCATCTGTGTAGAGCATCCATGACCATGTAATGTTCAGTCTCCTAAATCCTCTTTCTTCCCCATTTTGATGTTCAGTTTGAACATAACCAAGCTGTCTTCAGCAGGTCTAGATGCCTAAATGCATGTAGAAGCAATAAGGGCATTGGCTGATTTCCTTTTCATGTTAATAAATAACTGAATAGGTGTACTTCATAAAAAGGCATGTAAGTGTATATGTGATTTCTAGTTTGGAAGCAACATGGTATACCTCAAAATAGTACAAACAGCCTTGTTTAGTTTGAAATTCCTGGAAGTTTCCAATGTCACTCATCAGAGCCCTTTTTTGTTTCCTAGAAGTGGATTTGAACTAAGAGAAGCTTCGGGTTTGACAAAGTGGACCGTTCCAGTAAATCCAGGCAAACAAAAATCTTATTAGTGCTTGGACATGCCAATTCTAAACTTTACTTTCAAAACTAGTAAGTGGGCAACATTTTAAATGCAGAAATTGCAATGGTTGTTACAAACAGAACAGAGAGAATGAGTCAGCATTTTGTGTAAAGCGTTGGTTCATTAAGTTAGTTCACTCCCATTTTCTTGTCTTTGCTGACATTTCCTTCCATTCCTTCTCCATCATTTGGCAGGGCCCTTAATATCAGAGTTTTGGAGCTTCTAGGGGCTGGCTGTTTTAAGTCTTTAAGGGCGACGCCAGGTCTCCCCATAGGGCCATTGATCCTGAGGGTCCCTAGAGCTAGGCTTCGTCAGCCAGACTGACAGATACTAATAGCGCGGACGCCTCTCATCCCGCAGAGATGGCTTATTAGGGTGGAGAGCCGAGGGGAGAGCGGGAAAGTAGCCAACGAACGGCTGACTTATTAGCTAGATTGGCTTGTCCATACACTGCTGTGGGGTGCTTTGCTGATATGCAAATGTCACACAGTCCTTGTCCTTATTTCTTCCTCCTAGAGATCTTCTTCTCCTTCTGTTCCCAAACTCCCTCCCTGTTGAAGGGAAGAATTCCCCATTCCTAATGATCTGCAGAGAATTCAGCTCACCGTCCTACTCGCGCAGAGAGAGATGAGAGGACGGAGATTAGATGTGGAAAAAGGGGAGGATACCAGGAAAGATGGATGGGTAGTCTTCATGCCACTGCTGATATAGTAATGTTATAGCTCCATTATGAAAACACTGAGGAGAAAAAAAGATATTTTATTAAACATCTATGTGTATGAAGTCATTATCATCTTCATGGATTTGACTTGAGTAGGAATTAGACTGCATGAAAATAACTGGTAATTTTGAACAGTGTGAAGTCAATAATGTGAGAAGGATGGTGGTAAAGAAGAAATGAAAGACATAGAGGATGTCCCTGAACGGCTTTGGCTTTTGGCCCCTTTAGAAACCAGTGAGGTGATAAGCGCGACCATTATCCAGACAATCAATGAACGGGAAGGGGGGGTGGGGGGCATGGTGAGGAACGTGATTAATGTCACCCCGAGCTTGCATATCTCAGAGTTAAGCCATAGGGACCACTACTGTCCGCCTCAAACACATTTCCAGCAGTACTGTTGTTCATAACCGCTCTTATGGACAAGACAATTACTTATGTTGCTTTAAAGCAGTCAATTTACATCAGTTTGTTTCCCAACTGAGCTGGATTGTTTGATTTTTTTCCAATATTTAAATATGAATGAGTTATGTCAATATGTTTATTATTAACCACAGTAATCAAATACCAGTTGAAAATTGACTCCATAGAGTGAAATAGTGAAGTCGAGCTTTCAGTCATCTTGCATTTTGACCAAGAGTTCTCTTGATAATATTGTCTCAATTAAAACCAATTATTTATAAGAGCTAAAATTTTCTTCTTTTGTTCCAAATGTCATAGATTCATACATCCCCAGGGCTATTTTAAAGTCAGGTTATGAGGAACAGACAGAAACATTAAATCTAATGGTGTATCAGCTTCACTTCCAGTGAAATATTTAAATTCCTGCCTCTGTGAGTTTGAGCGCTGAAAAGACACTTGAAATCTAGTAGAGTAGGGGTAGTTCCAAGTAATGGGATTCAGGTTTGAAAAAGCACATTTCAAAACATCCATCCATCCATCCATCCAACCATCCATCCATCCATCCATCCATCCATCCATCCATCCATCCATCCATCCATCCATCCATCCATCCATCCATCCATCCATCCATCCATCCATCCATCCATCCATCCATCCATCCATCCATCCATCCTCTAGGATTCCCTGCCTAGCAGTCAGGTACTTGCTCTCATCTCTCTCTTCCACACAGTTATTATTTACAGGATTAAGGGGGTAGAGATCTTAGTGTGGACACTTCTTTACTGAGAGTGGAGGGGAAAAAAGACAGGCAAATTACCAACTAATGGACCACCGAGCACTAATATCTAAATCCCCAATCTGTCTGTAATTGCTGCAAAATGCTCCAGCTTGTGCTTTATGGGAGACTTCTAAGTGACTCTGGTTTTCTCCCTGCCTCTCTCATTTCTTTCCTTGCTTTATTAAAGCAACAAGGAGCGGGTAAAAAGAGAGAAAAAAAACAAATAGTGCTCTCAGATTCCCTTTAAGTTCTTCCACTTCCTGGCGGATTCCCCAATACATCATTAAGGTCTCTCCTCTCTTTCATACCTCCAAATAAAGAGAGCAGAGTGACCATCCCACAACTGGTTACGTCCCTCCACTGCCCCCCTTCTACGTCAAGGATGGAGTGATTAATTTCCTTGTGAGAAGAGATACAGGGAGGGAGAGGGAGCCCAGTTTTTGAAAGGTGCTTTATTTACATTAGCATTCATAATTACTTAATGACAAATCAGATATGGTTCATTGCAACTAAGTGCAGAAACAAGCTGTCGGAATCGTGCATTTCAATTAGAATACCACTAAAACACGGTCCTCCATGACCGTCCAATATGCAGAAGACTTTATTTAGCTGGGGAATTATTGCTGGGGGCTTGTTCCATCCATTCATATGGCTCTAGAAGACAATTATCTAATTAAAGGACGTCTGTGAAGCTCTGAAGGCCCATTAGAAATGTGAGGATAATTAAAGATGAAGGAAGAGAGGGTTAACCAGAAACATCAGCCCATGTGTTTAGAAGCCAAAAAGTCTGGGTAATGTAGGGTATTTCTCACTGCAGTGTTTTAGCATGTTTATTCTTCTGAAAGCTTTAACATTTTACATTAAGACATAAAAAAAGACAAAAACAAGCCAGGTGTAGTTTGTATTGAAAGAAGGAACAGAAATAAGACAGAATTCAAAGTTCAAGGCATCCACTAATCATACAGAGATGGAGAGTATCAGGAGAAAACAGCAGAGTATATTTAGTCAGTTGAACCACCAGTATGATGAGCATATAGGAGCATGACTACAGAACTCTGGATGAGCTAGGCCCTTAAAAATTTGAAATTCTTTTTAGGTAATTTACTGTCTTTAATCTCTCAAAACACAAAATGAATCAGCAGGAAACACTCAACATTAAAACCTATCATTCTTACATTAACAAACAATTTTTAAACCCCAAAAGTGGTTAAAGTAAGAGAAGAGCAAGGAAAACTCACAAGCTTAAACATGGTGAAATGTACAGGTCATGATTGCTCTTGAAACACAGCCTCCTGGATGTTAGATCCACATTTTTGTTACAGAGTAATTTACCATTTTAAATGATACATAATTTTTACTGTTGGTGCATGAAGTATGTGTGGTTTATGAGTTGCCCCGCTTTTGGCTACTGGGTGAAAGAGTGTTAAATATGCAGTGAGCGAATGAAAAGAAATGAACAGAATCAATCACAAAATAGTGTCAATTCTCCTGTTGTAGTGAACTTTCATCAGTCCAGACTGATCATCTCTATAGAGTAGTTTAAGTTTAGGGTAAATAAAATTAAGACTATCTGTGTCATTGCTGACTTTACTTGCATTGCCTGTTGATGCATATTCTACACATACCAAAGATGGAGTTGGAACCATTTTCCACCATCTAGTGGTTAAACTGTGAATGACACCTGGTTGTGAATTTACAGTACTAACCTGTATTTGACATGTTGTAATGATGGACAAGAATATAAACAACATACAAGAGGCTAGAAAATTTAGGCCCATTAATGCTTGTTTTTAGGGAGGTCACATTTTAAGATGAAAAACTGTTAGCTTTCTAATTGTATTTTTTACCAGAACCTGTGAGTTTGCAAAACTTCCAAAAGAACAATATAAAAGTCCTTCACTGAAAAGCTTTTACTGCTGCTGTGTGTAAAAAGTGCCTCCTTAGCAATATCTTGCCTTTAATCAAGCCAAGCCACAACAGAAGACAGCAGGAAGTGTGTGTAAATAATGCATTAATAACCAGCCCATCCACACTCCCCGCGGCAGCGCCGGCACACTGGGAGTTTAAATATCTCTGAGGGATACCTTCATCTGAAAAGTGCTCAGCTTACTGCTTAGAGCCTCAGCTGGAAAGAAAAAGGAAAAATATTTCAGCTACCTGAGAGGAGTTCAGTGACAGTTCAACATGGAGAGCTCTTCCTTCTTCGCTTAGCACATATTGTCAACACTGGCCTCACTGACAGCTGCTTTGTGCCGCGTTCACACCGCCCAGAGTCAACACCAAGAATGGCAAGATTACGTCAGAGTCTCAGCGGCGCTTTATGCGCTTTGGCCGCGTCAACTTTTCAAGCTTCAAACTGGCAAAAGCGTGAAAGCTTGCTGAACTTTCAGGTGTCGTCCCCTGAGCATCAACCAATCAGAGCGTCTCACTGTAGTGATGTCCCTACAGTGAGACGCTCTTATTGGTTGGGTGGGCTTTGCAAGCTTTGCAAGAGTCAGGCTTAAAAATGTACAGGCGTCCAAACTAGGCGCTTTGTGAGCGTTGTTTGATGCTCATAAAGCGTGCGGTGTGAACACTGTATTAGAGGGCTGATGATGATGATGATGATGATGATGATGGAGATTCTTTATGTATTCTCTGTTGCTGCTAATACTACCACTATGTGTACTAATTCATTAATCACAGTCATACAACAAAGAAATAAGTAAAAGCAGTTATTTAAATTTAATATAAAGTCAATCTAAAAGAGCAATGAAACCACAGCTATAAGTAGAAAAGCAATCAGAGAGTGCAGCCCAGAGCCACTTACCCCCGTCCCCATGTTGTTATCTAATTCTAACTTTCGGTACTTTTACAATATAATGCCTGTTGATTAGACACATAGCTTTGTTCGTGCTGTCACTGTGCTCATTCAGCAGACAGGAGATTCGCACATGTGCGATTCATTTGCTGTGCATATGGTCCAACCGTAGCATGGCTGCTGTGTGAGGGGAGCCGTCTGTGAGCTCTCTGACACGGAGAGGAGTGGAGTTTAGCACTGCTGGTCAGTGGGTGGATACTTGCGTAAATTTAATTAGTTGTTCCTGGTCCCATTGCGGACATTTCTTAAAAACTCCATTGAAATCATTCCATAGCTTTTGTGTTATCTTTCTAACAAACAGACAAACAGACAGACTGGCGTGAAAACATTACCTCCTGGCAGAGGTAATCAATGAAAGATCAGTTTAAATTATAGATGGTATTTGAATTAAATACAAGAATTAAAAATAACACCAGGAGTTTTCACTTCTGGGGTATGAGGGTGTTATCTGAGCATGTGATTGGAAAGAGTTATACTTTTCTTTGGGTTCAAAATTCGAAATATCACCAGTATATTTTTTTTCTTTCCACATACTGAAAATTTTAGATATACAGTAAACCCTGAAATTTCAAAGAGATTTCAACTCTGTCAAATAAAACAAAATGCCCTCAAAAAAGTTAAAGATGTAAAAACTGGCTAGAAGGAAACAGTTTCCTCTATTTAGTTTAAAAGTTTAAAATGAATCCCCACACCAAATACACAACTATGCTAATGTCATTCACATTACACAGCTAAAGGTAGAATTCAAAAGACACAATTAAATGTTCAGAGAACCTTATTAAGCAGCTGTGGGTCATTAGGAGAAAGTGATGTAAAACTGAATGAGTAATACAGTGTCTCATGACGATCTTTTTTTTGTGTCTATATTGACCATATAAATGAAAAACTGAGGACCAAAAACTTAGCCTTGTTGGACTCCGTCTTGTCCTTTCAAATGTTTAGATTTCCTAAGTTAAAAGATTCTCTCAGATATGATTTAAAAGTGTAGGAACATATCTGGACATGCAGTATCAGTAATTATGACTAAAAGGACTGCAGATAGGCTCCGTTATACCAACTTTGAGCCCATGTCCCTTTAAAGTCTCTGTAAGGCCCTGGCAGGCAGCATATCTACATAAAAACACACCAGGATTCATTAGGGTTCAGTTAGAATTATTGACAACATGGCATCAGAAGCTTTAAACATACATGACCTCTGTATTAGCTGTACTAGTTAGCATTCCACTCTGAGCTCTGCTTTTAAAACATCCTTGGCTTAGTGGGAGCATCGAAGTGGTCTGGCCTTGGTTTTTACTCCAGAAGCCTTGATGAAAGCTCCAATCAATGTGTTGAAACTTCAAACAGCGCTCACTAATCCAACGCTGTCTCTGTCTCCTGCAGTCGATAGCCTGTAGCCTTGGTCATGGATGCAAGCTCCCAACCACTGCTGTTGTGGTGTGGAAAGCTCAAACCAAGATTGGGCATCACTGGTTTCCACCTCACGCTTCCAGAAATGTTTCTTAGATTTCTCAGAGACTTTCAAAGCCAATCAGGCAGCACAAAGACCACACGGTCGTCGGGGCGCAGCCGCTCTGACTTGCTGAAAAGTTGACATTTTAGAAGCACAAGGTTTGTAGCCTAAAGCCATTATATGTATCCTGCCGTGGGAGAGTGGTGTGTGAATGAGAACATCTGGTCAGAAAGGGAGATGCTGTGTGTTTGTGAGCAGATGCATGTACACAATGACACAAACTAACTCGCTTTCTACCAAATCTTTGGTATATTACACCCCCCCTCAACCCTCCAGCCCCCATGTGGTCCCATTCAACATGGGGTGCAGCGGGCACATCGGCTCCCGACCAGACCAGACCAGACCCTCTGCCAGTGTTAAGCCCTTTTAATGACTGGATTTCCTCCCAATTGCCAAGTTCCCGAGTAATTGCTCGATGGTCATCCCGTCCCGGTGCCAGAGCCTGGGGAAGCTCTTGGCACTGGGTTATCCTGTTGGCGAAGACGAGGCAGAGCAGGAATAGCTGCAGCGGAAGTGTTCGGATTGGCCGGTCAGACATTCGCAGCCCGGGCTTTTCACTCTGAGAGGGACAGGAATGAAACGACGCCTTGTAGCCAAAGAAAGGAGAGCATAATGGAGAGATTGTTGCTGTTTGCTGAACCCAATCAAGATTGTGTCTCCTCCCAACCCCCCAAAAGCATTGCTTTACATACACATCCAGGTCTCTTGCTGTGCACTTTCTCTTTTTCCTTCACTTAAAGCTACATAGCTGCTGCCTTACTCTGCAGATTCATTATGATGATCCTTTAAATCACCAGGCGTTTATCTCTTCTGCTCTCATTTCTGAAAATAGAAAGTGCAGGTTTGCAGAATCTGGATATCTAAACATGACACAAAGAGAAGAAAGACATCTTGGTCCACAGAGCCACAAGTTCAACAAATAAAAGACAGAAGGAGGTTCCTCGTCTGGCTGCTGAGGCAAATAAATCCATGTTGAGGTGTGAGAGGTAAGGAGATATATCAATCAATTAACAATTACCCCCACTGCTAATCAGCTGTCCCCGGCCTGTTCTGGCTGGACCTTTTCTGATCCCATTGGCAGCATCAATTAAATTCTTAAGGTTAGTCTATTGAATTTTCCAGATAGGGAAGGGGGGGGGGGGTTGTTTAAGGGAAAGGACAAACTAAAAATTTCTTCCATATTTTAGAGTCAAGTATAACATATAACATAACACACAGGTATGTCTCTATAAGTCAGAATAACTTTAAAAATGAATTTATTTCAATAAGGTCAATAGGTTTTACTCACTTAGATTAATTACACAGTTGATGCTTACAGCTAATAAGAATCCTATATTAGTATGCTGTATCCAAGCATATTACGGATAAATTGAGTGGAAGAAAAAAATCCTGGAATTTGATTCATCATCCTCTGCATACTGCAGTTATCCTTGTTGCTTTTGCAGTTTAGGACTATGTTTGGGTGGTAGTCCGAATCCTTCTCTGACCTCCATGGAAGCAAGTCGCTTGGACATGATGGATAAGCATGCACCACTACAGTAAGTTAGCTTTATTAGTTCAGCTAAACAATTGCCTTACAGTCACAGATGTCCAGTTTTCACTAAAGCCTCTTAGGGGCAATAATGAGCTGGATTATACACTGTCTACTTAGAGGAGTAAGAGGAGAAAAAAACAAGTAAAAAGAAAGGGATTTCTTACCACAATGTCACCGCAGTCATTGTATAATTTTTCCTCCTGACAGATAAAATATTCACAGTCTAAAAACCAAAAGTTTTTTACTGAGAAAAATAAATAAAGCTGAACTAACATGTGAGAGAAAGAAGTGTATATTAACTTTTTTTGGCTTCATGTTCAAATGACATATCTGTGATTGAAATCATATTACATGGCAGGAAGAAGGATGTTGGCTTGTCCTTCACTGACTGGATCATGATGGGAAGCGTAACTGAGACCAACATTGATTGAGGTTTTGGAAAACAGAAATATAGGTTTAACCAAGACCAATCAGATTTATTCACTTTCCTTGAATTTGTGCGAGAAAACTGCAAATAAACGAATATTTGATTGCATTAATTCCTACCTTTAAATGAAACTCATTTATTCAGTTTTGATAAAACAGAAAACAATATTCTCAGAAGAGACTAAGATTGAATTTTCTATTAAATAAAGGATGCTCCTGTTAAGGAGTTGACACTGTTGATCATGATAAACTATTGGAACGATTGGAGAGCTGGGTCGGACTCTGGTTCAGGACTTGGCTGGTTTGAGTCTTACCTAAAGAATAGGGACTTATTTGTTTCAAAAGGAAACTTTTCATCAGAACGAAGAGAAATCACATGTGGGGTGCCCCAGGGCTCCATCTTAGGGCCCCTCTTATTTAATATCTACATGCTCCCTCTAGCCCACATTATAACAACCAATAAGATTAGCTACCATAATTATGCGGATAATACTCAGCTCTACATTACGATGTCACCAAGTGACTTAGAACCCATTCAAACCCTAAGTAAATGCATTGAGCAAATCAATGGATGGATGTGTCATAACTTTCTACAGCTGAACAGAAACAAAACTGAAGTAATTACTTTTGGACCTAAAGAGAAACGATCAACAGTCAACACACAGCTTCAGTTAATCCAGCTAGAAACTACTGATCAGGCCAGAAATCTAGGTGTAGTGATGGACTCAGACCTGAACCTCCAGGGTCACATAAAGGCAATAACAAAGTCAGCCTTCTATCACCTGAAGAACATTTCTAGGATTAAAGGTATGATGTCGCAACAGGACCTAGAAAAACTCATCCATGCGTTTGTCTTTAGTCAGATTGATTACTGCAACAACGTCTTTACAGGTCTGCCTAAAAAGTCAATCAGACAGCTGCAGCTGATCCAGAACGCTGCTCCTCGTGTTCCTCACTAGAACCAGGAAAGTAGAGCACATCACCCCAGTTCTAAAGTCCTTACACTGGCTCCCTGTAGCTCAGAGAATAGACTTCTAAATACTTTTACTAGTTTATAAATCCTTTAATGGATTAGCACCAAAGTATGTTGAAGACCTGTTGTCACTATACCAACCCCCCCAGACCACCCAGGTCCTCTAACTCAACATCCCTAGAATCAGAACCAAACATGGAGAAGCAGCTTTCAGTTTCTATGCTCCTCTAATTTGGAACAAACTTCCAGAACACAGCAAAGCTGCTGAAACACTGAGTTCTTTTAAATCACAACTAAAAACGTTTCTGTTTAGAGCTGCTTTTGAGTAATGCTTTCATGTATCATGTTTTGTTTATGCTTCTTGCTGTTTTTCCATGATATGCTTTGTAATGCTTTGATGTATCTGTGAATGCTTCTTGCTTTATTGATGTTTCTACTTTATATGCTTTGTCTGTGTTTTACTGCTGTTTTTATTTTACCACTTAATCATGTAAAGCACCTTGAATTACCTTGTTGTTGAAAGTGTGCTATACTAATAAAATTGCCTTGCCTTGCCTTAAGTATGGTAAGGGATCTATGATGCTGTGGACCAGTTATACCTTATATCTGTGTTTTCATTACTAAGTTAAAATGTTCATTAAAGGTTTGATTTTTATACATTTCTCAGAGTGAGAATCTTTTTTTCTGCTATAAAAGCTACATTCATCTTACGATTATATATTTTTTGCCTTCTTCAACAGAGGTGTTGGAATGCGCTGGGGTCAAATGGGACTGAATTTAAAATTTTCAGCTACAAACTATTTGGGTTGTAGAAAAAACAAAGGAATCCATTTGTTGGAAAGCACCTCAAGCCCACTCTAAAGCAAGGTGGAAGATCGGTCATGCTCTGGGTCTATTAGATCTTAAAGATTTCCTTTCACTACATAGATTTACACAAATTAAAGGTTGGCTTTTTGTATTAAAGTCATCAAAGTACCAAATGGTAAGTTCAGTGGGGGACCTATGATGCTGTGGGCTAGTTTTTTGTCCTAATGATTTCCCCCCATAGATATTAGGCTCAAATTACAGGTTAGACTTTTCTAAAATATTTGAGTAAAAATATGCTTCTGTTCTATTAGTCATAAGTTGAGTATTTAATGAATATTTTTTCTGACATATTTACCAGGGGTGCCAATAAATGTGAAGGGTGTGATGGCATTTGAGTCAATAGAACAAACTCTGAGCTCTTCAGCTGTTAACTTGCTACATGAAAAGGTACGTCAAGTCAGGTACGGAGGAGGATCTATTATCCTCTGGGCCATTTATATCGCTATGATGTTTTTTCTCCTGCTTGATAACTGTATTACAACTAAAAACTGTACTTTTAAATAAAAGAAATTAAAAAAGGAAAATAAAGCGTGATTAATAAATCTATAAAAAAAGAAAAAAAGAGTTCTTTTAATAAAATCCAGGTAAGTATTTTATTTATTAAGCACTTATCACAAACACAAAAGTCACAAAGGGCTAAACAACATAAATCACGATGAAATTATACAAAACATTAAAAACCAGCGTAGGAATCACAATAAAATCTTGAGTGTAAGAATGTAAATGCCAGAAATGACAAGTGGATTGTAATGGAAGGGAGACTAAAACTAGTTAAACTAACCTCACTGTTTAGGTACTCTGTGCTTTGGCTGCAAGCATAAAGAATGAAGCAAACAAAGCCGAGGCTAGCATCCCTCCACCAGCGCGTCAGACTGCACGGCAGAGCTGAACGGCCAGATTTTCTGGTAGCACAAGCCTGAGATGCGCTGTTGGATCTCCCGGGCCTCCCGTCGAGGAGGCATGCCTCGGCAGCCCCAGGACACAGTCACCGGGGGGGGGAAGGACAGAGGGGAAACAAAGGGAGGAGACATGAATGAAAAGATGCACAGAGCGGAGATAATGAGAGGTAGAGGAGATGAAGGGGCCAGACGTGAGGCAGAGAGGTAAACAGAAAGCAAGTATAAGTCAGGAGAAAGCAGAGGGTTGGGGGGGGGAGGGGTCTGGAGATGAGAAAGATTGCTCGCGGCTCATTTCTCCACACATGAGCCCATCTGCACGGCGCCCAGGGTGGGACGGCACCGCTGCTCTGTCTGAAATGACTGAGAGAGCCAAAGACACCCCGGCACCGCAGGAAGCCGAATGCAATCCTGTGAATCCAGAGCTTGCCTATTATGCTGCAAGTGCCATTTTTTCCCCTGATTTACTTTTTTTGACCTAACTTGATCCTAATGTGTCTGAAAGAGGCTTATGGTTGAATTTCATGTATGCTTAGCCCTCTTCACTCTGTCTACATGCTGTATATGTGTGTGGATGCAGTGTGGATCTTCTGTGTAGCACCACAGGGGAAGAAAAAGGAGAAATTGACTGGCAGAGAGCAAGAAATGGTGTTTGCAGTGAGCATCTTGTGGTATTGTAATATTTACTGTTAGCACCTCAGGCAACATGATACGCTCCACTGTCACCATCAAACAAGCAGCTCTCCGAAGGAGGGAGCACATCTGTTGTCACCCCTTCCCCATCTCTGGAGAAGAAATTCAGAGTAGCAAAAGCAAAAAAAGTTAGCCCTGGGGTTGGAAAATCAAATCAAATCATCAAATCAAATCAAACTTTATTTATAAAGCGCTTTTCAAACCACAACAAAGTTTCTCAAAGGGCTTTACAGATTAAAATTAAAAATACTCAACTTTCTCCACCCTCTTTCATCCTGGCTAACAAACAAAAACCCCGGACCACGGCTTAGGATGCAGCCGATTCCAATTGATCATCCCTCTGACCAATAATTCATTGTGATGGAGCAGACGTGGTGTGTGCATGGTGAGTGCCGGCTGAGCAGTGGCACCTGCATACTAAACAGAGCTATCGACCAATCGTGCAGCGGTGATCCCAGTCAGGTGACCCTCTGTTTATCCTCTGATAAATGGCAGGTCAAGCCAGGTGGCGCTCACCGGCACATCCCTCATGTCATCCGTACTCCCGGGCCGTCTTGTCAACCCTCCACGCTCCCTTTTTCCTCGGAGCCCCCCTTAGTGCAATCACGGCCCCCACCCTGGTGTGCATCCATTATTCTCTGAGCTCGCTGCACCGTCAGCACAGCCATGATTGCTGACTTCTCCTTCTCTCCGCCTGCCTCCACTTTGAACACAATTAACTTGGTAATTGCATTTGTTTTAGGAGCATTGGAGTGATTATTAAAGCCACCTATGATCCTCCAAGCATGCGCGCTCTCGCCAGCTTGCCTGTCTGTCGGTGATGGCGGCTGAGACCACCGGGGGGTACTCACATAGGGCTTGGAGCACTTCAAAGCAACCCTCGCTACCTTGCTCAGCCTCACACACCAAACTCCCGTGTTGCTTTTGTGAGTTTCAGTGAGTTTTAAAGTCTTAGCATGGGGGGGAGGGTGTTGGTCTTTGGTTGTAATCAAAGGTTCAAATGACTGTGTGTTGCTGTAGATAGGATGGAAATTAAATGTTTTTTGGGGGGGATATTGATCTTTTCAAGAGGAAAGATTTTCTAAGATATTAAAGTTGAGGTTTTAAATGGTCACAAGAGTAAAACCTACCGTCTCAATATTTGTCAACTTCTGTAAAGAGCACGACTAAATAATAACTGGCTCTTCAATCCAACCAACCAACCAGCCAGCGGCAACCAGCAAAGCAACCTAAGAAACAAACCAATCAGCAACCTGCAAAATACCCAACCCAACCAAAGAAACAACCTAACCAAACTGACCAACCAATATATCAACAAAGCTAAACAGTCAATGTAATACTTACCCACCGAATATAAAAACAACTGAAAGAAAAACCAAAGCCTGACAAGGAGGAGAATGTCCTCACATTTGCCTCCATATCTATAAATTCCAGGGCAGTTTATGGTCAAATATTAGTAACATGCATAAAACTCAGATGACTAGATTACATAAACTCACCAGGTGAGAGACATTGCCAGGTAAGAGATGCTGATGGTAAAATATAAACCTGAATAAAGTACATGCTTCAAATTATTAGTGTTAAAATATCCATCCATCCATCCATCCATCCATCCATCCATCCATCCATCCATCCATCCATCCATCCATCCATCCATCCATCCATCCATCCAGTCAGTGCAGGAGTCCTGATGGTAGATTGATGCTTACTCTATTCAGCCTCTGACCCAAGCCTACACTAGAATCATGATCCTCTTCTTTCAGAGTTCTAGCAGTAGCTTGTGGAACGTTTCTGCATTATTACACTCATGCACAAAAATGCTCTCTATTCTGGCTTCATTTTGTGGATCCCTCTCTCAACAATGACTTTGAATAAAGGACCAAGACCGCAGTCCTTTTTTAATTGAAATGCAAACTACATCAACCACTAGGCCCCGGAATTGGCAATACTCTCCTGGCGGCGTGATAAACGCTTTTTTTTTGCTTTTTCTGTGGCTATCGACTTGGTCATGTGTGTAATTGCCTAAAGCGTTCCTGAAGCCTCTGATGCACCAATGTAAATATTAAAAGAGAGTGCAAGGCTTAATAAAATGCTTTTCAAACAATATGTGGGGCCCTAGTTATCTCCTGTTTCTCTTTTCATGCCCGGCTCGCAGGATTTGGAGGGGTTCTGCACAGCAGCGGCGGATGGGGTCAGTATCAAGATGAGGACTGTTCCGTCTTAAGTGACAGAGGGGAAACGAAAGGAAACGAGGCGACAGATGATTAAATGAATCCTCTGAAAAGCAAATAGGGGCGAGGAGAAAAGAAGTGAGAATCCAAGTACTAAGAGAAGAAGGGAGGAGGAGGAGAAACCAGCAGGTGGGATGGAATTGATGGATCAGACAGATTCTCTAATGGTATCGATCTGGTCCAAGGCCATGTTGGAGATGAAGGTTCTCGCCGTGCGTGCAGACACCCTGCTGTCACCTTGACCTTGGGCCAATCCCTGACCTGTGATCTTTCAACCCTCTCCTTGCCCCTCTGACCTGCCCAGTCCCTCTTCACATCTGCCGCGTCACATCCCCATAAATGAGAATTGACTTTCCTGCTCCATGCAGGGTGGAAATGTGGGTTAAAGTGTGTCAATAATGTTTCAGAGGAACAATTTCTCTGGCTGCTCTGAGCACGGCATAACATTTTGACATTTGCGAGTTGTGTTGATGCCATAGCGTGTCCTGCGAGGCAAGCTGAATTGAGCTGCAAGGCTGCTAACTGCCTTTGGCTACTGATCCTGCTGTTAAATTGGCAGTGCAGAGAGATTGGGGGGAGGGGGGGGGCAGTCGGCTAATGATAGGCACCTTCTAATGCTAATTGCTTCGATCTCCTTCCCACAGACGTGCGATTGAGACTGTCTCTTCTTCTGAACTGTGATGCCAAAAATCAGGGTTAGAGTTTGGAAAAATGGAATTAATTTATGAGAATGAGTGAGTGTGTGTGTGGGGTGTGTGCGTGTGTGCGTGTGTGTGTGTACATGTATAGCTGTACTTTTGAGGACCAACCTTTGACAGCCCACCACCCTTGTGTGGACATTTGTAGTTGTGAGGACATTTTGCCTGGTCCCCACAATGTTTAACTAGCTATTAAACTCTACTAGTTAGGTTTAGAGGTATGGTGTGAATTAGGTTTAGGTTAAGGTTAGGGTTAGGCATGTATCAGTAATGGTTAGGTTTAGGGAAAGTGTCTGGGTTAGGCATAGTAAAATCAATGGAAGTCAATACAAAGTCAACAAGACGTGCGTGCGTGTGTGTGTGTGTGTGTGTGTGTGTGTGTGCGTGTGTGTGTGGTTGTTTTTCCTGTGTGTCTCTGTGTTGCCTGTTCAGGGTGGACCCAGCCTCTCACCTGATGAATGCTGGAGAAAGGCACCAGCCTCCCCACTACACTGCACAGGATAGACAGTAAAGATAATGGATGGATGGATGGATGGATGGATGGATGGATGGATGGATGGATGGATGGATGGATGGATGATGGAATTGATTTAAGTTGTCTTCAGGTCTGGATTAGTATGGGAAATGAAAGTAGAAGCACAGAAATCTATTTCTATTTTTAGACTTTATTTTTAATTACCCATCATTCCACTGGTTCATCCATCCATCGGGGTGACAGTGGCTCAGGGGTTCGTCCTGTAACTGGTGGGTTGGCGGTTTGAACCCCCACTTTGTCAGTCTCAGTTGTTGGTATCTCTGGGTAAGACAGTCCCCTTGACCTTCACCTTGTGGTGGTCAGAGGTGGTGCTGGTTGTACAGCAGTCCCACTTCTTTTTTTGTTCTTTTTTTTACAATTCAATTCAATGCAATACAATTTATTTATATAGCCCCGATTCACAACAGATGTCATCTCAAGGCAATTAATAAGAAGTCATTTCAATACATTTATACAAACATTCCAATCAGTTGTCTTGTGTGGCAGTGTAGAGTACCAAGTAGAGACCAGATAGATTTCCAAAACAACTGGAACATTACGGCTTTTGCTATAGTACTCCGCTTTATATATATGTGTAAGAAATCTTTATTAGAATTTGCTGTGGGATTTTTTCCCCCAGATGTGCTAGGGACATGGAAACGGGAAATAAAGGGGAAGAAAGAAAGAGGATGAAGAGAGGTAGGAAAAAAGGTAAAGAGGGAGAGGGTAAGCTGAAGATGCAAGAGAGGAAGGGGAACACAGAAAACGCAAGAAAACATCTCAGTCTCCCTACACACCAGCAGGACGGCAGGGAGAGGGAAAAACAAAAACAAGACAAAACAAATCAAACAATTCAAACTGAGAACTACACAACCACAACCCACAAATAGATATATAAATACAATAACAGCGTCACTGTAAAGCTCATGGTACCAATTATTACAAGATTTAGTAATGGTAACCTCACCCCAAGAATTTATCTGTAAACACTGAAATCCCTACACCCGTGTGTACATGTGTCCGTGTGCGCGTGTGTGTGTGTGTATGAGCATGCTGGTGCATATTAGGTTTCTCGATACGAGTGTTCAATAGCTGATGTGAGGAGCCATCGATCTGTCTCCCAGGAATCGATGCAGACACGAAGGAGATCGGAGCCATAGAAACCCAAAGGACCCCCAGAGCACAGGAGCCCCAGGCAGACAAACGCAGGGCTGACCACACCCCCCAAGAGGGGAAAAGAGGAGAGACCTGGGGAACATCCAGCAGCCGCAATGCAGGGGCCTGGGGGAGCCGCAGCGACGAGCTCACAGGCTCCGCCGGCAACCGGCTACTCCAGGACAGATCCTGCCATAAGCCCGGCGGCCCAGGCCCAGAGGGCATCCCACCCCCCACCAGGGACCCGAGGCGCCAGGGATGAACTGGCATGCCCCCCCAAGCACCAAGCCTCAGACACATAGAGCCACCAATGCACCAGCAGGTAGAGGCATCAGTCATCGGCAAATAGGCCCCTCATTTGGTGGGGGGCCTGAGATGGGCCAGGCCAGAGGCAGCCCAAGACCCAACCTGACAGATACACAGTAACACACAGACACAGTCATACGTTCCCTCTCTCTTAGACACATACACTCTCACCTGCACACCAAGACACACAAGAAAGGACACTGTACACCCACTCAAACTCCCCATACACACTCTATACTCCCAGGTCCAGGTACTGATACCCCAGCAGAGCAACAACCCCCTAGACCCTGGAGGTTGTCCCCCTACCCTCTAGGAGGGAGACAAGCAGACTGCCAAAGCCAACACAGTGGGAAGCAGATCCCGACCAGACAGCATGTTCCTCCTCCAGGACCCCAACCCCTGATGGCCAACAGGGAACAGGGGTGTGGAAAGACCCCTAGCCTCCCTCCTCCCGCTCGAGCATGGCATTGATGTGTGTTGTTACAATGTACATTTAAAACAGAGGGGTGGGATCTGGGGAAGGCAGTCCCACTTCTGTCGGTCTGCCCCAGGAAGTAGCTGACCGCCATCAGTGTGTGAATGACTGACTGAATGTAGCGTGAAGAAGTCCTCTGGTCTAAATGAAGCGCTGTACCAGTACAGACCATTGATCCTTCCATATCTTGAAGAGTTTCTTGGGAAATATATTGAATTTAGACATTTTTTTTTTTACTTTGCTGGAACCATGAAATATTTAGTTTCTTGGTAAGAAATTACAAATATTCCAGTTTGATGAGACCAGACAGTTGAAAAGTTCATTGACACCTGAAAGCACAATGGTTGTGAAAATATGCTGATTACTAAGAGACTATTGGTCACACCCTGCGCTTCATCACTGTGTCGCCACTGAATGGTGTTTAAGGGATACAAAGGCAGGGTGTGAGAAGCCTCTCCTGCATCCCCCAGATAATTACTCTGAATGGATTACAGCACGAAACGGCTGTCCTTCTTTCAAGCTGCCAGGTGGCGTTCATTTTTCTCAAAGCCTCATTGTTTGTCTCTGTGTACAGGGTAGATTTAGTGGGCCCAATAAAGTCCTGTCTTTAATGCAGACATGTTGATGCAGCATCCTGTGATCTGGATACCGTGGATGGACTGCTACACTATTAAACTAAGACAAAACAAAAGATGAAGTGGTGCACTGTGATCGTGCAAGCCTGGAAATCCTCCATAAGCCATTAAAAACTGACCTGCTGGACTTTTTCCAGACAAATCAATCTCCTGCCCATTCAGTCCTCCTTATGTTCACCTCCTTCCCTTGTTCCAAACAGCAGCTGAGTTCATTAACCAGTATTTCCATCCCGGCATTCCCAACGCCATGACAATGCTTTTGTCATGGCGTGATACCTCCCAATGCTAATTCTGATTACAGCTGCACTAAATCAAAACTTAGAGGGCCATATATCCCCAAACATACCCTGAACCTCTCCAAAGGTCCCTTCTAAATCTATGTTAAATTTGTTGCACGGGATTATGGAAGCTTTTTGCACCCTTATCTCTCCATGTGTTGCCTGTTAGCAAACAAATATGTAGAGCCAGAAATCCATAATTTTCCCAGTTGCTTCAAAGACCTAATGCCAGATGACGTAATGCTATTCCTAAAAAAAATAGTTCCATTCCAGCACTTGTAGATCTTATTGAAACCTTTAGAAAAGTATATGGATACAAAATTATTTACTCAAATTCTTCTGTAATGTTACTTAATGAATCAGATAGGATAAAGGGCAACATTCAGGTCTTTCCCTTTAACTCTACAGATAATTTCACATATTTATCTATAAAAAACATTTCCTGAGGTGAACAAGATCTCTCAAATGAACTATGATGATCTGTAGGAAACTAAGACCTCATTTTTAGAACGCTGGACATCATTAGCAACATCAATGATTGGCAGGATGAATGTCCTAAAAATGAACATCCCTCCTAAATCCCTTTATCTTTTCCAAAGTATCCCCCTAGAAAATTGTTCAACAACTTTATTTGGCTAAATAAACGTCCAATATTACGTTTATCCTTAATATATCTACCATATGACAGAGGAGGCCTCCTGTGCACAAATATTCAGTGGTACTACAGGCAACTCAACTGCGGTCCGTTATGTTTTACTTCTTTTCTGAAAACACCCCTTCCTGGATAGGCTTGGAATCCTGCTCGGAGACGACTAGCTTACCACTTAAATTGTTTTTGTATTCAGCGGATCAGAAAACTCTGATGAAAAAAACAGACAACCCCATTATATGATTGGTATTTGGTTTGATAATTGTAAAAATTTGAACAGAAATATTTGAACTTGTAAATATTTGAACATAAATTTATCTTGGTCATGTTTTAGTCCAATTTGGGGTAATGATAATTTCAAATCAGGGAGATGCGATCCAGGATTTCGAGGATGGGTTGAAAAGGGATTAAAGAAAGTACAAGATATGTACAGAAAATATTATGTATTTATGCCCTCTTCAGAAATATCAGCCAAATATAACATCTCACAAACCAATTTTTCAAAAATATCTTCAGATCAGGAATTTTATAGCCTCTTCTCAACACTATTCTATGGATATACCTGTTATTTGTTCATTAGAGATGGCAATTACAGTACAGTGTCAAGGTAAAGGTTTAATTTAATCCCTGTATGATTTACTCATATTCGAGTCTGATGAATCTTCAAATCATAAGTTGAGACTGTGGATGGAAGATATAGGTGATGAAATATAATTATCAATAACAAACCCTGGATCACCATTGACCTGAAGGAACTGCTAAAACAGAAAAAAAAGAGCCTTCAGGGAGGGAGACAGGGAATTACTGAGGAGTATACAGAAGCAACTTAAGGTCAAGATCAGAGGCAGCAAGGAGGAATACAGGAAGAAGCTGGAGAACAAACTACAGAGGAACAATATCTGAGATGTCTGGTCAGGAATGAGAAAGATCACAGGCTTTAAGGACAGGAAGGATTGGATAGATGGAAGTCAGAGCCAATGAACTGAACACATTCTTCAACAGGTTCAGTTCAGGAACTAGCTCAGCATCCCCCTCTCCTGTTCCCAGCCAAACAGACATCCCACCCTCCTCTGATCAACAGCTTTCCTTTTACACCTCGGATGTTTTATCCTTAACCTCAGCCATGGACTCTTCTAATTCCACAAGTTTGACTTCAACCAATTCAGGAAGTGCTGCTACCCCCTTTGCCTCCCCCTCCCACTTCTCTGTGTCCAAAAGTCAGGTGAAGAGGCAGCTGGAGAAACTGAACCAGAACAAGGCTGCAGGTCCAGATGGTGTCAGCCCCAGAGTCCTGAAGGCATGTGCAGAGCAGCTCTGTGGGATTCTGCAGCACCTCTTCAACCTTAGCCTAACCCAGGTGAAGGTTCCAGTGTTGTGGAAGACATCCTGCCTTGTTCCAGTACCAAAGAGAACTCACCCATCAGTCATCAATGACTATAGATCTGTTGCCCTGACATCCCACATCATGAAGGTCCTGGAGAGACTCCTGTTGGCACCCCTGAGTAAGCAAACAAGAACGTATCAGGACCCACTGCAGTTTGCTTATCGCTGTGGAGTTGGAGTTGAGGATGCCATCATCCACCTGCCTCAACCAACCCAAAAAGCTGAATCCAGAGAGCTGGGGGACCGCTTTGTGAGATGGTGTGGAAACAATCGTCTCACCTTGAATGTGAATAAAACAAAGGAGATGATTGAAGATTTCAGAAGAAACAGGGATAAGTCAAACACTGTTTCCATCATGGGAGAAGAAGTGGAGGTGGTTGAGGAGTATAAATACCTCGGAGTTCACCTTGACAACAGACTGGACTGGAGACTGAACAGTGAAACCGTCTACAAGAAGGGACAGAGCAGACTGGACTTCTTGAGGAAGCTTAGGTCCTTCAAGGTTTGCAGCAAGATGCTGCATATTTTCTACAAGTCTGTTGTGGTAATCTCTTCAGCCGTCATCTGTTGGGGTAGCAGCATCAGAGCCAGGGACTTAAAAAGGCTCAACAACCTGATAAAGAAGGTTCTGGTTCAGTTCTGGTTCTGTTCTTGGGACAACTGTGGAACATCTGGAGATGATGATGCAAAGAAGGATTCTTCATAAAATAAAAAAAATGATGGACAACCCTGAGCATCCTCTTCATGAGACAGTCATACAACAACAGAGCGTCTTCAGTCGGAGGCTTCTTCAGTTTCGCTGCAATACAGACCGCTACAGGAAATCCTTCCTGCCCACAGCCATCATCATCTACAACAACTCCTTAAAGAATTAATTATATGAGCTATACCAACACTTAATTTCCCTCTGGGATCAATACAGTATTTTTTAATTTAATTTGAATTTTGAATTGAATTGAATTACAAGACTATAAAGGGTCATGTATGAAAGCCCAGAAACAAACAATTAACAGGAATCTGAAACTCAGTCAATATAAGTGGCTGATGCGAACATATATAACCCCAGTGAAGTTGCACAAGTTTAATGATAACACTCCATTGTTTTTAACTTGTCCTGTTTGGCAGTGTGGAGCTCAGAATTGGTGTCTGAGTACCAAGTAGAAGCCCAACAGATTTACTTTCACAAGTGGAGCAGTGCAGCTTTTGCTATAGTCCTCCACTTGATTTATGTGTGAAAAATCTTTATTATGAATTGCTGGGGGTTTTATTTCCTGATGTTATGGACACGGAGACGGAAAATTAAGGGGAAGAAAGAAAGAAGACGAAGAAAAGAGGTAGGAAACAAAGTCAAGAGAGAGGGTGAGTTGAAAATACAAGAGAGAATTGTGAACAAAGAGAAGAAGAAAACAAGATAACATTCCTGATACATTTATTAAGTGCAATGAAGCCAGATGAACGATATACCAGTGCTTATAGGAATGTTTGAAAGTGAATTCCTTCTGGCAAGATCTTATTATTATGATCGATCAGATATTAGCTAAGAAGTTACTACTAGACCCCAAGCTTTTTCGCCTAGTTATATATCCAACTGTCCCAAAATTACAAAGTAAAGAATCTAGATTTGTAGATTTGTGTATATTATAAGCTAATTGTATAATTTCCCTTAATTGGAAAAATGTTGATGGACCAAGAATTGGAAGGTGGATTAAAGAGATGGCATCAAACATGACAATAGAGAAAATAACATATATTATTAGACAGAAACAAAATGTTTTTCATGACATCTGGATACCTTTTATATGTTTTAGACATGATGCCAGGGTTGTTAACATGCTTAGGGCAGGAGAAGGCTCTGAGAGAGTAGAATGTCCATGTGATGTGATATAATGTCCTGAGAAATGCCCTTGACATAAATCTAAGTCTTACCTGTTATTAATATTTGTTTATTTAATTAAAGTGACTGTGTGCATATATGTGTGTGTGTGTAAATGTATGTGTATCTGTATCCATGGAGACATGCACATACTGTATACCATATCCAGGTGTTTTTTTAATTTTCTAAATGTTGTAATTTATGAAAAAAAAATTATTTTACATTTTTCTTATACTTATTTGGTGTATTTGGAAGTAGGGAATGGGAGGGAGAACACGGAGAAAAGTTTGCTGTGTTGCATGTAAAGGTGAATTGCTGTTTGATTTGATGTAATTGCAAACAAAAACTAATAAATATATTTGTCAGACGGTCATCAGCTCGAGCTACCTCCACCTGTAGCAATTTAGTGCCTTCTCCTCCATCGGTCTATCTGCCACATTTAAGGAGCCTTCACTTACCTACACCCTGCTCAGTCATCTGGGGCCTCATTTATAAAGCCATCGTACGTACAAAAACTGGCGTACGCCAATTATAGTCAACTTTTGGTATTTATAAAAAACAAACTTACTGGGAAAGTTCACTAAATCTACGGCAACTCTGACCCTGGCGTACGCTGGAAATGTGGAGGAACGGGAAACTGCGACACCAACGGCAGAAGAATGAAACTAAAGAAATGATGAGAAATGGGAGATATTTGGGCAAATTCACACATTACCGTTCACATAAACTGTTATATATTAAAGTAGTTTGCAAAAATGAATAAAGAGGCATGTTTGATATCGGGTGCTGGGAGTGCATTTGTGGAAAACTGCTAGTCAATTAGTTTATAATCAAAATATTTCCATCACCTGTAGCTGTTCGGGCAATTTAGTGATGGTTGAATATAAAAAGTACATGAGCCAATGCGAAAAAACGCACAATGGCTCATCTGGCACTGCTGGAGGATATGGCGCAAGGACGTCTCCGGACTGAGCGGGTCTTTAGAGACCATCAGGATTTACTAGCCCATGATGATGAATGGCTCATGAGCCGGTTCCGATATCCCGATGCCCTGCTTTTGGAGCTTCTTCATTTTTTAGGCCCGGCTCTGCAAAGGCGCACGGCGAGGAACCACGCTGTCCCAGTCCCTCTCCAAGTACTGACCACCCTCGGTTTCCTGGCAACCGTGACCTTCCAGAGGGAGGTGGCAGACAGGTCGGGAATCTCACAGCCAACCTTCAGCCGCATCATGCCGGACGTGTTGGATGGCATAATTCGTCTGTCACAGAGGTACATCAAATTCCCGTACACTGTGGGTGAACAGGCCAACATAAAAAGGCAATTTGCAGCAATGTCTGATTTCCCCAATGTAATCGGTAGTATTTACTACACCCATGTTCCAATAAGGGCACCAAGTGAGAAGGAATATGCTTTCATAAACCGAAAGCGTTTTCATTCTCTAAACGTGCAAATAATATGTGATGCAAAGATGTTGCTCACTAATGTAGTGGCTCGCTGGCCTTGGTCTACCCATGACTCATTCATTTTGAGACACAGCAGTGTGGGGCGCAGACTTGAGGCTGGAGCTCTGAAGGATGGCTGGCTTTTAGGTAAGGCTCGTTAATTAAATATCTATCCACACTACATTGCCTAACACATTCCTTAAGCTTACAGGGGACAGTGGATATCCCCTCCAAACGTGGCTGCTCACTCCCTTCCTCAACCCTCGGAGCGCAGAGGAACAATTGTATAATGTGCGCCACAGCCAGACGCGGGCTGTCGTGGAGCGGGCCATCGGGCTGCTGAAGGGCAGGCGGTGATGCCTTGTTGCCACAGGAGGAGCCTGTGTTACACACCTGCAAAGGTGTGTAAGATTGTTTGGGCATGTGCTGTGCTGCACAACATGGCACTGACCCAGAACGTGCCACCACCGGAGCCAATTATTGTCCCGGAGATCGAGCCCCAGCGTCCCTTGTTAGAGCCACAGGATGATGCTCTACACCAGCGTCTTGAAGTGATGCGACGCTTATGATAAAAAAGGGAAATGAGGTACAGCACAATTAAATATTTTTATTAGCAAGGGTTTTCAGTGACTCGGAGATATCTACGAGAGCAGACTTTATCTCCCTCAGCTCTTTCGCGACCTCATGGATGGGACTAATCGTGTCCCTCTGCCCCTGCAGGACCTCTTCCGTCAGGACACGGCTACGGGGAGGCACACGAGGAGCTGTGTCACTGGCCTTCCCAACCTCAGCTGCACCTCTGACCCAGCTGGAACATCCAGGAAGTATAAAAAGACATAATATTGCACAGTGAATAAAATGGTGTCACATCATTTGTGTCTACACGTTCATTCTAAATGTCTAAATTAATTACCTGCATCATCCAGAGCCTCTGGCGTGTGTGGTTCAGGTAAGGACACCGGCGTGTCCGTGTCCCCCTCCGCCTCCGTCACCACACCACTCAGGAGGGACTCTCCTACAGTGGCTTGCAAAAGTATTCGGCCCCCTTGAACTTTTCCACATTTTGTCACATTACAGCCACAAACATGAATCAATTTTATTGGAATTCCAGGTGAAAGACCAAAACAAAGTGGTGTACACGTGAGAAGTGGAACGAAAATCATACATGATTCCAAACATTTTTTGCAAATCAATAACTGAAAAGTGGGGTGTGCATAATTATTCAGCCCCCTTTGGTCTGAGTCAGTCAGTTGCCCATAGACATTGTCTGATGAGTGCTAATGACTAAATAGAGTACACCTGTGTGTAATCTAGTGTCAGTACAAATACAGCTGCCCTGTGACGGCCTCAGAGGTTGTCTAAGAGAATGTTGGGAGCAACAACACCATGAAGTCCAAAGAACACACCAGACAGGTCAGGGATAAAGTTACTGAGAAATTTAAAGCAGGCTTAGGCTACAAAAAGATTTCCCAAGCCTTGAACATCCCACGGAGCGCTGTTCAAGCGATCATTCAGAAATGGAAGGAGTATGGCACAACTCTAAACCTACCAAGACAAGGCCGTCCACCTAAACTCACAGGCCGAAGAGGCCCATGGTGACTCTGGACAAGCTACAAAGATCTACAGCTCAGGTGGGGGAATCTGTCCATAGGACAACTATTAGTCGTGCGCTGCACAAAGTTGGCCTTTATGGAAGAGTGGCAAGAAGAAAGCCATTGTTAAAGGAAAACCATGAGAAGTCCTGTTTGCAGTTTGCCACAAGCCATGTGGGGGACACAGCAAACATGTGGAAGAAGGTGCTCTGGTCAGATGAGACCAAAATTGAACTTTTTGGCCAAAATGGAAAACGCTATGTGTGGCGGAAAACTAACACTGCACATCACTCTGAACACACCATCCCCACTGTCAAATATGGTGGTGGCAGCATCTTGCTCTGGGGGTGCTTCTCTTCAGCAGGGACAGGGAAGCTGGTCAGAGTTGATGGGAAGATGGATGGAGCCAAATACAGGGCAATCTTGGAAGAAAACCTCTTGGAGTCTGTAAAAGACTTGAGACTGGGGCGGAGGTTCACCTTCCAGCAGGACAACGACCCTAAACATAATTCAATTCAATTCAATTCAATTCAATTCAAAATTACTTTATTAATCCCAAAGGGAAATTAAATGTTGTTGTAACTCATTATGCAAGTTCCTTCAAAGATTTGTTGTAGATGCTGATGGCTGTGGGTAGGGATGATCTCCTGTAGCAGTCTGCAGATCTGAAGAAGCCTCTGACTGAAGACACTCTGTAGTTGTATGACAGTCTGATGTAGAGGATGCTCTGGATCTATGGCATCTTCTTTTCAACTCATCAGGGTTTTGTGGCTGTAGTTGAGGTCTTATTTGAGCTTTTGTGATGTTAATCAGCTGCTGCCAGCTGTGAACCACCTTGTTGCCATGGTTATGCATCATAACAAATGTCCAAAAATAAAAAGTATCAGCAAAAATCCTTCCAGCTGCACAGCATTCAAAACCAGAGAGAACAGTTGTCCACAAAACAATGTTTCTACCAGAAATGGAAGAATTAAAGTTTTAAAAAAGAAAAAAATATGAACCAAAGTAACAGAGCTACTCCAACATGCTGCCACCTTGAGCGGCGCAATTCCGGA
The DNA here is from genome assembly GCA_963556495.2 of Valencia hispanica. Taxonomy (NCBI): domain Eukaryota; kingdom Metazoa; phylum Chordata; class Actinopteri; order Cyprinodontiformes; family Valenciidae; genus Valencia; species Valencia hispanica. Next base: position 1,036,774 of record OY747723.1, on the reverse strand, counting down.
ATATAGAGCCAGGGCAACAATGGAATGGTTTAAAACAAAACATATCCATGTGTTAGAATGGCCCAGTCAAAGTCCAGATCTAAATCCAATCGAGAATCTGTGGCAAGATCTGAAAACTGCTGTTCACAAACGCTGTCCATTTAATCTGACTGAGCTGGAGCTGTTTTGCAAAGAAGAATGGGCAAGAATTTCAGTCTGTAGATGTGCAAAGCTGGTAGAGACATAACCTAAAAGACTGGCAGCTGGAATTGCAGCAAAAGGTGGTTCTACAAAGTATTGACTCAGGGGGCTGAATAATTACACACATCCCACTTTTCAGTTATTTATTTGTAAAAAATGTTTGGAATCATGTTTGATTTTCGTTCCACTTCTCACATGTACACCACTTTGTATTGGTTTTTCACGTGAAATTCCAATAAAATTGATTCACGTTTGTGGCTGTAATGTGACAAAATGTGGAAAAGTTCAAGGGGGCCGAATACTTTTGCAACCCACTGTATGATGCCTGCCAGCTTCTCTTCCATGGGGGTGAGCTGGGGCATCCCCCTTCCTCCTCCTGTGGCATCCCCCTTCCTCCTCCTGTGGCAGTTGAATGTCTCCTGTGGAGAGCGAGCCGCTTTTTGGCGTCCACTTTGATGTCGGACCACTTTTTATTTTATTTCGGGCACAGTCCGTTGCTCCGATGAAACGGAGTTGACAGCATCCGCCACCTGTTGCCACTCTTCTGCCTTTCTGGCATTTGTGATGCCCTGCCTGTGCCCACCAAATAATATCTTTTGCGATCTGTCGACGCTGTCGACCAATACATCCACCTCGCACTCAGTAAAGTTACGCTTTTTTGCTTTTCTCCTCTCTTGAGCCATCATGGAAATCAAATTATGAATATTTATCAGAGGCGTCCGCCTGACCTTTTATAGTCATCATATGGGCGGGGAAAGGTGTTCCCCCAGCTGCGCCAACTTTAGAGTTGATTCTGATTTATAAACGGAAGCAGGTGTAGGACGTGCATGCGCACTGTTTTATAAATCGGAAAGTTTTTGTGCGTCGCACTTCCATTTTTGCGTACGTACAATTGCCAGTATTGTGCTTTCCTAATGTTTTATAAATGAGGCCCCAGGTCCTCCAGCCCTGAACTTCTCCTGCGACACGGATCCTGTGTTGACGCTCCAGACTAATCCTGTCTTGTCTCTTCCAGACAGATCAGCCCTCTCGGCTCGAACCAGCCTGCATCATGTTCATCTCCTCTGCATTTGAGTGCTTCCCTAGTAAAACAGCCAACAAACATCATCCTCTGGTCTGTGTTTCCAGATAATATTCATTAAAAATGAGCTGATGTCAATGTGCTAATGTTGAGGTAGATGTCCAACAGATTTGAGACTTGTGGGATTTTTTACCAATCAACAACATAATTAGGAGATGCTTGTTTAATATAATATCTTTCATCTTTACATAAATAGCCTAGAAGCAGAAAATTCCTGGACCATTTCCAGTTGTTGATTTGGTAAAACGTAACTTTAAATTTTCCAGGAGAGTTTTTCTCTTGTTTTTGTCAGCAGTTTAGTATTTTGTCTCACAGCAGTACCTCTGAGACTGTCATGTTGATCTAGTCTGTCCTGTGTTCATCTATTCCTGTGTGGTTTGGATCATCTACACAACAGGACCGGTCCATACTGCAAGGAACCATCAGGTCTGCAGAGAGGCTAATCAGGGCTGACCTTCCCTGCATCCAGGACTTGTACAGGTCTAAGGTCAGGAAAAAGGCAGCAAACATCTGTGCAGACCCCACACATCCAGGACACAAACCGTTTAGACTTTTACCTTCAGGGGGGTACCAGAGAGAATTTTTCTAATCCCAGACTGTCTCTTTGATGAGCATTTAACTGTCAAAGAGCCTAGACAGATACCAGGCATCTTCTTCTCTTTGGGCTTTTCCCTTCAGGGGTCACAACAGCCAATCATCTGTCTCCGTTAAGTCCTATCCTCTGCATCCTCTGCCCTCACACTAGCTAACTTAATGTCCTCTTTCATCCATAAATTTCCTTTTTGGTCTTCCACTCTACCTTCTGCCTGATGGGTCCAACCTTAGCATCTTTCTACCGAGAGAATCATTGTCTCTCCTCTGAACATGTCCAAACCATCAGTCTGACTCAGTCTCCAAAACATCTAACATGAGGTGTCCCTCTGATGTACTCGTTCCTGATCCTATCCATTCTTGTCACTCCCAAAGAGAATCTCAACATCTTGAGTTCTGCCATCTCCAGTTCTGCCAAATCCTACCTATAGAGTTGACCCCCATGGGTTAGAGACCACAGCCGTCCTCTAATAGCTAAAATGCATGTATAATTTTGACCCCCTCTAAAAATGCTTTTAACTGCCTACTTTGATAATTCAATTGCCAGTTATATCTCCATCCATCCATCCATGGATGTGTTCCAACTATAGGGGAATCACACCTCTGAGCCTACCTGATAAGGTCTATTCAGGGGTTCGAGAGAGGAGGGATAGTTGAACCTCAGATCCAGGAGGAACAATAGGGTTTTCATCCTGGCCGTGGAACACTGGACCAGCTCTACACCCTCAGCAGGGTCCTGGAGGGCGCATGGGAGTTTGCCCAACCAGTCTACATGAATTTTGTTGATTTGGAGAAGGCATTCGACCGTGTCCCTTGAGGAATCCTGTAGTGGGTACTCTGGGAATATGGGGTACCAGGCCCCTTGATACAGGCCGTTAGGTCCCTATGAGACCTGTGTTAGAGATTGGTTTGCATTGCCCGCAGCAAAGCATAGTTTATACTTCTCCGTCAGCAAGTTTGCACTCACACTCGTATTGACGGAGAGGTTTTCCTTCTATACTTCTCCGTTGGTGTGAAGCAGTTCTCCTCCAGGAAACCAGGATGTGCAGACCTTTTCTGGCAGGTCTGCCGACCATTGCAGTGATGTATCTGGTCGACGACAGTTTATTTACTTCAGCTTTTAAACACACATTCACTCAAGGAGCAATGGCCGACGGAGAGCGAGTTTTGACTGAACTGGAAAGCTTTTTACTAGAAGTACAGCTCATAGAATCCTCTAAAAATGCATGTAAACAAACAAACACAGCGGTCTGTTTTTTTGTTCTATACAACTCCTGGTGTTCAAAGTCACCAAAAGACCATATTAGTGACCATAATCTGCATTGACTACTAATTACATCGACTGTAGAGAAGCATTTTGAACTGACCAATCACAGACGTGTACTCTCTGTTGCGTTTGACAGATAGGCTCAACTCTGTGCGTTCCTGTGTGAGTGACAGAGAGCCCTTGTGTTGATGGATGATGGCACTGCTTGTCTCCGCATCTCCACATATGGAGAAATATAAACTAGGCTTATGTCGCTCTCGTTTCCGGTGGGAGTTGGACTCCGCGAAGGTTGCTCTTTGTCCATAACCTTTTTGGAAAGGATTTCCAGGTGCAGCCAAGGCATTGAGGGGATCCGTTTTGGTGGCCTCAGGATTGGGTCTCTGCTTTTTGCAGATGATATGGTCCTGTTGGCTTCCTTAAAACATTATCTACAGCTTTCGCTGGAGTGGTTCGCAGCTGAGTGTGAATCGGCTGGGATGAGAATCCGCACTTCCAAATCTGAGACCATGGTATTGAGCCAGAAAGCAGTAGAGTGCCTTCTCCTGGTTGGGGAAAAGGTCCTGCCCCAAGTGAAGGAGTTTAAGTATCTGGAGGTTTTGTTCACGAATAAGGGAAAAATGGAATGTGAGATGCGTACATGTGAATGTGATTGGTGCGGTGTCTGCAATTATGTGGGCGAGAGAGCTGAGCCAAAATGTGAATTCTTACCCTTATCTATGGTCATGAGCTCTAGGTGTCCCTCTGGACACCCTCGGCGGAGTCAGGAGCCCGAGGTGTACCCGCCTGGACACCCTCAGTGGAGATAGGAACCCGAGGCGTGCCTGTCTGGACACCCTCGGTGGAGGCGAGAGTCAGGGGCATGTCCTTTTGGACACCCCCTGAGGAGAAGAGAGTCAGAGGCGTGTCCTCCTGAACACCCCCTGTGGAAACAGGAACCGGAGGTGTGTCCTCCTGAACACCCCCTGCGGAAAAAGTAACCGGAGGCGTGTCCTTCTGAACACCCCCTGTGGAAACAGGAACCAGAGGCGTGTCCTCCTGAACACCCCCTGTGGAGACAGGAACCAGAGGCGTGTCCTCCAGGACACCCCCTGTGGAGACAAGAACCAGAGGCGTGTCTTCCAGGACACCCTTACCGGAGACAGGAACCAGAGGTGTGTCCTCCAGGACACCCCCTGCGGAGACAGAAGCAGGATTGTGGCGTCTGCTCCAGAGAGAATCATTGTACACCTCAAACAAAGTTTCCAACATGCCGGGGTCATCCCTAAATTGGGTGAAGATCGAAGAGAGTAAACTCCTCCTCAGACGTCGCGCTCCAAGGAGGAGCGGAAGGCGGGGCTTGAGGCTGGCTGGGAGCCGGGACCGGAGACTGGTCCCGCCGGCTTTGAGCAGGGAGCGGACCCCGGAAACGCGGGTGCAGGCAGGTAGTGTCTGCAGCCATCTTGCAGCTCCATGGAACCGGGACAGGAGCTTGGGCAGTCTGGAGGCTGTGGTGCTTGGCGGTGTCTGGGGAGACGCCCTCCAGGCCCTCCTGGAATGGGATAGGAGCAGCCCAAGGACATCGACGACGGGCAGTGGCTTGAGGATTGAAGAGGGACCGACCACCTCGTACCTCCATGGCCCTACACTGGGAGGACAGTAGGCCAGACGGGTGTCGACAAAAGGTGAGTCCTCCACCAAGCCTTGGCTGCAGCACCAATCGACCAGTTCCCTCAACTCCTCCTCAGTATGTTCGTACTCCGCTAGGTTCAGTTGGTTAGGCCGTTCTGTCATGAGTTGCGGGAAAAAGGACCAAAATGCGGAGTGGCGTTTAGCGCGACGAGCGCTCATATTTAATAGAAGTCCAGAAGGTCAGACTCAGGCACAAACACTAGACAAAGACAGACTAGGGAATTTGAGACGACAACTTGACAAGGACTGGGAAACACAACTGGGCTTAAAATGGCTGAGGGAACGAAGGGAGACTGATTAGAGAGATGAGAAACACCTGGAGATAATAGGACACACTGACATTAAAGGAAACAGGGAGTGACAGGGACAGGGAGAAAGTCACACCATGACAGTTTTCTTTCTTTTTAATATTCTTTTAAATAAATGCTATTCTTAGACAATTTTTAATTCAGTCCTAAACCTTGTAACATGTTATCCTTTTGTTGCATTGCTCTATTTTGTTTTACTGTGTCCTTGACTGTTAAGCACTTTGGTCAGCCATATGGATGTGTTTTAAAGTGCTATATAAATAAAGGTGGTATGTTATGGTATGGTTGGCCTGCGAACGCCTTGGGAATCCCCCTGAGGAGTTGGACCAGGTGGCTGGAGAGAGGGAAGTCTGGGTCTCTCTGCCTAAGCTGCTGCCCCCACAACCCGACCCCAGATAAGTGGAGGGAGGGAGGATGGATGGATGGATGGATGGATGGCCAATCGATGCCAAAAAAAATAAATGGCACTCCTGGATTGGCTGCTTTGCAAATGTCAGCCTATAGCATGTCAAGTAGCATAGCTATGAGGTGTTTCAGCTTCCTTAGATCCCAACAACGCCAACACTCAAAGCTACAGAATACAGTCAGTCCAACAACTACACTATAAAATAATTTAATCATAGTACATAAATAAATAGACCATGAGTAATAAAACATGTTAATCATCTGAGGTTAAAACTTCTGGGTTCTTCTGTGACCTCCTAGTTGAGTCGTTGATGTGTTTTAGAGTAATTTTGGTAGGCTGACCACTCCTGGATAAGTTGACCCAATGGTTTATTTGTTTCCCTGAAGAGTCCAGTTTAAGGAATTATTGATTAGATCCATCTCATAAAAACCATGAGAAATGAATGGCCAACCTGTTTTTGACAAACCTTTCATAAGGCTTTACCCATATTTTATTAACAGTATCTTCAATATTCGTATTAAAACAGCTTTTCAAATGAAAAGAAAGATACTCTCTCTGTTTCCTCACTACCTTAAAGACAAGTCGATGTGACCAGACCTGTTCCAGTTACATTAAAAAGGAAAGACAGGATCTTTTTTGTCAATCATCGACAAAAGATCTCAAAATGGCCTCGGTAAATTGAGTTTGTTGTACATCCAAGTACCTGCCAGATTTAATATTGAATGGATGGTCCAAAATGGATTTTTGATCCTCGGAAAATGAGAGGAGATGCCTGTTACAACAAAAACTGATTGTAAAAAAAAGGGATACTAATAGTAAAAAGAAATCTATACTCCTCTCAAAATCCTGCTTCTGGGTGCAGAATATATTATTCTCTCCCCTTGTCTGTCTCTTTGGCTTTTACGAGTTGTTTTCATGTAAAGAAAAACCTATAGGCTTGACCTCCACCGTCAGTTTGCCTTTAGCGATCCACAGATTGCAGGTTTTCGATGTTCAGTCCTCGGGGAGGGATCTGAGTCAAAATCCTATAAATATTTCAAGACTGTTTCTTGCTTGGTAAACCTCTTAGTAACACACTTGGTTCTGTTGGCAAGCAACTCCTGCCTCTTTATGCTTGCCACCAACTTGTCATCAGTTTAAATTCAGCCTACAGTTGCCTAAAAAGAGAAGCAGGAATTGCAAGTTTGAACTATTTTGCCAACAATCAGAGCCCCACGCTTGGCAAATAACATCTAGTCTAAGGAGGAAAACACATATTAGAAGGAGCTTAAGAGAGGATTTTATTAAACACTGGAGTGTTGGGAGTCTTTACAGATACGTCTCAACATCTGGTCGCCATCTGAGACAAGCTGGAGCGAGGCCAGAAATACTCTAAAAAATTAAAAATGCTTCATTAGGAGGGAATTCTCACTTCCTAAGAACTAAAACAATACCACAAGTGGAGTTAGACTAAGCTCACTTAGATGGACAAATACAGCTGAACTGCTCAGAATCCCAGTTTGCGAATAAGATCTGCTTTAATGATGATGAAACGCCATTTTCAGCCTTCTCCTATAAATAAAAAAGTCTGAGCTGTTTGCAATAATCTGATTTACACAACAAAACATTGTCCTTGAATTTCTGAACAGTGTTGTATTAGCACAACATGTATAGTATTATTGGCATAACAATATGTGCTGTCATTATGGAAACAGGAGAGATACACGCACAGTCAGGTGTTAGCAATGCTGTAATCTACATGAAGATGGGACGATATTCCTCTACATTTTTACACATCTTATTCAATCAAAAATATCTTGCAGAAGGTGAATTTTTGTTTGCATGCACTTTGTAAATTTGACAGACAACATGGGGTCAAAACAGGATCAGCTAAAAGTGAACGAAAAAACTGATTGTAAACTTAAAAAATAGATATTGTAAATTTGAAACAAAAAGTCAATTTGAAACAAAAATAATATTTTATATTCAAAAATATTATTGAAAACTTGAATAAAAAAGCCTCGGCTAATCTGTATTTAGGTAATCATTTTTCCTTTGTTTATTGGTTAATTCTGCGGTTTTGTATTTTCAAAATGTCTGACAGTTTTTACGTTTCTCTTCACCTTCGCTCTCAGTTTACAATTTCAATTCAGACATTTTGTTTTCAGAGTTGAACCTAATTTTACGTGGGGGCGGGGCTTAGAGTCCATTGGCTACCGAGGACATGATTGCATCAGGTGATGAACAGCTGCTGTTGTTGTTGTTGCTATGGCAACAATTATATCATCCTGCCTCTGATGTGGTGAACCAAACGTTGAGATGGTGAACAGTCGGTCATCTGTGGTAGGTTTAATTTTGTGTTCATGTATGCAAGTTATGTTTCCGTTTCAGTTATTCAGCCTGACTGAGCAGAAGCTGCTTCAAGTTTACAAGTGTTTTGAGATAACATCTGTTGTGAATCGGCGCTATATAAATAAACTGAATTGAAAAATTTAATTGGATCAGGACCCATTATTTGATAAGAAAATGTAAAGTTACTGGTCTTGAGAGGATCTCCAGGAGTTCAGCTGAATCTAAAAATTAATACCAAATACATGTTTTGGCATCATTCTAACAAAAAATAAAACATGTTGTTTTAAACAGATAAAAATGTTTCCTGTATAGCTCTGTTTCAGCTTCCAACATTTAGATCACAAATTTGCTGTTATGAGGGCTCAACACAAAACATCAAGTAATTATGAGGGAAAAATTACTAAGGCGAGGCCAGACATAATCGATAGGCCATCAGACAGATGGGTCACAGGGCAAATGTGAGGGGTCAAGGTTCAATTCTTTAAATTTGTGTGTTGCTGTTCCTCTGGAGAGGCAGGATGCTGATTCATATCTAGCAAGGGGGTGGACACTGTGGTGGAGTCCAGCTGTAGAGGCGTGATCTGCTCTCCTCAGGGCGCCGACTATTGATCTGGATGTTTGTAGCCCCAAGGAGAGGCAATCCAAACAGCTGGGACAACACTCGAGGTCCCTCTTCAACACACCTGAGGAGTGATGCACTGAAACAGATTTTATCCAGTGCATAAAACGGGTTGTTTAATTTCCTCTCTGAGTGATTTCTCTTTGTACAGCTTGGATTTTGCTGTGCAGAAAAAGCTTGAATAAGTCAGGGAATTTTAGAAATGAGGCAATTAATGACTTCAATTTTACTTTAAAATATTCAAAATGGCTAATTTATTTCAGGTGTTGAAGTAATTGAGCTGACAACAGCATAAAGAAACATGTAATTTGCAATACATTAGAGCTGGTTTGGAGTGCTTCTGGCAATTTTAGGTTTTAGTTCTTAAATTTCCATGAATCGTGAGCATTAATCCCTGATTTCCAATGCTGATATTCCTTCATTCAGATGGCCAAATTGTGACTTCGTGACACCATTATCCTAATTGATGTTTCTGAGCAATCAGCTGCCCACCTGTGTGTGTATAAGCTGCTGGCTGGTCATCGTTACCCAGTGGAAGACTAAATTCTGTTTGCAGACTCTCTCCTCTGAAACTGGGAGGATCACACAAGGAAAATATTCAGGTCTAAAGTTTATGATAGCTTTAACAATCCAAGCTTAATGACCTTTCACCTTAATGACCAGCCTAAAAGAATATGAGCTGATGTGGTAAAGCCCACATTGGTTCTTAGCTTCTGTCAAATACACCAAATCAACCAGGCATTCTGAGGTGAGCTGGCGCTGTTCTACAGATGCCTGTGGCTTCACCAAATGATCCAGAAAGCTTCTGTTGTAAAAGTGGACTGCCTGCAATGCCTCAAAGGAAGAGGTACCGTCCATCATCAGCCGCCCCCTGTGCAAGACCACACCCCCAACTCTTACTCCTGCCTACACCCGTCGTCATCCTCTCTGGCTGGGCTCTGTCCATGAAATATGTGCAACTTTCCACTGAAATTAGAGGGCCCTGAACCATGAAAGGCACCACAGGTATTGGGGTGCAGGCGCACTGTGGCGGCTTCTCTACTCGCCTGGCCTCTGTGTTATGACGCTCCGACTGCGGAGAGACACACAAGCACTCATCTGTAACATATTAAAACCTGGGGAAATAAATTACCTCACTGCTCTGAATTATGAGTTGTGTCTCAGGAGCTCAAAACACTTTATAACTTGGAAATCTTCTTTGGAATATGGTGAACACCATCATGTTGTTGTTTTCCTCCTCTGGACTCTGTCATATTGTTATTAATTACTAGGCTTCTCTTTAAATTAGGGCCGGGTAATTATTTTTCCTAAAGGGCCACATAAGCAAATGGACTGTTTCCAAGGGCCGCACCATGAGTTGGGCTCAATTTCCCAAGAATTCAATTCAATTCCAAAAGTACTTTATTGATCCCAGAGGAATATATATATATATATATATATATATATATATATATATATATATAAGTTGTAAATATAAGTTTTATCTTCCAGACATTGCAGCTGAATAATGAAATGTCACCAACTGATCTGACACCTGAAAGTTTATGTTTCACCTCAACGACTTGGTTGAATTTGTGCCCCAAACATGTCCACATCTGCAAATTAGTAGCTTTACAGTATGGAAAGATGTATTCTTCTAAAAATAAACCATGAAAGGTTTTGAAAAAATTCAACACTAGGAAAAAGCAACCAATCTGCAGGGGTAGCATATTCAAACTGTGGATGGCACAAAACAAGCTAAACAACACAAATTGTTCCATCATATTCAATCTACACCCTGCCCACATTTCATGCCGTTTGCATCACAGCGGCCAAAGTTACAGAAGAATACAATAAAATATAGATTCAGGGACCTCGATTATGTTTTACCAATTGTCCCAGATAAAGCAGCTCCAGTAGTTCATCTTGTATTTAGTATCAATGTTAAAATTCAAGAGGAAATTCTGGAGAAAAGCTATGACTTTGTATTCCAAAAAATGAATGCATCACACTAATTAACGTTTGAAAGTAAATACTGAAATCCTTCTGCCTTTTTGAAACCAACACTTCTCAGAGACGCGTTTCTCTGTTATTGGTGCAGAACTTGGTGTGCCAGTGTAGAAAACAAAAGATAATGCTTAAAAAAAATAAAAGCTCTTGGATTAATGGAAAAAATTAAGAAAACAAACTGCCCTTATAGAGACTGTTGACAGGAAAATTAATTAATTTTGGGATTCAAACTACAGCAAAACTGTGGGTTTAGAGCTTCAAAGTAACTCATGTAGAAATAAGTCCATAATGCATCTATCTGTATTTATAATTTACACCTACAGTAGTCTAAACAGATAGAAATACATTCTATATGTTTAGACCAGGGTTCTCCAACATGCGGCTCCGGAGCTGCAAGTGGCCCTTTAGACCTTCCACAGTGGCTCCTAATAACTTATACTAATATTTTTAAATATAGATATAATAACAAATTCAAGTTTTAACAGTTTGTTCATGAAACAATTGCATTTAATTTCCACAAAGAATGACACTAAAAGTAATATTTTTGGATCTATTTTTGTCATTCAAATGGAATCTGTGCTTTTTCTTACATCATTTTCCACAGAATAAAATGCACCCATCCTCTTTTTGCTCATTTTTTATGTTTGTCTTTATTTTAAATCCTAAAAATAGAAACAAGTTTTTTTTTTTGCCAGACTGAGAGTAAAACTACTTTTTAAGTTGTAAAGGTTGCAGACCGCTGGTTTAAATCAATCAAAACGTCCTGCTCTAAGACTGGTCTCAGCTTACTGTGAGAATGAAAAATTCATATGGTCTGTAAACAAAGCAAAAACTACCAGAAAGCCAAATCAAAACACAAATACATCTTCATTGTTTAGTATTATACACTAATATTGGGTCTTTTTCCAGTGGTAATATCACATCAGGGTGGAAAACATGACCAGAATAGTGGTGAAAATAGTGAGTTGTTTATATATTTGAACTTACACTATACTAGTGGAAAGACATATTTATTAATTAAATTGTCTTTAAACATTCGAGCTCTACGGGCCAGATGCCTCATCGACATAATCTAAGACCAAGTTCAGTTCATTTCCATCTGCTGCTCAGTCCCAGCTAATCAGGTTTAAAGCTGCTATAACGCATCCGCAGAACAAGTTAGCTTAAAACATAAACAGTCACAGAACTCTCACCCCTCCCGTCAGCTATCATCCCTAGGCCACGCCCCCCTGATTTGGGAATGCATATTGCCACAGTAAACGAGAGAGAACAAAATATCAGTTGCAGGTTGGTCACTAGTTTCTAGTTTTCTGCGGCTTCAAATGACGTTTTTCTTTTTGGGACTCTGGTAGTTTGCCCCCCCTGAGGCTATATCAGTGATTATCAGCAGCAGGAAACATAAACCGTTAACCACACACTCTCATATTAAACAAAATCTCAAATTGGTAACCTGTCAGAAGGTTCAGCTGCCCATCATCACAATACTTAAGTTAGCTTTATTAAACATTAGATCTCTATCCGGGAATTCTTTTCTTATCAATGACTTCATCACTGAGCATAATTTACACGCCCTTTTTTTATCAGAAACTTGGCTAGATGAAAATAACGAAACAACTTAATTAATAGAATCTAGTCCTCCAAATTACAATTTCTTAAGCGAGAGCAGAAAGCACAGACGAGGTGGAGGTGTAGCCACCATCTTTCACAACTCAATGAACTTTAAAAAGGTAACTCTGGGCACGTTTGATTCTTTTGAATACCTAGCCACCCAGATAAATGAGCCTAACAAAGCTTTATTTCCAAGTTTATATAAACCACCAAAACTTAACTCTAACTTCTTTAATGATTTCAATGAACTTCTTTCTGTAATATGTATCGACTATGACCAACTAATCATTGTGGGGGACTTTAACATCCATACCGACAACCCCCAAGATAGACAAGCAAAAACATTAGATGATACTCTCCACAACTTCGGCCTGATCCAGCATGTCAAACAACCAACACACAATAAAGGACACACTCTGGACTTATTTATCAGCAAAGGTTTCAATTCAATTCAATTCAATTCAGTTTATTTATATAGCGCCAATTCACAACAGATGTCATCTCAAGGCACTTAACAAGAAGTCATTTCAATACATTTCTACAAACATTCCAATCAGTTGAAAAGTTTCCTATTTAAGGAATCCCAGCAGATTGCGTCAGTCATTGGTGTGAGGTTGGGCCCCGTTGATGCAGACTTTCCAACCACAGCAATCCTTCAGCAATCCCTCATACTGAGCAAGCATGTAGCGACGGTGGAGAGGAAAAACTCCCCTTTAACAGGAAGAAACCTCCAACAGAACCAGCCTCAGTAGGAGCGGCCATCTGCCACGACCGTCTGGGGGTTTGAGAAGACAGAGCAGAGACACAGAAGGAACAGAAGATCTGATATAAGAGAACTTTCTATGTTACAGAAAGTAAAAAGTTGATAACAGGACACAGTGGATGTTCAGTTACTGGGAGCATCATCCCAGTCGATGCCCCCCGTCCAACAGGGCATTGCAGCCAAGCAGGATACCAGACCAGGTATATCTTCTATGGAGAGAAAAACACTGAGAGAAAACAAAGTTAACAGTCGAAATAACAGAATGTACTGTAATACAACTGGAGAGTCGTAGGAGAAAAGGAAGTAGCAGAGTGAAGAAAATTGGTAAGTCTGTCCTCCAGCAGTCTAAGCCTATAGCATCATAACTACAGAGATAGCTCAGGATGACCTTAGCCACTCTAACTATAAGCTTTATCAAAAAGGAAAGTTTTAAGCCTGGCCTTAAAAGTAAACAGAGTGTCTGCCTCACGGACTAAAGCTGGGAGCTGGTTCCACAGGAGAGGATCCTGATAACTAAAAGATCTGCCTCCCATTCTACTTTTAGAAATCCTAGGAACTACAAGTAAACCTGCAATCTGAGAGCGAAGTGCTCTGTTTGGAACATATGGAACAATTAGATCTCTGATGTATGATGGAGCTTGATTATTAAGGGCTTTGTAGGTAAGAAGAAGGATCTTAAATTCTATTCTGGATTTAACAGGGAGCCAATGAAGGTAAGCTAAAACAGGAGAAATGTGATCTCTCTTTTTAATATTAATCAGAACTCTTACTGCCGCATTTTGGATCAACTGAAGGCTTTTAATGGCATTTTGTGGACTACCTGATAGTAAAGAATTCCAGTAGTCCAGCCTTGAGGTAACAAATGCATGGACTAGTTTCTCAGCATCACTCCTGGACAGGATGTTTCTCATTTTAGCAATATTCCGGAGGTGAAAGAAAGAAATCCTAGAAACCTGTTTAATATGGGATTTAAATGTCAAGTCTCGGTCAAAAACAATGCCGAGGTTCTTTACGTTATTACTGGGGGCCAATTTAATGCCATCCAGATGAAGTGTTTGACTAATCAGTTTCTGTTTAAGAACTTCTGGTCCAAAGACAGCAACTTCTGTTTTTTCAGAATTTAAAAGCAAAAGGTTTAGGGTCATCCATGTTTTTGTCTTCCTGACATGCCTGTAATCTACCTAACTGACTGGGTTCATCAGGATTTATGGATAAATATAGTTGTGTATCATCTGCATAGCTGTGGAAATTTATCCCATGCTGTCTAATGATTCTACCAATTGGGAGCATATATATGGTGAAAATAAATGGTCCAAGCACAGAACCCTGTGGAACTCCACAAGTAACCCTTGAGAGTGAAGAACATTTATCATTTAGATGAACAAACTGGAATCTATCAGACAAATATGATTTAAACCAGCCTAGTGCTGTTCCTTTGATCCCTGCAACATGTTCAAGCCTTTCTAAGAGAATATTAGGATCGACTGTGTCAAAAGCAGCACTGAGATCTAACAAAACCAGAACAGACACAAGTCCATTATCTGAGGCCATGTGAATATCATTAGTAACCTTCACCAGTGCTGTTTCAGTGCTATGATGAGCTCTAAAACCTGACTGAAACTCTTTAAATATTTCCAACATCTCTGTAATTAATATTGTGTTATCTGACCATTTCTGTATTTTCTTTGAAAGTACCATCTCTGCAAAATTATCCAGCCACAGTAAGACCACTATAAAAAAGCGTTTTCTAGGGGACAGTTCAGTAGAAACCTTTAAACGTATTTACCCTTCCACCACATCCCCTTCATCTCCCAACTCAAACTCAGTAAATAAGTTGGTAGATAATTTCCTTGCGAAAATCTCAGACATCATGGATTCCATTGCTCCAACTAAAGTGAAAGTAGTCTCAGGTAGAAAAAAGTCTCAGTGGACAAGTAATCCACTGGTACGTAGTGAAAAAAGAGCGTGTCGACGAGCCGAGAGAAAATGGCGGAAAAATCGACTCCAGGTTCACTGTGAGATCTACAAAGAGAGACTGAATAGATATCAGCAAACTATAAAAGATGCTAGGGAATCGTTCTTTTCTGAAATCATCAACAGAAACATTAATAATGCACGGACCCTATTTGCAACAGTGGAAAGAGTAACTAATCATTTAGTGACAGTAGCCCCAGAACTAAACTCTACCAGGGCATGTAATGAATTTGCAGCTTTTTAACTGAAAAGATTCTAACAATTAGACGGTCAGTCTGTACCTCAATATCGAACCCACAACCAGTGCCATCCCCAATCAACAACAATGTAGAGAAAATGTCTGAATTCCACGAATTAAACCAGAACAGCCTTGAAAAAATCATTATCCAATTAAGCTCCTCCTCCTGCTGTCTTGATATCCTACCCACAGCTTTTCTAAAGAAAGTTCTTCCTGTCATTGGGTCTGATCTGATTCAAATAGTGAACTCATCACTGCTATCAGGTGTCTTCCCTCAGGCTTTAAAAACAGCAGTTATTAAACCACTGCTAAATAAGAAAAATCTGGACAAAACGTTAATGCAGAACTACAGGCCGATCTCTAATCTTCCATTCATCAGTAAGATTATTGAAAAAGCTGTTTCAGCAGTTAAATGGCTTCAAAACAATGACAAAACGTTTTGATGTTTTTCAGTCTGGTTTCCGTGGTAACCACAGCACCGAGACTGTCCTCGTCAAAGTATTCAATGACATCCGCATAAATACAGACTGTGGAAGAACCACAGTGCTGGTTCTGTTGGACCTCAGTGCAGCATTTGACACTGTTGATCATGATATTTTATTGGAACGACTGGAGAGCTGGGTCGGACTCTCTGGTACAGTACTTGGCTGGTTCGAGTCTTACCTAAAGAACAGGGACTTCTATGTTTCAATAGGAAACTTTTCATCAGAACGAACAGAAATCACATGTGGGGTGCCCCAGGGCTCCATCTTAGGGCCCCTCTTATTTAATATCTACATGCTCCCACTAGGCAAGATTATAGCAACCAATAGCATTAGCTACCATAACTACGTGGATGACACTCAGCTCTACATTACAATGTCACCAGGTGACTCTGAACCCATTCAAATCCTAAATCAATGCATTGACCAAATAAATGGATGGATGTGCCATAACTTTCTCCAGCTGAATAGAAACAAAACTGAAGTAATTATTTTTGGACACAAAGAGGAAAGATCAAGAGTCAGCACACAGCTTCAGTTAATCCAGCTAGAAACTACTGATCAGGCCTGAAATCTAGGTGTAGTAATGAACTCAGACCTAAACCTCCAGGGTCACATAAAGGCAATAACAAGGTCAGCCTTCTATCACCTGAAGAACATTTCTAGGATTAAAGGACTGATGTCGCAACAGGACCTAGAAAAACTCATCCATGCGTTTATCTTTAGTCGGATTGATTACTGCAACAGCATCTTCACAGGTCTGCCTAAAAAGTCAATCAGACAGCTGCAGCTGATCCAGAACGCTGCTGCTCGCGTCCTCACTAGAACCAGGAAAGTAGAGCACATCACCCCAGTTCTAAAGTCCTTACACTGGCTCCCTGTAGCTCAGAGAATAGACTTCAAAATACTCCTACTAGTTTATAAATCATTACATGGCTTAGCACCAAAATATGTTGAAGACCTGTTGTCACGGTACCAACCACCAAGACCACTCAGGTCCTCCAACTCTAGCCTACTAAACATCCCTAGACTCAGAACTAAACATGGAGAAGCAGCTTTCAGTTTCTATGCTCCCCTTATCTGGAACAGACTTCCTGACGAGTGTAGAGCTGCTGAAACTCTGAACTGCTTTAAATCGAGACTAAAAACACATCTGTTTAGAATTGCCTTCGAGTAAATGCTTGATGTCATATGTATGAAATGTGTTCATGTTCTATTACTTTCTTTGATCTTTCTCTTGCTTTATTGTGTATCATGTGTAATGTGTGTTTCTTTTATGTGTTTTTTTTTTAAATCACCAAATCATGTAAAGCACCTTGAATTTCCCTGCTGTTGAAAGTGTGCTATACAAATAAAATTGCCTTGCCTTGCCTTGCCTAAAGTTGAAATGGTAGCAGCCGACTGTTTCTCCTTCTCTGACATTATTGAGCGGAGAACCTCTAACACCAGTGGTGTTCTGGTGCTAATCGCAGGAGTGCGTAATGAGGGGAGGAGCCATGTAAATGAGGAAGTGTGCTCGTCCATTGAGACAGACAACCGGATGGTCCAATGGTTGGTTTCAGACCGAGCCATGTTATTGGCTGAGATATTTAGACAAATGCGACAAAACCACTTCTTTTTTAAAATTCTTTTTAATCTCCACAAAATTTTTATAGCTATACTATGTTAGAACATTTTTAAGAGGCATGAAAAAATGTTTTAAGCTAACTTGTTTTGCAGATTTGCCATAGCAGCTTTAAATTTAGGATACTAATAAATATCTAAAACCGCATTTAGACGTGAACTACACAACATATAGACGTTGATAAACGATGTATTTTTATCTGAAAAATGTTCACGGGGTAATTGGGAATATCATGTCTGTGAAAAGATGAACTATTTCCTAAGTTAGGGTTTGCTGACTAAACTGAATCAAGCCATCAGTCTAATTATCAGACTGATTGCATTCTGTGTTAGCAGTGGTACCAAAAAGGAACAGGAAACTTCTGTTATGAATGGTTCATCTGGTGTTTCTAGATCATCAACATTTCTAACATGAGCTCATATCTACCTGATGGCACTAGTGGCATTACAACTCTCTACTGGGAAATCAGTAAGGTCTGACAGGAGACTGTCATTGCAACTGACAAGAGCACCAGTGCAGAGTTTGTTCAACAGCGGCAGCAGCTGGATCTGTGTGCATTATGAGCAAAGATTTGTGACAAAGGCAGCAAAGAAGATGTTTTTGACCAAAGAAATAATCAAGCATGGAGTGAACTTCAAGGATGGACAGTAGAAGACCACTGCAAAGTCATTTTCTTCCACCAATTGTTTGGCACATTAGGAAAATCACTTATCTGGAGAAGTGTGGGATTTCTGCTCACCAAAGGGAGTGAGTCCTGCAACTGCAACTTCTTCTCATAATCCAGAAATAATCTGTTGATAATATGCGTTTTGTTCCAGGATGACTGAGGACTGGGAGTTCCTAACCCGACTGGAAACTTGTGGTTAGCTCTCACGTAGTGAGAGGAGAAATCCTGAGGAACAAACTGTGATCAACTCAAGCCACTAAGAAGACAATAATCTGTATTGTAGGTTCTAAATGCAACTTTAAAGCCTTTCCTCAGTCATAGTTTCAGTGCAACTAGTCAAATCTCTTGTCTGAAATGTGACTCTGACCCTTTTATTTATGTAAATCTGATCTTTATTGACATTTTTGGGGGTAATTTGCTTGTAAAGTGCAAACATCTCTCAGCAGTAGCTTAGTCACACTTCTCTGTTTACACATGAGCTTTCACTCTTTATTTTCCTGCTAGTAAATCAATACATCTTGGGTTCCTTCCACAATATCTGTGTTTCCCCTTGCATCATTAAGAGGTTTTCCTTTGGTGTTGGGTTGCTTCTGGAAATAATTCTGAACAATGCAAAGCAGCCTTGTGAATAACTCAAAGCAGTAAATGTGGAGGAGGAGGAAATCCATATGAGAGTAATGAGTTCAGGCCACCGGCAACAAAGTAAATATTTGCAGAGTTAATAAAGCCAATCCATTGTCCGATTCAATTAAGCAGGAGCTTTATTGCAATTCTATCCCTCCAACTTGTTCATCGGGCTGTTTATTGACCCAAAGTGTGCAGCCTGAGCTTGTTTCCAAACACCTTGAAACTGAGGAAAAAAGTCCAACAACTGTCCGGCTTCCTGAAACAATTAATCTCCTTGACTGGTTGGTGCATTCATCTACACAACATAACTTTATCTCACCCCACTTTAAGGTGCGTCGCTTCTTTGCAATCTCATTAGACTTAACGCTGTCTGATGGTTGCATGAGTGATGGTCCGCTCGGAGGGAAAAAGTGCTGCGCTTGATGAGATATTAATCAGGCGATGTTGGCAGGAGGGTTGGATCCTGATGGAGATGTTGGAGATCTGAAGCATCTTCTGCGAGGCGGAGCTTGTTTGGAGGAAAGGGGATAATGAATCTCCCCCATTAGCATATTGTCACTGGTTGTCTTGTTTACTCCGAGGTGTTTGCCAAGCAGCTCTCCCCAAGGAGAGAACGGGCGCTTTGCTGTAACTTCTGGGGCAAACACTGATATGCTAATGTACGTGCATGTAAACACACATTCAGTAAATGCTCGCACAATAAACATTGCTTTGAACAACCTGTGATGGGTCAAGCCTTAATAACTCCTGGTTGTTGAAACCAAAGATTGAAAATCAAGAATTCAGAGAACTATCCCCAGTAAAAGTCTGCACCTGTGGTTGTGTTTGCAGGCTAAATCCTAGGATGTGTTGCACAAGGAAGGGTTTAGTCTCTCCATCCTTCTCCTTGTCCGTCTATATCCTTCATCCACTCTGTCAGCACTCACTCCAGCTCTCATAATTGCTGCTAGTCTGCTTTAACAGTCACAGTGATTTTACAGTAATCAAAGAACTGACAAAAGACCTCTTTCATATTGCCGCCTACCTCTGTGTGCAGTATAATAAGCTTCCATCTTGCTCCCATGTCGAGGAGCTGAGGACTGGCACAGTAATTTTGCATTGAATGAGATGCAGGTGATCAAAGTCCACATAGTCTTTTTGATTCTCCAGAATGGCCAAACCCCCCCTCTGCTAGGCCTTTTGAACATCTTAGGATTCCTCCAGGAAAAAAATGCTATTCCTGCATTCTTCTTGTAGATATTCCCACCTGGCTGGGAAGCCGGCTCCCTGGCATTTTTTGTTGAGAAAATTTTAAGGAAAGGAAAAGATGAGCAGATTTTGCACTTTCAGTAAATATGTTCGATGTATTTGTTGCAGTTCAAAATGCAGAAAATCTTGTCTGTTGTGAAATTAATAACAGATTTTAATGCTGAATTATTAATTGTACTAAAACTCCTTTCCTTTCTTTGGATCTCACGTTCAAAGATAATTTAAAGTCACTTCCAAAAAGTAGGAATTCACATGAGCTCGGCCTGCATCTACAGGTCCTTCTCAAAAAATTAGCATATTGTGATAAAGTTCATTATTTTCCGTAATGTAATGATGAAAATTAAACTTTCATATATTTTAGATTCTTTGCACACCAACTGAAATATTTCAGGTCTTTTATTGTTTTAAAACTGATGATTTTGGCATACAGCTCATGAAAACCCCAAATTCCTATCTCAAAAAATTTGCATATTTCATCCGACCAATAAAAGAAAAGTGTATTTAATACAAAAAAAGTCAACCTTCAAATAATTATGTTCAGTTATGCACTCAATACTTGGTCGGGAATCCTTTTGCAGAAATGACTGCTTCAATGCGGCGTGGCATGGAGGCAATCAGCCTGTGGCACTGCTGAGGTGTTATGGAGGCCCAGGATGCTTCGATAGCGGCCTTAAGCTCATCCAGAGTGTTGGGTCTTGCGTCTCTCAACTTCCTCTTCACAATATCCCACAGATTCTCTATGGGGTTCAGGTCAGGAGAGCTGGCAGGCCAATTGAGCACAGTAATACCCATCCATCCATCCATTTTCTTCCGCTTATCCGGGGTCGGGTCGCGGGGGCAGCAGCCTAAGCAAAGAGACCCAGACTTCCCTCTCCCCAGCCACTTGTTCCAGCTCCTCGGGAGGAACCCCAAGGCGCTCCCAGGCCAGCCGAGAAACATAGTCCCTCCAGCGTGTCCTGGGCCTTCCCCTGGGCCTCCTCCCGGTGAGACGTGCCTGAAACACCTCACCAGGGAGGCGTCCAGGAGGGATCCTGACCAGATGCCCGAGCCACCTCAACTGACTCCTCTCGATGTGGAGAAGCAGCGGCTCTACTCTGAGCCCCCTCCGGATGACTGAGCTTCTCACCCTATCTCTAAGGGAGAGCCCAGACACTCTGCGGAGGAAACTCATTTCAGCCGCTTGTATCCGTGATCTCGTTCTTTCGGTCACCACCCAGAGTTCGTGACCATAGATGAGGGTAGGAACGTAGATCGACCGGTAAATCGAGAGCTTCGCCTTTCGGCTCAGCTCTCTCTTCACCACGACAGACCGGTAGAGCGCCCGCATAACTGCAGATGCCCCACCAATCCGTCTATCGATCTCCCGCTCCATTTTTCCCTCACTCGTGAACAAGACCCCCAGATACTTAAACTCCTCCACTTGGGGAAGGACCCCATCCCCGACCCGGAGGAGGCACCCCACCCTTTTCCGGCTCAAGACCATGGCCTCGGATTTGGAGGTGCTGATTCTCATCCCAGCCGCTTCACACTCGGCTGCGAACAGCTCCAGCGA
Organism: Valencia hispanica; assembly: GCA_963556495.2. Classification (NCBI taxonomy): domain Eukaryota; kingdom Metazoa; phylum Chordata; class Actinopteri; order Cyprinodontiformes; family Valenciidae; genus Valencia; species Valencia hispanica. The sequence continues at coordinate 1,015,551 of OY747723.1, read as the reverse complement.
AAGCTGTAGATCACGCTCCGATGAAGCCAACAGGACCACATCATCTGCAAAAAGCAGAGACCCGATCCTGAGGCCACCAAAACGGATCCCCTCAACGCCTTGGCTGCGCCTAGAGATCCTGTCCATAAAAGTTAGGAACAGGATCGGTGACACAGTAATACCATGGTCAGTAAACCATTTACCAGTGGTTTTGGCACTGTGTGCAGGTGCCAGGTCGTGCTGAAAAATGAAATCTTCATCTCCATAAAGCTTTTCAGCAGATGGAAGCATGAAGTGCTCCAAAATCTCCTGATAGCTAGCTGCATTGACCCTGCCCTTGATAAAACACAGTGGACCAACACCAGCAGCTGACATGGCACCCCAGACCATCACTGACTGTGGGTACTTGACACTGGACTTCAGGCATTTTGGCATTTCCCTCTCCCCAGTCTTCCTCCAGACTCTGGCACCTTGATTTCCGAATGACATGCAAAATTTGCTTTCATCCGAAAAAAGTACTTTGGACAACTGAGCAACAGTCCAGTGCTGCTTCTCTGTAGCCCAGGTCATGCGCTTCTGCCCCTGTTTCTGGTTCAAAAGTGGCTTGTAGCCCATTTCCTGCACACGCCTGTGCACGGTGGCTCTGGATGTTTCTACTCCAGACTCAGTCCACTGCTTCCGCAGGTCCCCCAAGGTCTGGAATCGGTCCTTCTCCACAATCTTCCTCAGGGTCCGGTCACCTCTTCTCGTTGTGCAGCGTTTTCTGCCACACTTTTTCCTTCCCACAGACTTCCCACTGAGGTGCCTTGATACAGCACTCTGGGAACAGCCTATTCGTTCAGAAATGTCTTTCTGTGTCTTACCCTCTTGCTTGAGGGTGTCAATGATGGCCTTCTGGGCAGGAGTCAGGTCGGCAGTCTTACCCATGATTGCGGTTTTGAGTAATGAACCAGGCTGGGAGTTTTTAAAAGCCTCAGGAATCTTTTGCAGGTGTTTATAGGTAATTCGTTGATTCAGATGATTAGGTTAATACCTCGTTTAGAGAACCTTTTCATAATATGCTAATTTTTTGAGATAGGAATTTTGGGTTTTCATGAGCTGTATGTCAAAATCATCCGTTTTAAAACAATAAAAGACCTGAAATATTTCAGTTGGTGTGCAATGAATCTAAAATATATGAAAGTTAAATTTTTATCATTACATTATGGAAAAGAATGAACTTTATCACAATATGCTAATTTTTTGAGAAAGACCTGTACATTCATTGGACCCCTCCCTAGTCACACGGTCCTAGTTTCACCTGTTTGTGGGTTTTCTGTGGAATGTGACTCCAAATTATTCATAGAAAATCTGCTGAAACACCTAAACACACTACTGGCTGGTGTTTGCAGGCAGCCAATCCAAAAGCAACATTTATTTTACTGGGGATTGCACCGATTGGCCGTAGCCTCAGGAGCGGAGACAAGGAAGACCGTAGATGTTAGCTTCTGTGGTAAAGCTGAGATGGTTTCTGGCATTGTGTCCTTGTGTTTTAAAATGATTATTTTTTAACAATGTTAGAATCAAAATCCAAACCAACTTTGTTTGTTGATAAGTATTGTGGTCTGCATCTGCAGTTCTCCCAGTAAATGTCAGACTCCAGTATCTCTGGTGTTGCAGTAGTCATTGTGTCAAGCTTGGGAATATCTGCACAGCCAGCACCTAAATTTAATTAGAGGAATTCTCAGACAATTAAAGCAACCGGTAGGGGTAAGAGATCCTGCAGTCCTGTTCTCCTCCTGTCCCCTCAATTCATCCGGGGCTCCAAATCCATTTTTTTGGGAATTACTTTGAGCAGTTCAATAATTCAGATTAGAGCTCATGTTTATTAATGCCCTACATCTGTGCAAACAACGTGTCAAGCCGAGAGTTTATTGTAATTGCTTGAGCAAACAAAACCTGAAAGAAGCAATTTCCAGTTACAATGTGCAGAGACAAGTAATGAGGCCATTGGCATTCCTCTCCCATCGCCTTTTCATCGGCCCAGCTTTGTGTGTGATGGATATTTTTATAAGGAATGAAGGTGGTGGGATAATGCAGCGGCACCACTTGAGGCAGGTTAGTGATTAAAGATAATCATCATTTTTCCCAACCTTCCTGCAGGATCTTATTAGGTTTTCCGTTGGCATTACTTACTCTGACTTCCTTGTGGGACTGAATGGCCAGCCCGTCTACCACTGATTTGCTTTCTCTGATGGAGGTAAAAATTATATTATTGGTTTATAAGGGACAAAGTCTGACTCACTGTGCTTTAAAATAGCCTTGAGGAACCATAGATACAAAGGAACCCTTGATTATACAACCGAGGGTTCCTATATAGCCTGGAAAAGTCAGAAAAGTTTGGAATTTAAATCCCTTTCCAGATCTGTATAAGAAAAGAAGAGAGACTTATAATTACAGAGATTTCCAATCCATCCACCCACCCATCCATCTATTCGCCCGTTTGTCCGTCCGTCTGTCCATGATCTCATTGTGATGAACATATTGACCATCTCTGGAAGCTAATTATTATCCAACTAAATTTTCCTACCACAGGTTTAATTAAACAGCAGTTGTCTGTTTCTTAAACTCACGCATGTTTGTTGAAGTACTGGGACACTGTAAGCAGGTTCCAGAGCATCTAGATCCACATCTTCTCTCTCCCTCTCTGGTGTATTAATGTAAACACAGTCTTTGTTTTCAGTCACAGATGGTTGAATGGTGGAGTAATCCAGTTGTATGTCTAATTTCTGTTCTGTGTGGACTGGTACAGGGCAGCAAAAGTCCAAAAAGCCTTTAGGAAGTAGAAACTATTGACCATCATCACCTTAGAGTCTGCTGGGAGGGAAACTAAATACATGATAGATGAGGAAATAATTTAACAAATATTACCCAGTTATGTTTTCATGCATCACTGTATTCCAGCCTGTATGTAACCTTCAGATGAAGTAAAGGGCATAATCAGCAAACCGAGCGATCCCTCTCCTAGCGAACTCAAAGTGCTGCGTTAACTGTACGTTAACAGTGTAGGTTTTGTTTACAGGAAAGTGTTTAGGCTGCAGCTCTGCCTGATGGCTCGTGCTCACAAAATCCCTCTCATGATTGATAGATTTATTTGTCAGTGCTGTCTGCAGAGCGAGCTGCTGGCGGCCCGCCTGAAGCCGGGGACCATTAATCAGTGTAAATACCGCTCCTCTTACACACACATCAGGAAGTCCCTACATGGGGACGTTTGACACCAGGGAACGGCGGCTAAGCATATTCACAGGAAAATAGGTGCGCCACTGCATGATGAGAAAGGTGGTGGCGAGGGGTACTGCTGACACAAACTGGGAGGAAATTGGTAATTTTTTGCTGCTTGGCTTGGGTTGTGGAATTTCAGACAGTAGGGTGTGTTTTGATTAATGGCTCTTTCAGATGTCCGCATGTTGAGGATTTGACTAGATATTGATATATCTGATATCTTAAGCTGCTATTTACTCCAGCATTATCCTCTCTTTCTCCACATTTTATTAAAGCCTTTAATGAATAGGATTCTAATAATTCAATTCATTTAGGGCAAATACAGATGATGATTATCACACATGGTTAATGTAGTGTATAACAATGGTCAAACATGTTAATCTCAATCTATTGTCCAAAGAAATGAGCCGATTGGGCAACTTCTTAGGGGTTTCCATTATCTCTGTATAAATGCACACCTTGTCATTATTTATTTCTTCATTAGCACACTGCCTAATTAAATCGGCATTAATCAAGGAGACAGAGGTGGCGCTTGGGGAGCGCTTTATACATGTTGGTGAAACTGTACTTTATTATCCAAGGAAACATAAATCAAACACCCCCTCTGTGGAATCCACTGATAACAGTTTGTGGAAATAATGGAAATGCTGCCCGATGCTTCAGGTGCTTGGGTGTCTCTGCAGGGGAGCAGAGAGTCAAACGCTGGCTCAGAGGTGGGAAACAAGAAACAGAAAAAAAAAAATGCAAACCCCAGGAAAAGTTGTGATTATTATTATTTTTTTACAGTGGCAAAACTAAACCAGAAATCTATGAAAATCCCAAGATTTGAGTAGGTTGAAAAAAATTATACTAAAAGATTTTTTTTGTTATGTATATTAATTTAAATTAAATAATTAATACTTGTTCCTATAATATTAATAATAATAATAATAATAATAATAATAGCTTGCATTTATATAGCGCTTTTCGAGACACTCAAAGCGCTTTACGACATCTCCATTATTCATTCACTCTCACATTCATACACTGATGGAAGCAAGCTATGATTATAGCCACAGCTGCCCTGGGGCACACTGACAGAAGTGAGGCTGCCATATTGTGCCATTGGCCCCTCTGGCCAACACCAATAGGCGGGTAGGTGAAGTGTCTTGCCCAAGGACACAACGACATGTAGCAGGTGGAAGCTGGAATCGAACCAAAGATTTCTAGGTCGCAGGCCGATAACTCTACCACTCTGCCACATAATTCCACCTCTGCTATGATGACAAGCACTCCATCCCAGAAACTCACCAGTTCTGAGGCCAGCACCTCCACCATCTCGCCAGAGAAAAGCTACAGTGATGTCCTAGACTCAATAGATAAGTAGCTAACCAGCCTAGACGCCCGTCTGGCCCTGGTTGAGGTTCTCCACAAAGAATTTCAAGCTCTGAGGGAGTCTCTGGATTTCAGCCAACAACAGGTGGTATCACTCGCTGCAGAAAACCAAATGCTGAGAGACAGTGTAAAGAAACTCACCGATGGGATGACGCAGCTGTCCAGAGGAAATAAGAAGATACAAGATACTATCCTGGATATCCAGGCTAGGGGAATGCGGGACAATCTTGTTTTTTGCGGGATCCCAGAACAGGCAGAGTAAAAGGCTAAAACCACTGTCCGAGAATTTCTCCAACATCAGTTGAAGTTCCCAAGCGACACGGTAGAAAACATCACTTTTCACCTCGTCCACCGGCTCGGAGCTAAGAAGAACAAAAAACGGCTGGCCGCGACCAATTGTAGCTAAATTCGAGCATTACAAGCAAAAAGAGCAGGTCAGAGGCCAGGGCAGAGAGCTGCGGGAAACGAATTACAGCGTTATTGATCAATATCCGAGATCCTGGATAGAAGGCGCGTATTGTTCCCAATCAGGAAGAAATATATCAGTGACGGTGGTGGTACATAAAATGTATGTTAATGGTCAGCTTTTCAGGGACCCCCAGCTTACCCACAGCCTCCGTCCTCCAGCCAAATCCCGGCTAACTCCCCTCCAAATCCCAGCCGCTGGAATGGCCCCCTCTTTCTCGTGGGAGTGTCAATGTTTTACCCCTATGTTGAAATACAGGGTATGACCAGAAGATGGCACTCACAGAATTCTCATCGCCCACAGTCATTCTGATGTTTACTATCAGTCTGCATCACTCTCCGCTATACAGCTTTTTGACTGTAGAAAAAACAGGAAGAGTATTTTGCCATTTTGTTATACTGTTGGTTGCTCAAATCTTTTTAAAAAAGCACAACAAAACGCGTTCATTTTACAGAATACCATAAACTTGCACCCCTTTCAAAGCAAACAAAGAGACGTCTGTGGTTGCAAGCCACAGGGTGGCAAGGTTTTTATTAGTCTTATGTACATTAGCAGTGACATGTATTAAAGCTGCAGTCCGGAGAATATATGTATCAAAGATTTATAAATCTTTAAAATGATAGTGGGGTTCACTCCTATGATAAAAGGCTAGTGCTACACAACACTTATTTTTCTTAATCCCACCTTCTTCCCGTAGACCCCTATGCATTTCACACTGAGCGGCAAATTTTTCTAACCAATAGAATTTGAGTTTCCGCATTGTCGGCGGTTAATCAACTTGCATGCTGATCACGCAAACATGTGAACATGGGGCCGCGCACACAGACCGCTTCGTGTCTTCCCGTTTACAGTCGCCATATTGTGAGAGAGCGTCTATGGAGGGGCCTTGGTACGTCGAACTCAAACAATCTCTCTCCCTCAAATACTCCGGACCGTACCTTTACCTAATAAATAATATACTTGTATTTCTTTTATAATTGCACACTGTGATTTGAACAACCTAAGCACAAAGTTGGTGTTGTTGCAAAGTGCATCGTTTTAGCTTATTGGTTTGTACTCTGCCATTCTTTAACTTTTCATTTTACTTTCTCACATTCATAGTGGAAATGCTTACCACACTTTGCAGAGGTGGTGATTTTTTCACACTCAGGCAGACTGTAGGCACTTGCTGTTTTGGGAGTATGCCTGAAAGGAAAAAACAAAAAGACTTTGGTAGCCTATTAATTTCGAGCATAATCTAATGTGTTTGACACATTGGTTTGAATGGTGATAAAGCTAGATGTGCCCGCATGCACCGTTGTATAATTGCAGCAAGTTAGTTGTGGAATGTTTACAACGACTGAATAAAGACGAGTTTACATAGCGATTGGAAAACAAAGGCGTGGTGGGGGGTTGCTTGGAGATGGTAATGTTCTGGAGAAGGTGTGAATGATCAGGGTTTTTTGGTGTGTTAAGTTTGGGGCTGCATAAATACCTTTCAGGATGATCCAAACAACCAGTTATGCTGCTATAGGCTTGGACTGCTGGAGGACAGACTTACCAATTTTCTTCACTCTGCTACTTCCTTTTCTCCTACTACTCTCCAGTTGTATTACAGTACATTCTGTTATTTCGACTGTTAACTTTGTTTTCTCTCAGTGTTTTTCTCCCCATAGAAGATATACCTGGTCTGGTATCCTGCTTGGCTGCAATGCCCTGTTGGACGGGGGGCATCGACTGGGATGATCCTCCCAGTAACTGAACATCCACTGTGTCCTGTTATCAACTTTTTACTTTCTGTAACACAGAAAGTTCTCTTATATCAGATCTTCTGTTCCTTCTGTGTCTCTGCTCTGTCTTCTCAAACCCCCAGACGGTCGGGGCAGATGGCCGCTCCTACTGAGCCTGGTTCTGTTGGAGGTTTCTTCCTGTTAAAGGGGAGTTTTTCCTCTCCACCGTCGCTACATGCTTGCTCAGTATGAGGGATTGCTGAAGGATTGCTGTGGTTGGAAAGTCTGCATCAACGGGGCCCAACCTCACGCCAATGACTGACGCAATCTGCTGGGATTCACAATGTTTGGTTGGTTTTGTCGATGTTCCTTTTTTGTGTTTTGTTTTGTTTTCCCCCTCTCTCTGTCATCCTGTGGGTATGGAGGCAGACTTCAATGTCTTCCTGTGTTTTCTTTGTTCCCCTTCCTCTCTCGTATTTTCAACTCACCCTCTCGCTTGACTTTTTGTTTCCTACCTCTCTTCTTCATCTTCCTTCTCCTTAATTTTCCGTCTCCGTGTCCATAACATCAGGAAATAAAAACCCCAACAATTCATAATAAAGATTTTTCACACTTATATCAAGTGGAGGACTATAGCAAAAGCTGTACTGCTCCGCTTGTGAAAGTAAATCTGTTGGGCTTCTACTTGGTACTCAGACACCAATTCTGAGCTCCACACTGCCAAACAGGACACGTAAAAAAAATAATAAAATAAAAATAAATAAATATATATATTACAGGCATGTCTGGAAGACATAAAAACATGGACAACCCTAAACTTTTTGCTTTTAAATTCTGACAAGACAGAAGTTGCCTTCTTTGGACCAGAAGTTCTTAAACAGAAACTGATTAGTCAATCACTTCATCTGGATGGCATTAAATTGGCCCCCAGTAATAAAGTAAAGAACCTTGGCATTATTTTTGACCAAGACTTGACATTTAAATCCCATATTAAACAGGTTTCTAGGATTTCCTTCTTTCACCTCAGGAATATTGCTAAAATTAGAAACATCCTGTCCAGGAGTGATGCTGAGAAACTAGTCCATGCATTTGTTACCTCAAGGCTGGACTACTGTAATTCGTTACTATCAGGTAGTCCACAAAATGCCATTAAAAGCCTTTCAGTTGATCCAAAATGCTGCAGCAGGAGTTCTGATGAATATTAAAAAGAGAGATCACATTTCTCCTGTTTTAGCTTCCCTTCATTGGCTCCCTGTTAAATCCAGAATAGAATCTAAGATCCTCTTCTTACATATAAAGCCCATAATTATCAAGCTCCATCATCCATCAGAGATCTGATTGTTCCTTATGTTCCTAACAGAGCCCTTCGCTCTCAGACTGCAGGTTTACTTGTAGTTCCTAGGATTTCTAAAAGTAGAATGGGAGGCAGATCTTTTAGTTATCAGGCTCCTCTCCTGTGGAACCAGCTCCCAGCTTTAGTCCGTGAGGCAGACACTCTGTTTACTTTTAAGGCCAGGCTTAAAACTTTCCTTTTTGATAAAGCTTATAGTTAGAGTGGCTAAGGTCATCCTGAGCTATCTCTGTAGTTATGCTGCTATAGGCTTAGACTGCTGGAGGACAGACTTACCAATTTTCTTCACTCTGCTACTTCCTTTTCTCCTACTACTCTCCAGTTGCATTACAGCAAATTCTGTTATTTCGACTGTTAACTTTGTTTTCTCTCAGTGTTTTTCTCTCCATAGAAGATATACCTGGTCTGGTATCCTGCTTGGCTGCAATGCCCTGTTGGACGGGGGGCATCGACTGGGATGATCCTCCCAGTAACTGAACATCCACTGTGTCCTGTTATTAACTTTTTACTTTCTGTAACATAGAAAGTTCTCTTATATCAGATCTTCTGTTCCTTCTGTGTTTCTGCTCTGTCTTCTCAAACCCCCAGACGGTCGTGGCAGATGGCCGCTCCTACTGAGCCTGGTTCTGTTGGAGGTTTCTTCCTGTTAAAGGGGAGTTTTTCCTCTCCACCGTCGCTACATGCTTGCTCAGTATGAGGGATTGCTGAAGGATTGCTGTGGTTGGAAAGTCTGCATCAACGGGGCCCAACCTCACGCCAATGACTGACGCAATCTGCTGGGATTCCTTAAATAGGAAACTTTTTAACTGATTGGAATGTTTGTATAAATGTATTGAAATGACTTCTTGTTAAGTGCCTTGAGATGACATCAACAACAACAGCAAATAATACAACTGGAGAGTAGTAGAAGAGAAAGTAGCAGATAAGAAGAAAATTGGTAAGTCTGTCCTCCAGCAGTCTAAGCCTATAGCAGCATAACTACAGAGATAGCTCAGGATGACCTTAGCCACTCTAACTATAAGCTTTATCAAAAAGGAAAGTTTTAAGCCTGGCCTTAAAAGTAAACAGAGTGTCTGCCTCATGGACTAAAGCTGGGAGCTGGTTCCACAGGAGAGGAGCCTGATAACTAAAAGATCTGCCTCCCATTCTACTTTTAGAAATCCTAGGAACTACAAGTAAACCTGCAGTCTGAGAGCGAAGTGCTCTGTTAGGAACATATGGAACAATTAGATCTCTGATGTATGATGGAGCTTGATTATTAAGGGCTTTGTATGTAAGAAGAAGGATCTTAAATTCTATTCTGGATGTAACAGGGAGCCAATGAAGGGAAGCTAAAACAGGAGAAATGTGATCTCTCTTTTTAATATTCATCAGAACTCTTGCTGCCGCATTTTGGATCAACTGAAGGCTTTTAATGGCATTTTGTGGACTTCCTGATAGTAAAGAATTACAGTAGTCCAGCCTTGAGGTAACAAATGCATGGACTAGTTTCTGCCTCACGGACTAAAGCTGGCCAAAATTAGTAATGTTTGTGCTTGGCCACAAGTTATTAATGCGTGGCTAGGAGAAAGTTAAAGCAGCCATTTCCATGGTGAGACGAAACTGTTTGTGTGATATTAATATGGACAAATTGGAAATACTTTCATTTTATTTTCAGTCATCGATTTCATTATTCAGCAGCTGGAAGGACCTGGGAGACTACATTGCTTCAGATGGATAAAACAAATGCTTAAAGCATGGTAATCAAGCAAAAAAAGAAGACGTCCGTTTGGGTCTTGCAGCTCTGGACCCTGACGCTTCAGCCATCCGCCGTAGTTGAAACTCTTGGCATTCTGTTACTCTTTGTGCTGTACCATTACTGTAAAGGCAATATGGTTCTTACAAATCAATGGTACAAGGCCAATCTTGGCATGCTCATTCTGTGCAAACAAAATAGATTACACATTTGTATTGTTTTGTATATCAACGGATTTCTTTAACTGTGGTTCTGAATCTAAATGTAATTCAGTATTACACAAAAAGTGTTACAGACTGAATTACAGTGTTACACACTGAATGACTGAAAAATTTCAAAAATACCGGTATGTTCGGTTTCCAACTCCTGATTGCAATCATGTTTGTTTGCTTGGATTTGGGCTGCCTCTAGTGATGTGACCAAAACTCTGTTTAATATATACCAGCAAATACAGAATACTGTGAGTGTTCAATACATATTGTACTACCACTACTTTTTTGTGATTTTTATTTCAAAAGACATTTGAACAAATAGTCCATCCATCCATCCATTTTCTGTACCCGTCCATCCTAATGCAGCGTTATCTCCAGCTGTCATGGGGCGAGAGGCGGGGTACACCCTGGACAGGTTGCTAGTCCATCGCAGGGCAACACAATCAAAGCCAGGGACTGTGGACATTTTTTTGTTTCTGCACAGTGATCTCTTCATCAAATAAATTTCAGTTTTCATAAATTACTGAAAAATCTCTCTGGCAGCGCAGAATGCCTAGAATGCCACATATCAACACAATTCTCTTTGGGAGTCTTAAACAAATTTTACATACATATTTTTTCACCCGCAATAAAGAAACTTTCGCCAGACATTTGAAATATAATTTATGTATTTTTCCATCTTTAAATGGGTACCCGCAACATTGAGGGACTCTGAGCCCTGAACTTGTTTGCAGTGGACTATGAGTCTTTTAAAACCTCAACATAATCAACTGCAAAGAATGCTGCAGTATCTTCACAGAAACAAATATGAATGTATAAGAACGTGGAATGAAGTGATTTAAATAATAGTCCGTTCAGACACTCATTACATGGAAATTGTGCTGGGATGTTAGAGCTGGTAAGAAATTCCGCAACAGGTTTTTAAAAGTGGTGGGGACAAAACTGTCAATCATAAGTATTGCTTGGGACATTTTTTTTCTTTTTTAATTAGATTCGGGGACGTGGATCCAAATCTTGGGGGGAACTGGGTATCTGTAAATGATAGGATGACCATATTTTGATTTCTAAAAAAGAGGATACTTGGCACAGTCCTGAAATACTGTCATGACTGTGACCAGTCTTTTGATTTTAACATATTTAAAGCATGCATTCTCCATGTGGCTAGAATGAACAGTTTAATAACAAACTTCAGATAGGCTTTCACAAGTGCAAACATTACTTTTAAATCTCTATTAATTAATTAATAATAGAAATAATTACTCTTCCGATTTAGAAAATGTACCAGAAACAGTAATAGTTTGCTTTACTGGACAAAAATTAAACAAAAATCTGAAATAACATTCTGAGAAAACAGTTATTATTTTCTTTTTATTGTAATAATAAAATTAAAAAGCAGCAGTCTCAAAAACACAATAATGCCTGCTCCATTTTTTAGATTTTATCTTCATCCTCCTCAGTCAGTTTATGGATGAATGATTATTACAGATTTCGTTTCCATGTGGATCTACTAGATCTTTGCCACTTTGGTCACACACAGAAACCCATATACCAGCTATACCAGCTCTGTTTGTCTGTAAAGCTACACTTGCGCTTTAATATCTTGTAAAAGGGTTAATATCAGCTCCTCTCTGACAGCATGGTGGGAGTTTCTAAAAATGACAGAGTCCACAATAATCCCATGCAGACGTACACCCATCTGGAATAAACCCAACATCTTGCAAAAAAATAAGTATAAGTTTTCCAGACTGGAGTTGTAAAGGAATTGACTACCTTGAACCCATGTTTTAAGGAACAGACTTTATCTCATTTAATACATTATTACACAATATCGAATTAACAAAAATAAAATTTCAGAATATCAACAAATTAAATCTATTATAAAAGGTAAATTTAGGCCCAATACAGTTAAATTACAAATGCAAGAGTTTTAGATTTTCTTAATCTCAACTCTCCCAAATTGTTGTCTAAAATATACAGGACATTATCTAAACTCAGCAAAAAAAGAAACGTCCTCTGACTTTCAACTGTTTTTACTTTCAGTAAACTTAATGTGTGTAAATATTTGTATGATCACTAAAAGAGTCAACACCATAAGACATAAACTAAAAATGTTTCACAGACATGTGACTAACAGAAATAGAATAATGTGTCCTTGAATGAATGGAGGCTCAAAATCAAAAGTACCAGTCAGTATCTGGTGTGGCCACTAGCTGCTTGAAGTACTGCAGTGCATCTCCTCCTCATGGACTGGACCAGATTTTTCAGTTCTTGCTGTGAGATGTTACCCCACTCTTCCACCAAGGAACTTGCAAGTTCCTGGACATTTCTGGGGGGAATGGCTCTAGCCCTCACCCTGCGATCCAACAGGTCCCAGACGTGCTCAATGGGATTGAGATCCGGGCTCTTCACTGGCCATGGCAGAACACTGACATTGCTGTCATGCAGAAACTCACGCACAGAACGAGCAGTATGGCTGGTGGCATTGTCCTGCTGGAGGATCATGTCCGGATGAGCATGCATAAAGGGTACCACATGAGGGAGGAGGATGTCATCCCTGTAGGCATTGAGATTGCCTGCAATGACAACAAGCTCAGTCCGATGGTGATGTGATATACCGCCCCAGACCATGACGGACCCCCCACCTCCAAATCGATCCCGCTCCAGGGTACAGGCCTCGGTGTAACGCTCATTCCTTCCATGATAAACACAAATCTGTCCATCACCCCTGGTGAGACAAAACCGTGACTCATCAATGAAGAGCACTTTTTGCCACTCCTGTCTGGTCCAGCGAAGGTGGGTTTGTGCCCATAGGCGGCGTTGTTGCTGGTGATTTCTGGTAAGGACCTGCCTTACAACAGGCCTACAAGCCCTCAGTCCAGCCTCTCTCAGCCTATTGCGGACAGTCTGAGCACTGATGGAGGGATTGTGTGTTCCTGGTGTGACTTGGGCAGTTGTTGTGGCCATCCTGTACCTGTCACGCAGGTGGGATGTTCGGTTGTACCGATCCTGTGCAGGTGTTGTTACAGGTGGTCTTCCACTGCGAGGATGATCAGCTGTCCTTCCTGTCTCCCTGTAGCGCTGTCTTAGGCGTCTCACAGTGCGGACATTAGCCACATCAGCAGTCCTCATGCCTCCCCACAGCATGCCTAATGCACGGTCACGCAGATGAGCAGGGATCCTGGGCATCTTTCTTTGGGTGTTTTTCACAGTCGGTAGACAAGTCTCTTTAGTGTACTACGTTTTTAGAACTGTGACCTTAAGTGCCTACTTTCTGTAAGCTGTTAAGGTCTTAACGACCATTCCACAGGTGCATGTTAATTAATTGATTATGGTTAATTGAACATGCATGGAAAACATTGTTTAAACCCTTTACAATGAAGATCTGTAAAGTTATTTGGATTTTTACAACATTATTGTTGAAATATACAGTCCTGAAAAAGGGATGTTTTTTTTTTGCTGAGTTTACTTTAGATGAATTAATAGCCATCCCTATTTCAAAATGGGAGGTGGATCTATCAGTCAGCTTTGACCAAAACTTCTGGTCTAAGATATGTTTAAGTACCTTTAAAATAACAAAAAATCCTAATTTACAATTAATAGAAAATATTTCATAGAGTACACTATACAGGTCAACGGATGTTCAGGATGGGTCTTACGTCGTCTAATACCTGCTTACAATGCACAAGCAATATACCGGATACTTATACTCATGCTCTTTGGTTCTGTCCACCTGTTCAGAGTTTCTGGTGCCAGATATGTGAGGACTTATCAAAGTGTCTGAAATGTAATATTACAATCGCTTCCTCAGTTTGCTTGCTAGGAAACTTAGATGGTGTCTCCATGAACACAAAGTTAGTTCAAATGGTTCACATTGCCTTATGCATTGCTAAGAAAACTATCCTTCTTAACTGGAAAAATAAAAATGCTCTTAATATTAATCGGTATAGATATCTCTTGTTGGACAAGATTGGTCTTGAGACGGCCTCTGCCTTCACATCTGATCAATCTCTCTGGGCTCCTTTGATCAGCTCTATCACCTAGTAGGGGTGGGGGGCCCTTGGTTTTGTCGTGTGGGATATTGTTGCTGATGTGGGGGTTTTTGGCATTGGGGGCGTCTGGGGGGGATCCCTGGGGGTGGGATCACTGGGCGGATGGGGCGCTGGAAGTCATGGCGCTGGATTTGGTCGCTTGCTGGGCCATCAGACAGCAGTGGTTGCTCCGCAAAGGCTGGGTATCGGTCAGGTAAGGGGGGTGGTGGATGTCGGCCTGGTGGGTCGGCCGCCCAGGGCATAGGTTAGCTCCTGGTCTGGGTACGTATGTCGCCAGGGTTTTGGGTGAAGGGGCCTTTGATGGCGCTGGGGGCCTCCTTTGCTAGCGGGCAGACTATTGCTATCTAGCGACAGGTGCTCTCCCCCTACGAGGGGTGTGCAGGAGGAGGGGGGCTGAACTTAACCTGGGTGTCTAGTATATTTTGGGTTCTGATGTTTTTTTTTTTGTTTGTTTGTGCCAAGTCTGATGTGCGCATACGTCGGCATCCTTTCTACAGAGAGACCTGCCAACTTCGGCTCCTTAACTAACACAGTTTCAATTGGTTTTAAATCGTTTTTTATGACTAGTTTTATCGGGGGCGTTTTTAATCCGAACACAGACTACTTTTTATTTCATAATGATTTCACTCACCTGCAGCCCCGGATGTGATGGCTGTTTTAAGTTAACACAAAAAGTTCTGGAGCTGGAGCAGAGGCTCTCCACGCTCCATCAAATCCAGGACCATGAGTGCGACGTGGACATCATCTTCGGCCGGACTTTCGCCGCCGCCAACAGCGCTCAGCTGGTGGACACAATTCCCTGCCAGCCCGGTGAAGCTGCGGAGGGGGAATCCATCGCTGGACTCGGACTGCCAAACGCCGGAGGTGCAACAACAATTGCAGAGGAGAACCGCTGGTTCCATCAGGGGGCTAAGCCAAAAGCCCCCATCAGCTCAACACCGGTGCTTCAGGGCGCCTGGTCCATGGTCGGACCCGGCCGCAGTGGGGGGGCCCAGAGCAGCCGCCACCGCTCTCCTTCACCCGGCCTACCATTATCAAACCGCTTCGGTGCCCTGGAGCACGACTTTCCTCCTCGGACTGTTCCTCTGGCCGCCCTGAAGCCCCGCAGTTCCGCAGGACTGCCGCCCCTCCCAGCAACCGGAGGTAGAGGAGGGCTCCACTACACCCCGAACCCACGGAACGAGCCCTCGGCGCCGACTACACATCGCTGCAGTCCTGGGGAAGCTATTCCGCCCAACATCCAGCACGTTCTGGACGATGAAAGATCCTCTGCCCAGCATCAACTTGCAGACAAGCTGCCCACCACGCTCATCATTGGAGACTATATTATCAGGACTGTAAGGATGAGAGGAGCCTTCACTCTGTGTTTATCTGGAGCCACCGTAAAGGACATAACCGAACAGATCCTGGACCACATCCAACGTCACCCATCTGTGAGTAGAATTATTATTCAGCCTGGAACCAATGACATTCATAAACAGCAGTCTGAGCTCCTGAAGCTGAATTTTATTCATTTGTTTAATCTTTTAAAATACACACATGTGTCTGTTTTTATTTCGGGCCCCACCCCCACTGTTGGCAGAGGAATAGGCCATTTCAGCAGGCTTCTTTTTCTGAACACCTGGCTTTCCATTGCCACCGCGATGCACAATATTGGTTTTATAGACAATTTTAACATTTTCTGGGGCAAGAGTCAATTGTTTGGACCAGATAGACTACATCTTAACAGAGAGGGTGCCCGCATGCTGGCAATGAGCCTGGCATGCCCTCGCTCCCCCCTTGTTTACCACACCGGCCCCAGCTGCCCCTGCTCTCTCTGCCCCTTCCTCCACATCCTGATGTGCAGCTCGTCCCTGCTTCTACGAACTCAGTTCTGATTTCAACAGTAACTCACATATCGGACTTGGACCTTGTTCTACATCATTCATACCTGTTATTATCAGCAGAGAGCGGAAAAATAATAAAAAACATAGCAAATGCAACCCTAATAATCTCAAACAGTTACCAAAAGTCCTACCTCAACTAAATCATACATAGGCATGGGCCGGTCAGCGGTTTCAAGGTATACCGCGTTATGAAAAAGTCAAGGTTTCAAAACCACTAAAATTTTCCGTCATACCATCCCTGCTGTATAAGCGTTTTTTTTTATTTTGTTATGTGACGTCTCGCCACGGAGAAAGTAAAGGGCCCTCTCCCTCATGCTGTGTGAAGCTGCAGCGTAAACCGCCACAGTTTTGCACAACTCTTATGAAGTAATAATTTTAGCTGGTGATTTTAATCTACATATAGATAACATCTTAGATCCTTTATCAATAGAATTTTTAAATATTTTGAATTATATGAATTTTAGTCAACATGTCAAGCAGCCGACTCACAACAAAGGGCACACCCTGGACTTGGTCATCACGTATGGCCTAACCACCAGTGTGTCCTCTGTTGTTGACTTGGCTGTCTCTGACCACTACTGTGTGTTTTTTTAATATCACCAGTTTTATCCAGAAGGAGACCTTTGTGAGAACTGTCAGGAAGCGCCATCTAACCCCTGAAGAGGCTGCAGGTTTTCTGGAAATTTATGAAAAGAATCCTCCTATTGGTTTACCTGCCCCCTGTGATTTTATTGTCAATAATTTTAACAGAAAGCTTCAGTCCGCTCTTTACCTGCTGGCTCCATTTAAAGTTATAAACACACACTCAAAACCAACAACACCATGGAGAAACGAAGATCTTAAGAGATTAAAAAGGAGCTGCAGGGTGGCAGAGAGAAAATGGCGGAAAAATAAAATCACAATAAATCATCAAATCTACATCGAACGTCTCAAATATATACATATAATAATGCTGTAAGAAATTCCAGAAACGCATACTTTTCCAGAATCATCTCACAACATAAAAATAATCCCAAAGTTCTGTTTTCCACTATCGACAACATTTTTAACTGTACTACTAATGCATATCAGAAAACCCCCTCAAATGCTCTTTGTGAGGAGTTCGCAGACCACTTCAGAGGGAAGGTAGACACCATCAGATGTAATATTTTATCTTCTTAGTGTAACATGGTTTTAGACAAATCTGAGTGTGTCTCTTTACCAGAGGAAACGCTGGACAGTTTTGTCTTGGTAGAAGCTGGGACTCTTGATAAAGTTTTCTCCTCAGTAAAGCCCACCACATGTGTTTTGGACCCAATCCCCACTTCATTTTTCAAGCAATTTTATGAATCTTTTAGGGATGGGATTTTAACCATGATGAATTGCTCCCTTCAGACGGGGGTCTTTAAAGGGGCAGTGGTGAGGCCCCTGCTGAAGAAGAGCAATTTAGATTTTAATGATTTAAACAACTTCCGACCAGTATCTAACTTACCATTTTTAAGCAAAGTTTTAGAAAAACTTGTTTTAATTCAACTTAATGATTTTAATAACGCTCATAATGTCCTGAAGAAATTTCAGTCTGGTTTTAGGGTGAACCACAGCACAGAGACGGCTCTTTTAAAGATTTTAAATGATTTTAGATTAAATTATGATGCTCAGAAGGTGACAGTGTTGGTTCTACTGGATCTAAGCGCTGCCTTTGATACAGTAGACCACACTATTCTTTTAACCCGTTTAAAACAGATCGGCCTCTCTGGTGCTGTTCAAAAATGGTTTACCTCCTATCTCTCAGACAGGACTTTTATGGTAAATTTAGAGACCTGCTCCTCTATGGTCCACAGGAGTACATATGGTGTGCCCCAGGGCTCGATTTTAGACCCAGTGCTTTTTAACCTGTATATGCTCCATCTTGGCAGCATTATCAGAAGACATGGAGTTAACTTTCACTATTATGCTGATGATACACAGTTGTACATCTCCATGTCTCCCGATGACACACGGCCAATGGATGCACTTTTTAACTGCATTTTAGACATTAAATCCTGGATGGCAGAAAACGTTCTCCAGCTCAACCAGGACAAAACAGAAGTTTTAGTCATCGTGCCTGAGGCTCAGAGAGAGAAGCTTTTACCAAAACTACAATCACTGTCTTTTAATCCTTCTTTACTAGTGAAGAACTTGGGCATGATTTTTGACTCTGAGCTGACTTTTATTCCTCTCTTAAAAAATATTACTAAAATAGGTTTTTATCACTTAAAGAACATTGCCAGAGTCTGCCCCATTCTCTCTCGCGCCAATACGGAGACGCTGATGCATGCTTTTATAACCAGTAGGATTGATTACTGTAATGCGGCTGTAGTGGTAGAGTTGTCAGCCTGCAACCCAGAAATTGTGGGTTCAATTCCAGCTTCCACCTGCTACATGTCGTTGTGTCCTTGGGCAAGACACTTCTCCTACCTTGCCCACTGGTGTTGGCCAGAGGGGCCGATGGCACGATATGGCAGCCTTGCTTCTGTCAGTCTGCTGTGGCTATAATCATAGCTTGCTTCCACCAGTGTGTGAATGTGAGAGTGAATGAATAATGGAGTTGTAAAGCGTCTTGAAAAGCGCTATATAAAAATGCAATCCAATGCCCTGCTTTCTGGTCTTCCCAAAAGACTATCTCAAGTTTACAGCTTTTTCTAAATTCAGCAGCATGTGTCCTGACTAAGACCAGGAGGCGGGAACACATTACACCAGTCTTAGAATCACTGCATTGGCTCCCCGTATGTTTAGGATCAATTTTAAGATTATTTTAATACTTTTTAAGTGTCTTAATGGTCTTCTTATCTTTCGGAATTTCTTTTACTGTATGAACCTTCACGGTTCTCTGGCAGCCGTTTCCTTGTCACCCCCAAAGTAAGGACACACACTCATGGTGAGGCATTTTTCCATTATTATGGCCCTCACCTCTGGAACAGGCTGCCAGAGGACCTCAGGGCCGCAGAGAACGTTCATGTTTTTAAGACCAGGCTCAAGACTCACCTTTTTAATATAAATTTTAACTGATTATTATTTTTTTAAATCTGTTTAATTGCTCTGCATATTGTATTTGATTGAATTATTTTAAGTTTAGCTTTTAGCTGGCTAAAAGGAGGAGGAGTTGCAACCATTTTTCGTTCTGATTTACTAATTAGTCCCAGACCAATTGATAGCTACAGTTCTTTTGAACATCTAACCCTTAATTTTCCTTATCCAAGTTGCAAAACATTAAAACCATTTTTGTTTGTGGTTTTGTATCGTCCACCAGGCCCTTACTCTCAATTCTTGGATCAGATCTCACATTTTGTTATCTGATTTAGTATTAATTACTGATAGCATTATTATAGTGGGGGACTTCAATATTCATGTGGATACCGAAAGTGATAGCCTAAATGCAGCCTTTAATGCTATTTTAGACTCAATTGGCTTTACTCAAAAAGTACGGGGATCGACCCACTCGGGCAAACACACTTTGGACCTTCTACTGACATACGGTATTGAGTGGGAGGAAATAACAGTCCACCCACATAACCCGGTCCTGTCTGACTGCTTCTTGATAACTTCTGAATTTACTTTAACTGACCATCTTAAATCTGAAAGAAAATTTCAGTATAGTAGAGCTTTATCAGACAATGCTGTAACAATCTTTAAAGAATAAGTTCCACTCTTACTTTCCTCAGTGTCTCAGAGTAACACAGTGGATGGCAGCAATTCTATCTCTAACCCTTCAGAAATTGATGGTCTGGTTCACAGCGTTACGTCCTCATTGCGTTTGGCATTAGATAGTGTAGCCCCCTGTAGTGGCAAGCCATAGGAGGCTGACTCCTTGGTTTAACGCAGAGTTCCATACTTTAAAGCAGAATACTTGGAAGTTGGAGAGAAAATGGCGCTCTACACATCTAGAGGATTCCTATTTAACTTGGAATAACAGTCTACTGCTGTATAAAAAGACCCTTCGAGAAGCTAGAACAGCATATTTTTCATCATTAATAGAGGCGAATAAAAACAATCCTTCTTTTTAGTACAGTTGCCACACTTACACAGAGTCATAGCTCTGTTGAGCCAACTATTCCCTCAGCTATTAGCAGTGATGATTTTATGGGATTCTTCATAAATAAAATTTATTCTATTAAAAATAAAATCATTGGCATCCTCCCAAACATGATTACTTCTTCCTCAGTAGATGAGGCAGCATCGGAAAGAACTGTAGAACTTTGGTTCCTGGCCCCATTTTGGATATGATGAATCTATCCTTAGTAAACGGATACGTACCACAAGGATTTAAAATAGCTATAATTAAACCTTTACTGAAGAAACATTCCCTTGATCAAGATGACTTAGTTAATTACAGACCTATATCTAAACTTCCTTTCTTGTCCAAAGTCCTTGAGAACATAGTTGCTAATCAAGTCTGTGAGCATCTAAACAGTAACGAGCTGAATGAAGAGTTTCAGTCAGGTTTTAGAGCTCATCATAGCACTGAAACAGCACTGGTGAAGGTTACTAATGATATTCTCATGGCCTCAGATAATGGACTTGTGTCTGTTCTGGTTTTGTTAGAACTCAGTGCTGCTTTTGACACAGTCGATCATAATATTCTCTTAGAAAGGCTTGAACATGTTGCAGGGATCAAAGGAACAGCACTAGGCTGGTTTAAATCATATTTGTCTGATAGATTCCAGTTTGTTCATCTAAAGGATAAATCTTCTTCACTCTCAAGGGTTACTTGTGGAGTTCCACAGGGTTCTGTGCTTGGACCAATTCTGTTCACCATATATATGCTCCCAATTGGTAGAATCATTAGACAGCATGGGATAAATTTCCACAGCTATGCCGATGATGTGCAACTATATTTATCCATAAATCCTGATGAACCCAGTCAGTTAGGTAGATTACAGGCATGTCAGACAGAGAAGACGGATGAGCTCCTGCTGAGATCTCGCGAGAGCTGTGCGTAAGTAATATGGCGGTAAACTGGTAAAACAAACAAACTCGGATAAAAACAAACCATAACATTTGAGCCAAATATACCAAACGTTTAATAACCATTATTTTGTATTTCTCCATAAACAAACTGGACGAGGAAACCTTGCACAGCCTGGAAAGCTACTTGGACGAGTGCTTTGACAACATTGTTATGGGCAAGCCACAGAAATCCACCTCTGCTGTGCCGACAAGCACAGCATCACAAAAACGCACCCGTTCTGAGGCCAACACCACCATCTCTCCAGAGAAAAGCTACAGCGATGTCCTGGACTCAATAGACAAGACGCTAACCAGCCTAGACGCCCGTCTGGCCCTGGTTGAGGTTCTCCATAAAGAATTTCAAGCTCTAAGGGAATCCCTGGAGTTCAGCCAACAACAGGTAGCATCGCTCGCTGCAGAAAACCAAACGCTTAGAGATAGTGTAAAGAAACTCACCGAGGGGATGACGCAGCTGTCCGGAGAAAGGAAGAGGATGAAAGAAACTATCTTGGATATACAGGCCAGGGGAATGCGGGACAATCTTGTTTTTTCCGGGATCCCAGAACAGGCTGAGGACGACGCTGAATCCACCGTCCGAGATTTTCTCCAACATCAGTTAAAGCTCCCATGCGACACGGTAAAAAACATCACTTTTCACCGCGTCCACCGGCTCGGAGGTAAGAAGCCCAACAACAGCCGGCCGCGACCTATTGTTGCTAAATTCAAGCATTACAAGCAAAAAGAGCAGGTCAGAGGCCGGGGCAGAGAGCTGCGGGGAACGAATTACAGTGTTAACGATCAATATCCGAAGGAGATCCTGGATAGAAGGCGCGTTTTGTTCCCAATCAGAAAGAAATATATCAGTGAAGGCACCAGAGCTACAGTAGCGGTAGATAAACTGTATGTTAATGGGCAGCTGTTCAGGGACCCCCAGCTTACTCCTTGGCTTTATTAGTCATGTAACACTGGTCAGATAAGAGTTGTTTTATCAGTCAACTATAATCTAATGTTAGCACAGCTCTGTAAAGTTGTTTACATCACTCAATGTGGGCGGGGCCAGGGCTAAGCACTGGGATACTGGCTCTTTTTTCTTTTCTCATCTTCACATGTCTATCACCAAATGTCTTTGTCACTCATTTTTCCTTCTTTTATCACACACACACACAGAATTTTTTCATAACATAACTATTTCTCTCTCTCTCACCCTTCACACCTTCACAACTTTCTTCTATTTCTCTCTTTCTTATATCTCGGCTTTTGGATTTTCAATCAGGCAACCCCAAGCACAAACTAATAATACACCTGTGTTTATCAGTTTCTATGGTGATGTGGACTTTACAACTTTTATCTCAAAACTATGACTACTCTAAGGTTTGTCACGTGGAACATTCATGGAGCTGGCACCAGAGAGAAAAGAGTTAAGATTCTTAACCAGCTTAAAAGATTGAAGGCAGATGTCGTCTTATTACAAGAAACCCATAAATCTACCTCAGCTGCAGATGATCTTAAATCCCCTGAGTTTCCTAATGTGTTTTCTGCATGCTATAACTCCAGACAAAGGGGAGTAGCAATATTAATAAATAAACATTTTAATTTTACAGTAATAGATACAGTTACAGATCCAGAGGGTAGATTTATTATAGTAAAACTATCTATACATAACCAAAAGTTATGTATTGTCAGTATATATGGTCCAAATATTGATGACCCCTCATTCTTTCATTCCTTCTTCTCTGTGCTCCTTGAACACATGGATTGCTCACTTCTTCTTGGGGGCGACCTCAGCTTTGGTTTAAATGAAGAAATAGACAGGCTCAGCACAGCAGGGACTCAGCGCAGCTGGAAATCTATAGATATAGTCAAACAGTACATGAGCGATTATGGACTTTGTGATGCATGGCGATCTCTTCACCCCAATGACAAAAAATATACTTTCTTCTCAAATGTCCACCATTCATATTCTCGACTGGATTATTTGTTAGTCAGCAGCTCACTGTTGACTGACATTTCAGACACTGAGATACACCCTATAGCTGTTAGCGATCATGCTCCTGTTTCTCTAACTTTAGTAAATAAAACAGAAACACCTCAAAGCAAAAATTGGAGATTTAATATATCCTTACTTAAGGATAAAGAATTTATTAAATATTTTGAAAAAGAGTGGGCTTCTTATTTGGAATATAACGACCTCCCTGGTACGTCGCCATCCATTCTTTGGGAGGCAGGAAAAGCTGTGATTAGAAGTAAAATAATCTCATTCTCATCAAATAAAAAGGGGCCCGTGGGCTCGTCACTGCTGCCCCCCGGGCCCCTGCATAGTAGCCGCTGGACGTTCCCCTGGGGTTCTCCTTTGCTCCACTCTTGGGGGAGCGGTCGGCCCCGCCGGGTCCGCCTGGGGCTCTGGCGGTCCTTTGGACGTCTTTGCTCCGATCTCCTTCATGTCTGCATCGATTCCTGGGAGACGGATTGATGTCTTCTCACACCAACTATCGAACACTCTTATGGAGAAACCTTATATGCACCAGCATGCTAACACACACACATAGATGTGGGGTCTCTGGTGTTTAAGGAAATATTCTTGGGCTGAGGTTATCATTACTAGAGCTTGATTAATCGGTACCATGAGTTTTTCTGTGACATTGTTGTATTTTATATCCATTCTTGTGTGATGTTGTTGTTTAGTTCTTAGTTCACAATGTTTGGTTTGTTTTGTCAATGTTCCTTTTTAATTGTTTTGTTTTTCCCCCTCTCTCTGCCGTCCTGTGGGTATGGAGGCAGACTTCAATGTTTTCCTGTGTTTTCTTTGTTCCCCTTCCTCTCTTGTATTTTCAACTCACCCTCTCGCTTGACTTTTTGTTTCCTACCTCTCTTCTTCATCTTCCTTCTCCTTAATTTTCCGTCTCCGTGTCCATAACATCAGGAAATAAAAACCCCAACAATTCATAATAAAGATTTTTCACACTTATGTCAAGTGGAGGACTATAGCAAAAGCTGTACTGCACCGCTTGTGAAATTAAATCTGTTGGGCTTCTACTTGGTACTCAGACACCAATTCTGAGCTCCACACTGCCAGACAGGACAAGTAAAAAAAATAATAAAATAAAAATAAATAAATATATATATTACAGGCATGTCTGGAAGACATAAAAACATGGATGACCCTAAACCTTTTGCTTTTAAATTCTGACAAGACAGAAGTTGCTGTCTTTGGACCAGAAGTTCTTAAACAGAAACTGATTAGTCAATCACTTCATCTGGATGGCATTAAATTGGCCCCCAGTAATAACGTAAAGAACCTCGGTGTTATTTTTGACCAAGACTTGACATTTAAATCCCATATTAAACAGGTTTCTAGGATTTCTTTCTTTCACCTCCGGAATATTGCTAAAATTAGAAACATCCTGTCCAGGAGTGATGCTGAGAAACTAGTCCATGCATTTGTTACCTCAAGGCTGGACTACTGTAATTCTTTACTATCAGGTAGTCCACAAAATGCCATTAACAGCCTTCAGTTGATCCAAAATGCTGCAGCAAGAGTTCTGATGAATATTAAAAAGAGAGATCACATTTCTCCTGTTTTAGCTTCCCTTCATTGGCTCCCTGTTAAATCCAGAATAGAATTTAAGATCCTTCTTCTTACATACAAAGCCCTTAATAATCAAGCTCCATCATCCATCAGAGATCTAATTGTTCCATATGTTCCTAACAGAGCACTTCGCTCTCAGACTGCAGGTTTACTTGTAGTTCCTAGGATTTCTAAAAGTAGAATGGGAGGCAGATCTTTTAGTTATCAGGCTCCTCTCCTGTGGAACCAGCTCCCAGCTTTAGTCCGTGAGGCAGACACTCTGTTTACTTTTAAGGCCAGGCTTAAAACTTTCCTTTTTGATAAAGCTTATAGTTAGAGTGGCTAAGGTCATCCTGAGCTATCTCTGTAGTTATGCTGCTATAGGCTTAGACTGCTGGAGGACAGACTTACCAATTTTCTTCACTCTGCTACTTCCTTTTCTCCTACGACTCTCCAGTTGTATTACAGTACATTCTGTTATTTTGACTGTTAACTTTGTTTTCTCTCAGTGTTTTTCTCTCCATAGAAGATATACCTGGTCTGGTATCCTGCTTGGCTGCAATGCCCTGTTGGACGGGGGGCATCGACTGGGATGATCCTCCCAGTAACTGAACATCCACTGTGTCCTGTTATCAACTTTTTACTTTCTGTAACATAGAAAGTTCTCTTATATCAGATCTTCTGTTCCTTCTGTGTTTCTGCTCTGTCTTCTCAAACCCCCAGACGGTCGTGGCAGATGGCCGCTCCTACTGAGCCTGGTTCTGTTGGAGGTTTCTTCCTGTTAAAGGGGAGTTTTTCCTCTCCACCGTCGCTACATGCTTGCTCAGTATGAGGGATTGCTGAAGGATTGCTGTGGTTGGAAAGTCTGCATCAACAGGGCCCAACCTCACGCCAATGACTGACGCAATCTGCTGGGATTCCTTAAATAGGAAACTTTTTAACTGATTGGAATGTTTGTATAAATGTATTGAAATAACTTCTTGATAAGAGCCTTGAGATGACATCTGTTGTGAATTGGCGCTATATAAATAAACTGAATTGAAAATTTAATTTTCAGTGACAATGTTGTTGTATTTTTATATCCATTTTTGTCTGATGTGGTTTTGTAGTTCTTAGTTCACATTGTTGTCGTTTTTTTGTCGATGCTCCTTTGTTTGTTTTTGTTTTTTGTTTTTCCCCCTCTCTCTGCCTTCCTGTGGGTATGGAGGCAGACTTCGATGTTTTCTTGTGTTTTCTTTGCTCCCCTTCGTCTCTTGTATTTTCAACTCACCCTCTCTCTCGACTTTGTTTCCTACCTCTCTTCTTCATCTTCTTTCTTTCTTCCTTCCCCTTTATTTTCCGTCTCCATGTCCATAACATCAGAAAATAAACCCCCCAGCAATTCATAATAAAGATTTTTCACACATATATATCAAGTGGAGGACTATAGCAAAAGCTGTACTTCTCCACTTGAAAGTAAATCTGTTGGGCTTCTACTTGGTACTCAGACACCAATTCTGAGTGCCACACTGCCAGACAGGACACGTAAACAAAATAAAAATAAAGGAACAGTAAGCTATTTGGCAACAACCTCTTCAGGTTGGTTTGCATCATACCAAGAATGAATATGTGGAAGATCACCTCGTGTTAAGTCTGGTGGAGATTCTACAATGCTCTGGGCCTAGTTTTCCTCTAAAGGCTGTGGGAGCCCTGTTAAACCGTTATCAGACAGAAGTTCTGGAATATTTGCGGACAATTCAATCTGGTCTTTAACCGGAGTTGTGCTTTCAAACATACCCCTTTTGGCCTTTCGGCTGCTTTCACCCGGCAATAAATGTACCGGAGGATCCTGATCAATGTCTTGGGGGTGCAGGGTACTGGGGAGTGGGGAGTTGTATGCGGATATGACGTAAACTTAGTGCGGCAGGCGTACGTAATTTCCCCAAACAAATGGATTTTTGCAAAGATGGTAGATGAAACAGCAGATCTACTCGCAGCACTCGTCTTTGTGATGTGTGCAATTTTGCACACATGGAAACGCTTAAGTGACATCGACAAAGAAGCTGAAAGGAAAATAGTGGCATTTATACGTCATCAATGTGTGCGCTCACAGCGTTCCCTGCCCCTCTCCCCTTTTCCCCACCGCCCCACACCCCTCCAGCTTTTCCGGAACATTACCTGATAATCTGAACGCAAACCCCATACCTAAAAAAGTTTGCTGTTGTTACTAGGTCTTCATCCGTAAAATTACCGGTAAAGGGTATCCGGACAAAGTTTGGAAGATTGCTTTCAGACTCAAAAGCAAAACAGATGAAGTCCAGAAAATAACCGTTTTTCATGGCCTGTTTGAAAGGGGCTTTAGAGTGCTTGACATAATGAACTGCTTGGGTTGTCACTGGGTCTTCTAGCAATCCCTCCAGGATCTTGCGGAACTTGTTTGTGATTTGTTTGTGCCTGGTGTTGCAACAGCTTTTGTGAAAAGTTGCAGCAAAAGTTGCAATGAATTTAATTGTGATTTTCTTTTGGTTTTCTCCAAATCACTTGAAAATTAAAAAAGCAAACCATTCTGAAATTCAAACATTTATAAGTGCACTAGAAAAACACTTGACCATCCAGCAGAAGACTCTTCAAATTGTAGCTTATTCTTGAACATAAAAAGAACAGAGCAACAATTCCAGGCTTGTAGAACTTTGGAATACAAAAACAATAAAAGTGCTTCTTTACCTTGACAAATTACAGAGTAAAACTGTGTCACTACACTTAAGCTGACTGGACAATGAATTGAATCCTTTACACAAAATGCAAAACTGAGAACAATAAATAAACAAAACAAAAAAAAACACTGACTGTGGCGCCAGTAACTACATTTAAAAATTTTAATTAAACGGTCGCACTTAAAATACAAACTGTTCACCTGCTGATGGCCTGAAAGGAAAGTCTGGATGTTGTTCTGGATCTATTTTTTTTTCATTGTTAACCTTTATTATTATTTGTTATTATTATTATTATTATTATTATTATTATTATTATTATTATTATTATTTTTGTTGTTGTTGTTTTAATCAACTCTACTCCGTGCGTAAAGTTGAAAATGTCTGCGTGTCTGCATCAAGTTGTCAGGGAATGATGTAAATTGTAATCAAAATTATGTTTAGCAGTAGAAAAAGTGTTTGTCAATTGATAACTATTTGTGTTGGACCACAACATTGCATGAGGTTTCACTCTCACTCCATCTCAAATAAGAAAAAGAGAGTGTACATGATATGTGACAGCGATATAAGATGATGAAAAGGAGAATCGCAATTGGTCAAACATGAGTTAAAGTTACAAATTGGATAAAATTGCAAGACATGCAGAATTCGCAAGGATTGGCTGAATTTGCGTTAATAGTTGCAATTGTTAACATTGCAAAATCCTGAGGGGACTGAAATTTTAGTGTTTAAAACACAGAAATGCTTCAAAGGACACAAAATTAAACTTCATCATTACGGTTAAAGGTTTTAGATCTAAATGTTATAGAAAACCTGAGTATGAGCTGAGGAGAAAGGTCTCAGATCAAAAATTCCTCTCCATGCAAAAGCTTTCAGCTCCAGCAGACCTCATTCTTTCTTGACATCTTTCAAAGTCAAGTAGATCGGTATGGGTCAATAGTTCTCTGGGTGTTCTGAAGTTCTTTAGATGTTTTTCTTTAGACTTTGGCCTCTTTTTTCATTAACTGTCCGTTTTTGAGAGGCACCCTCTTCCATTGCTTTTAAGATAAATCATAAATGACTTGTACATGTCACACTGAGTAATTTATTGCCACACCAGAACCAGGCAAGAAGGATCCAACAGAACCGAGAATGCTCTCTCATTGTTAGATACAGACTGTAAAACATAGAGCAGAGTGGGAGGTAGAGGCGACTGCTTAACATGAGGAGATTTTTATGTTGGTTGTCTTTAGTTGTTGTCACAAACTATTAATTCAAGATCAATAACAAATGTTTACTCAGGTCTTTTTTTCACTATGGAAATGTCCACAATGTGGAGAACGTGGCTTAACTTTGACCTTTGAATCCTTTGGCATAAAAGGATCTGAAGCTCCAAGGAGTAACCAGGGCTGTTTTAACCTGGATCTTTAGACACACTTTGGTCCCACCAGCCTGTTACAAAGATACAACCTTTTCCCATATTAAAATAACCTAAGATAACACAGTTTGACAAACAGAAAAATAGAACAAACAGAAAAATAGAATTTTGGCCCCAACATGGAGATTCTCACTGAAAACAGCTGATGGTCAGAAGAACTGAACAGAAACAGTACGTGTAAAAGCTGCAAAAGCTTCAGAAAGCCTAAAGAACCACTGGTGGTTCTTAGAAGATTGAGACAAAAAAGAAAATCTAAAGCAATTAGAGGTGGTTTAAAATGTTTGCATCACCACTTCTAAAACTTTAGAGGAGAAAGAAGGAGGTTTGTGAGTCTAAATATCTCAAGTAACAATTAACCCTTAAATCATCAATTTCCAAACAATTGTTCCTATGATTAAGAGAAAATCAGTCAACCCCAACTTTGTCCTCTTTTCCACCAAGAGTGTAGGAAGCAGGCCATGATCAAATCTGCCAGATTATGGGAAAATGTGTTCCAGTCTGACTGAACCAGAAAAGACTTTTAAGGGAAAAAGGCTTTGTTTTTTTTGCATGACTACGTCAAAAGAACACAATAACCAAAGTGAAATACGACAGTGGCAGCATCATGCTGTGGGGTAACTCATCTTCAAATAAAATTGGGTTTTTAATCAAGGTGGATGAAATGGTGAACAGTTTAAAACTCCAGTCAGCTTTGGCCTAAAACCTTCTGTTAGAAAGCTAAATATGAATTTTATTGAAGGATTTTATGTCCCAGCATTTATCCAAAGCAATGACAGAAATATTTCAACAGAGGAAACTCAAGTTTTATCCAGATTTTGAGGACATCTCCTGTTCACAATGCTCCCCATGAGACCCCACTGATTCTCTGTCAGATTTAGTTTTCACTTCCAGACAGAAATCAGCTGTAATATTCTTCTGGTCAAAATATTCTGTTTTTTATTGGGACGCATGGCTGCCTTCACTGAGAGGCTGAAAAATACATTCTTTCTCAGCTTATATATATATATATATATATATATATATGTATATCTGCCAAGTAAAATCTGTAGTTCCTTCTGAAGAAAACTGACCCCATAGCATTATGCTGCCACCCCCATGTTCCACGGACAGCTTTGGTATTCTTTTGACAATTCACAGTGGAATTTGTGCCAAATTCATCTTTTGTGGTCCAAATATGTAATGTTGGTTTCAGCCCATTTTTACTACGTGTAGAACGCAGCTAGCACTGCCTCCCCTTCATTGTTCCTGCCGGGGTCTTGGCAGCCTCCCTGACCAGTTTCCATCGTGCCTTTTCCTAAAGTTTGGAAATCATCCTGTTGTTTTTAGTCTTATGCCACTGTATAAGATTGTTTTGTACCTCTTCTCCTGACTTATACATTTGAACCATCCAATTTAGTTTCACTATAGCCTCTCTCCAAACTATGGCTTTAGCTAAACGCTACAAATAAGTGAGTTAAATGTCTGGAAATCCTAGTGGAGCAAATGAACATTTATCGAGGCTCTTAAGATTCCCTATAATTGATTGCAGGGGTGTACCCAAGCAGAAAAGAAGAAACAAAGAGTCTGAGCAATCAGGTAAAGAGGGCTGTGGTCAAGAGGTGTCCTCACCATCCAAGAGCATTTAGAGGACCTTTGCCAGGCATAGAGGACAGATTGACCCCGAATTTACATCAAAGTGTCATGTGAGTGTGACTTGAGTGTAACTGAATACGTCCATAGCTCACTTTTATCAGTGGGACAAACCACATCGGCCGCGCTATACGTGCATATTACGAGCATCACCACGAGATGCTCAAAATAAGATTGAGTTCTATTTTTTTGAAGTGTATTCGCAATAATCTTCCAAGCTACAGATGCGCCAACACAGGAAAAAGCCATGATTTAGCTAAATAAAACTTTCGCTAGACGTTCAAAGTAAAAGACCTCGCAATGCATGGCTTTCTTCTCTCAGCATCTCGTCAACAAGGAGAAGAAAGGTCAGGATTCGTCTTCTACTTGGCGCTGTATGTAAACAAATCATTGATTGCTAAAAAAATTAGCCAATAACACAACTGTGATGAAGTATGTTCAAAGGAAATACTTGTAGAGCTGGGCATGATCCCAACGCAACGAGACATTTCCGACACATATATACCCTAACCCTAAAATGAGCTGTAGCTGAACCATCTCCTTTATAAATAAATTCTTTATGAACCTATCTCAGGCATGCAGGGGGGGGTGTCATGTGCAGTTGAGGCTGAAAATGGTATCAACCCTACGCTGAGTGTGTGGAGGTGTGTTCCCCTCCCTCACTGAGTCCTAATGGAGAGGAGACTGGGAGTGCTCCCTGTAGAGAAGGGGAGATAGGAGGCAGGGGGTGGTTTCAACTGGAATGGGGGCGGGGTTAGTCGTCTCCTTGTAATTAAAGCTGTTTTAATCATGGGTGGAAGGTAGGTCACCACCACCACCAACGCCCTCATCCCGTGAGGAAAGGTAGGTTAGGCACTTCTTTCAGCCTAAGAGGATTTCATCCCCAGTCCTCCTGGGGAAGGGTGCTGCAGTTAGGTGAGGAAAAAATTGGAGCCCCCTGCTACTGCACCGTGGAAAGCCCTGATTAACTCTCCCCACCAGTCCAACACCACCACCACTCCCCGTCATGCAAATGAAGGAAGCCCTGTGCTTTTGTAGAGGGGGCTGGAGGGGGGGGTGCTTGTCAGTCAGGCTTGGCCGTCCCTTGATGTGCTCCCATTGTAATTCTAGGTGTGCCGGTTGTACCGTCTAAGATAGGAGCACAAGGTTGATTCATCCCCACAGGATTGTTAAAAGGTGGATCTGCTAAGTTTTCAAAGTGACTCAAATTGAGGAGGGGGTAAGGAGAGGGAAGGCTTGCACTCCCTCTTGTCAGCTCTTTCTTAACCCATCACAGACATTGGTTTTGAAGATTTTGCTGTCTGGCTTTGTGATAATACATAATGGGGATTCTCTGACAGTTTAGTCATCCCCTGAGGACAGGAGATACGCTCGCACCCTGAAGGTATGGTCTGCATTGTCTGAGCATCATTCACAGACAGTTAACTGCTTCATCCAGAAAGGCTTTTTCAGTTTCATGAACTGTTTCTTGTTTCCTGGCAAACTCTTAAGAGGTCACTGCATGCTGCGCTCCTCTCCCTTTTTAAGTGAATCATAATAGAATTCATGAAGATTTTATTTTATAAATAGGCTAACAGAAGTGTTGCCAAAGGGCGTCTTTAATCCACCATATGCTGGTTATATTCTAATGTTCTCTGATTTTGCATTTATTAAGAGTTCATCTTAACCCTTAAAGTTGCCTGAAAATCCAAACGGCTCAGACAATAAATTCGGACCTGAAGGCGTGTTACGGTTTTCCAGAACCTCTACTGCTTTTCCTCCCTTTCACTGATTGCTCCAAACAAGCTCGATTATGAGCCCTTGGTGACCTTGTTTCTCCTCTTAATCTCTGACGGGTCATTCCATTTTCTATCATTAGAGAGAATTTCAGTGCCAAACTTGTCTCAAACTTTAAGGACTTCTTGGCCTTAAGTAAAAACACCAAATATCTGCCAGGAGGAAAGTTTTAGATTTATTTAAATAGTTCTTTTTTTCAGGTTGGAATTAAATTGTATTGCACTAACAAATTTGGGTAATTCAAGATTGATAATGATATTCTGCTTATGTTTAGGATCGTTTTCCTGTTGGAACACCCAGCTAAATCAAACTTTTAGTCACCTACATGGTTGTCTGAGAGGACGTTGAAGGATTTTAATCCTGCTTCTTCTTTATTGTATAAAGTGTCAGTGCATCTAGAAGTGAAGCACCCCCTCCGCTACAGTCATATTCAATAAATTAAATATTGTGTTCTCATGAGGCTCGTTGCTCAGATTAAAAGTACATTTTAAAAATAACAACCATTAGGCAGTTAAGCATTTCATTAAGCCAACATTTCAATATTAAAATGGTTTTTATTGCTCCAGTGTAATATTTTAATCTCAAATGTCATGTTTTTATTAGATGTAAGCAGAAAAATTATCAGTCATCTATATAATGTGTTTCTCTTAGTGAACTGAGTTCCAGTGAACCCCTAACTGGTGCCGACTGGTGCAGATTTTTCTGTGGAACGTGACTCCAAATTACTCTTGGATTTTTCTGTAGATCTGTATCTAAAATATTTAAAAGAAAATGCATCTTGGGAATGCTACGTGAAGCATTGTTGGCAGCCAAACAGGTATCCCAGGAGCGCCATTCATTTTCCTTGCTGCTGATTGGCTGAACCACCAAGAATGGAGATGAGGAAGCCTGTAGATGTTAGCGTCTGTGGTAGTACAAAGATGGTTTCTAATGTGTGTATTAATATATATTGAGGTATATTTGGTGCTTGAGGTATGAAAATAGGCAGTTAGAATGGTTTTAGTGGAGGTCTCACGTATTTGCTAATTTTAGTTATTTGTGGTCCATAACACCCAGGAATACCGAGGGTCTAATGTGCTGAAATACCTATTCTAATTTCTAATATTACCCCACTTCATTCCTTCCAGAACAATTCAAGATGTTTGTTTTGGATCCTGTTTGAAAACAAAACTGTCCACATTTCAAACATCTTACCCAAACTTACCCAAATGAGTCAAATTACATGTGGTAAGGGCTTAACCCTGCCATGTGCTGGAATCTATTACCCACAGTGAAGCCAGGTTCACATCACCATGAAATGAGATGCTGCCAACTAGAAAAACCTCTGAGCCAAAGCTGACACCTTGATGCTTTCCACATAGACACAGGGCCTTCTGGGAAAAAAGTTGATCAGATGAGACAAATCTGGAGCTACGGGTTTTTTTGAGGAGTGAAAGGTCAAGCATGGTGGTAGAAGGATAATGCTGTGGGGTATGTTCTTAATCATACTGGTGATTGCAGAACTTCAGCTTCACCTCACATCAGCAGCTTAACAGAACTTGGACCAAATTAGATTAAACAATGATTTGAAATGAGGCTTTTAAAGGTGAGAACCAACTGTCAAGCATGGTGGTGGCAGAATGGTTGTATGGGACTGTTTATTCTCAATGGTACTGGTGTATTGCACAACAAAACAAAGACAATGAGTTTTCTAATAAAACCATGATTCAGCTTGAGACTTTAAACCTAAGAACCAATTGTTGTAGTGGCAGTATCATGATGTGGGTGGAACTAAAGTGGTACAGCTGCTCTTCACAAAGTGGATGGGTAAAACAGGACCACCGAGTAAGCTCTATCATTTCTGTCAAAAACTGTGGTCCATTCAGAATTATGACAGAAGCGTGTGGAGGACCTGTGGTGCAGGTGAAACTTGTTGGGACTGTCAACTAAACATCAACAGGTGTGTGTGTACACTGCCTGGCCCAAAACCAAAACAGAAAAACAATCACAGACCTAATATATTGTTGGAACGCCTTTCAGCTTTGAATACATCACACGTTCACTGTGGTGTTGCTTCAATAAGCTTCTGCAACGTCACCACATTTATTTCTATATTGCATGGATCTTTCACCAACATCTTCTTTGCTTTGTCATCTTGGAATATGACCGAACCGTCAGGGAAGAATAAACATCCATTGATGGAATAATGTGATTGACACCATGTTGCTGAACCTGGACCTGACCAACCCCAGATCATAGCTCCGCCCCCACAGGGTGGTACAGTAGGCACTAAGCATGATGGGTCCATCACTTCATCTGACTCTTCTTATCCTGATGTTTCCACCACTCTAGAAGAGGGTCAATTTGGACTCGGAGCACAGGACTTTCTTTCATTGCTCCACAGTCCAATCTTTAAGCTCCTTTTTCTCCAGTTCGTCTTACTGATTAGTGGTTTTCTTAAAGCTACAGCTGTTCAGTCTCAATCCCTTCAGTTCTTTTCACATCATGTTGAAATGCTCTTACTTTCACTATTAAACATAGCCCAAAGTTCTACTGTTGCTATTCTTCAATTCGATTTCTCCAAACATTTAGGTGACTGCCACTCATGATCATTCAGGATGTTTTAAGTCCATATTTGTTCCTGGAAGACGATGGTTCCCCTCTTTGCTTCCAGTTTCTAATAAGGTTTCTGCATCTCATCAGATGTGTCCTCTGACTTATGCCAATGATTTGATCTTTCTTAAACACAAATATATACACTGCCCACGCACTAATTATCCAATAGGATTGTACCTATTTTTTATTTTATTTTATTTTTTTTAATCAGTGTATATATTTGAGACAGGATGTATATTTTAGATCAGAGTCTAATATCTAATAGAGCTAATTCCTTTCTTTATAAACTTTCTAAGCCAGAAAAGTTTGAAAAAATCGCCCCACCTGACTTCTAATGGAGCAATAGTTTGAACACAAGGGGAAGAAAAAAGCCCTGGTGGCTCTCCCATCTCCCACATTTGTCATTTTTCTTAACGCACTTGACCTCATAATCAGACCGCCGGCACAACAAGTTATGTCATGTTATCAATTTATCCGACATGACAAAGTAATAACGGCAATAAATGAACATGTAGTTGGGAAACGGCGGCGTTGCAAATTGGAATGCTGGAGTGTGAGATGTGCGTCTCACCGAAGGAAGGAGCAATGAAGATGATGGAAAATCTAATATGAAGGAAGACAAGTGTTTACATTGCAGCTTTGTGCGTTTTACATCCTAACTACTCTCCGTCTCGATGTGAGCATCCCCGGGGCTTCTTGCTCCTCCAGCATGAATGCAGTAAATAAAAACCTTCACTGTCTGATCTGATGAAAAAGACTCAAAAGCTTTATTCTCATTATTTTGGCTGTATTTGTTAAGGGAATGTCTGCTAGGTGGGTTTTTCCCCCTCATGGGCCAGTTTTCATTTGGTTCTACTTTGAGAGTCCAAATCAATCCATCAATCACAGGAGAAAAGCATTTCAAAGACATTTTGACTCAAGCTTACAACACGATACATATTTTATCTACCTGACCAACCTCTCAAGTCACTTTCGCTTGACATCAATTCTCAGCACAGCAAACGAACGCCTTGGGCAGTTCACCTGCATGCAGGAAGGGCCGGCCGACTCCTGCACCCTCCTTTACTCCCAATGCCCCGGGCGCTTCACACTTCAGCAGCTCTGCACAGCAAACAGCACATCAGCTTTGACAAATACAGACGACTGATAAAACACAGCTCTCCGCTGTGCACGAGAGAGCAGCAGACCTGCAAGATGGCATGACGGAGTCGCCTGGAATAACAAAAGGACACGTCATTGAAGATCTTAGCCAGAAGAAATCCCCTGTTGACCTGCAGGTCTGGGATCACATCAGCCCAGGGACCTTTTTTTGTCTTAGACCAAGTTTAACCTGAGGAAACAATTAGAATCAATATGGTTTCACTGGATACCTGTGCCCGGCTGTGTTCTGTGTGGATTCTGAACAGTGCTGCGAAAGAGCCTTTTCCTTCTCAAAGATTTCTGTAATCTGAGTAAATAAAACAATGAAGTTTTCTAATAGGGATTTTATTTATTAACGGAAAATACTTTATGAACCCTGACCAGATTTGGAAAAAAGATGACCCTCTTAACCCTTGTGGGATAGCCTGGCCAAGGTGGTTGAAGAAGGGGAGTAGGCAGATGTTTTCCAGTGTAGCAGGTGTTTTATTTACAAAAAAAAACAGTGACCAAAAATATTTACAAAAATCCAAAAACTGTACTCAAAAGGTAAACTGGTACAAACAAACATAACTAAACTTATACCAATGAAAATTAACATCAAGTGCACTCAGCTACACTGACCTTAGCCTTTCCTTCCTGAGCCACCAAGTTCTTCTGCTTATATTCTCTGGAACCATCCACACAATATGGTTTCAGTTAGCACACTCCATTCCAGAGGTAAGACTAAACAGAAATATCATCTACATATTGTAGCTTATACCATTAACCAAAACACACTTTGGAGGGCATCCATTGCAGTCTACTTTAAAACCTGCAATTAAATATAGCAAGGAAAACCCTAAAACTGATCCTTTAACAATTTTACAGGTTTTCATCCCCCTCTTCACCTGCTTCCTTCCT
Organism: Valencia hispanica; assembly: GCA_963556495.2. Classification (NCBI taxonomy): domain Eukaryota; kingdom Metazoa; phylum Chordata; class Actinopteri; order Cyprinodontiformes; family Valenciidae; genus Valencia; species Valencia hispanica. Next base: position 978,852 of record OY747723.1, on the reverse strand, counting down.
GTGACATCAGCAAACAGGAAGCTATACATACAGGAAGTGAGCCAGCACTTCCTCCTTTAGCTTCTGGAAAACAGGCAAATAAGGTAAGATTTTAAACAAAGTAAAAATGCACAAGAAAGTTCAAACAAAAAAAATGTTAACAAAACTTGTCAGTAGTAATGGTGAGATGAAGCCCCATGAGCCATTAAACCACTTGAGCCAATTGGTTCAATAAAGGGTTCGTCTCACGGGGCTTCATGTGTCTTCAGTCTACTTCATTTTGTCAGACAGGTTCTGTTTAGTTTCTTGATTCTACAGTGATCAGACCTGGGTGTGACTTGTGAAAATTAATTTTAAAAATGTGACTAATCCATACAATTGAATTATGTAATGGAAGCTTTATTTTCTCAGACGTTCATGGTAAACAGTTTCATATAATGCTATGATTACTTACAAGAAGTCAACAGTATGATTTAGAATGCTGAGGATTGTGATGGCCGTTGATGAAAGATCTTTTAGCCTCTAATGAATCAGGTCTGTGTTAATTTGATCATTTGCTTTGGACCACAATCCACAAAGAAAGACCCAATGATGGTCCATTTCCAGTTTTCTGGAAAATTCAACCAGAATATCATTTATTCAGGCACTCTAACAAGGTGCCAAGGGCTTTTGGAAAAGATAAAAGGGGGGTGGCACGTTCTTCTTATGCAGAAAGAGCAATTCTGAGGTCCAGTACATCACTAATTTTACCTGAAATAGATCTGTAAGTTCATCCATCCATCCATCCATCCATCCATCCATCCATTTTCTTCCGCTTATCCGGAGTCAGGTCGCGGGGGCAGCAGCCTAAGCAAAGAGACCCAGACTTCCCTCTCCCCAGCCACTTGTTCCAGCTCCTCGGGAGGAACCCCAAGGCGCTCCCAGGCCAGCCAAGAAACATAGTCCCTCCAGCGTGTCCCGGGCCTTCCCCTGGGCCTCCTCCCGGTGAGACGTTCCTGAAACACCTCAGCAGGGAGGCGTCCAGGAGGCATCCTGACCAGATGCCCGAGCCACCTCAACTGACTCCTCTCGATGTGGAGAAGCAGCGGCTCTACTCTGAGCCCCCTCCGGATGACTGAGCTTCTCACCCTATCTCTAAGAGAGAGCCCAGACACTCTGCGGAGGAAACTAATTTCAGCCGCTTGTATCCGTGATCTCGTTCTTTCGGTTACCACCCAGAGTTCGTGACCATAGATGAGGGTAGGAACGTAGATCGACCGGTAAATCGAGAGCTTCGCCTTTCGGCTCAGCTCTCTCTTCACCCCGACCGACCGGTAAAGCGCCCGCATAACTGCAGATGCCCCACCAATCCGTCTATCGATCTCTCGCTCCATTTTTCCCTCATTCGTGAACAAGACCCCCAGATACTTAAACTCCTCCACTTGGGGAAGGACCCCATCCCCGACCCGGAGAAGGCACCCCACCCTTTTCCGGCTCAAGACCATGGCCTCGGATTTGGAGGTGCTGATTCTCATCCCAGCCGCTTCACACTCGGCTGCGAACAGCTCCAGCGAAAGCTGTAGATCATGTTCCGATGAAGCCAACAGGACCACGTCATCTGCAAAAAGCAGAGACCCGATCCCGAGGCCACCACAACGGATCCCCTCAACGCCTTGGCTGCGCCTAGAGATCCTGTCCATAAAAGTTAGGAACAGGATCGGTGACAAAGGGCAACCTTGGCGGAGTCCAGGTGAAAAGCCAGCTGGAGAAACTGAACCGGAACAAGGCTGCAGGTCCAGATGGTGTAAGTCCTGAAGGCCTGTGCAGAGCTGCTCTGTGGGATTCTGCAGCACCTCTTTAACCTTAGCCTAACTCAGGAGAAGGTTCCAGTATTGTGGAAGACATCATGTTTTATTCCAGTACCAAAGAGAACTCACCCATCAGTCACCAATGACTATAGAGCTGTTGCCCTGACATCCCACATCATGAAGGTCCTGGAGAGACTCCTGTTGGCCCACCTGATTAAGCAAACAAGAACATATCAGGACCCGCTGCAGTTTGCTTATCGCTGTAGAGTTGGAGTTGAAGATGCCATCATCACCTGCTTCAACCAACCCACTGTCATCTGCACAAAGCATGCAGCACTGTGAGGATCACGTTCTTTTATTTTTCCAGTGCATTTAACACAATTCAGCCTGATTTGCTTTGTCAGAAACTCCTAAAGACACAGGTGGAGCCCTCAACAATCGCCTGGATCAACGACTACCTGACAAACAGACCACAGTTTGTGAGACTGAAGGATTGTGGGTCAAACCAGGTGTCAGCAGCACAGGAGCACCACAGGGGACCATACTCTCACCATTCCTTTTCACTCTGTACACCTCAGACCTCCAGTACAAATCAGAGACCTGTCATCTGCAGAAATACTGCAGTAATACAATTTCCCTCTGGGATCAATGAAGTATTTTTAATTGGGTTGAATTGGATGGATGGATGGATGGATGGATGGATGGATGGATGGATGGATGGATGGATGGATGGATGGACGGACGGACAAACACTCAATATCTAGTTTGATCCATACTGGGGCAATTTTGTTGATTTTGCTATCAATTCATGCCAACAAGCATAGCAAATACGAGAGCCTAAGGCAGAGGGCTCCCATAGAGGAAACACTGGAAGGAAGATTAAAATAACAGGTTAAAATATAAAAATAAATATAAGACTAAGAAGAAAAACAGTGATAAAATATAAACAAATAAAACATGCAGAACAATTAAACAGACTATAATGAAGAATAATTAGTTAAAGGCTAGCTGAAAAGGTGAGTCTTGAGCCTGGTCTTAAAAACATGAACGTTCTCTGTGGCCCTGAGGTCCTCTGGCAGCCTGTTCCAGAGGTGAGAGCCAAAATAATGGAAAGACGCCCGCCATGAGTGTGTGTCCTGACGTTAGGGATGACAAGGAAACAGCTGCCAGAGGAGCACAGAGACCGCAAAGGTTCATATGGTAAAAGCAGTTCTGAAAGATAAGAAGGCCCAAGACCATTAAGAGACAAACTCAATTCTAAAACGTTCGGGGAGCCAATGCAATGAATTTAAGACAGGTGTAATGTGTTCCCGCCTCCTGGTCTTCGTCAGGACACACGTGCTGCTGAATTTTGTACAAGTTGTAAACCTGAAGACCAGAAAACAGGGCATAACAGTAATCAATTCTACTTGTGATAAAAGCATGCATCAGTGTCTCCGTATTGGCCCGAGAGAGAACGGGGCAGACTCTGGCTATGTTCTTTAGATGATAAAAACCTATTTTTGTAATGTTTTATTTTTGTTTTTTTCTTGCACTTGTCCTGTCTGGCAGTGTGGAGCTCGGAATTTTACTTATCGCTAAGCCCCGCCCTTAAATGCGATGAACCAATCGCAGTGCACATAGCTACCCAATACATTCTGATATTGTCAGCTTGAACCTCCATTGAATAACATTGCTGGTGGTCAGTTTTAGTTCGTTTTTATGTGTTTTTTTCCTTTCATTTTGAGTTTACAATGTTCAAACGGTGTGCATGAGCTACGTGCAAGACCGACACACGATATCCTGAGAGGCTGAGCAACAGGGTGTATTTTATACCATTTCCCAAGCCACATTTATACAGGGAGAAGTGTCTTTTTTGGATCAAGTTATGTGGCAGACCACAACACCAACTTATCGTGGGCAAAATTTATAAAGATGTTTACATTTGTTCTAAGGTAAGTCACCATCGTATCTGACACGAGTCAATCAGCTGGAAAGAAATAAAGACACATCTCATCTGTAACGTTAGCTGTGTTGTGTGTGATGTCACAGTTTTGCCTGTGCTTTATTACTTCGGTAATCGTAGACTACACTGTTGCTAGGTGTCGCCAAAATGCTCTACTTCTGGAGCTTAGCTTCATTAACTTGCCTGTAAATTATTAAGAACAGATTTTGGCAGTGTTGTTGAATGATTCAATGTCGGACACCTGTCAAGCTGTCTGACACTCATCTTTTTGTAATCAAGTCAGACACGTATGTTAACTAAATATTGTAGCCTAGCCTATAACGTCTTGTCTTGGTACAGGTGGTTGTCCTAGAAACGCGTATAGCTAAGACTTGTTTCATGAATCATCACATTTGATCATGAACCATTAAGCTGTATATTGAAGCACAGCCTAAATAACATTATGCTTTAGCCGAAGAGAAATCTAGCTATGCTAAAACGGCGCTTTAAGTTAGGTTAAGATCAAAAGAAATAAGCTAGTGATGATTGGGATAGTCTATTTCACAAGCAATGTCAAGTTAGGTTAGATAAGTGAAAGTAAATAACCCTAACTGTACAATGTTTCTGGGGAAGGTCAGTTGCTGTCTGAGTACCAAGTAGAAGGCAATAGCTGACATGCGCCACTGCCACCCCACCAATCCCCACAGCCGAAATCCCAACGGACCTCCTGCCCCCATGCTAATAGCCCCAGCAGATGGACAGCATCTCCAGGTCAAGACCAGCCAGCAACCAAAAACCGAGCTCAACCAGCTCCCGAATCTCACTCCTGCACACCACTGTGACACAGCCATTGGGTGGCGCTAACCCACATTCTAGCTCCGACAGGAGAAGAAGAGGACCAGAGGTTATATAAGGCACCGCCGGAGACCTTCATGCCCTCTCCAGTTCTGGTGTTCAGCCAAACAGCCCCAGGAGAGATCCAATCCTTCCTTCGCTGGCGAGGGAAAAGACGCGAGTTCTGGGAGGAACTCACTCCAATGATGACAATGCTGCTGATCAATCAGGTGAATCAAACCTAGGGTTTTGAGATAAACCCCACTGTTCCGCCCTGAGCCCTGCTTTCTGAACAGATGCTGCCGTATAAAGCGAGTCGCTAACAAACTACTGAATGCCGCAGAACCGCGTCGAGATGGAGTGTCACCCCACCGCGGTAAGGCGTGGAACAATGCTATCTTGAACCTGCAGAGAAGGTACTGTTTCAGTGAACTGAGGTGCAGCTGATCGCTGTTTAGCAAGCTGGAGGGGACGACACGCCATCCAAGCTAATGCTACCCGCGATTTGACAGCTATATTCCTCCCACTGCTAACGGACCGTAGCTGTGGCTAGCCTGCGGGCTAACGTTGTTTTGGCTTCGCCCATCATCCACGGAGTAACTTGGAGAACTTTAACCGTTCAATAAGGTCTGTCTGGGCAGAGGCGAGATTAGGTTAGTTTAAACAAGATTTAAGGGTTGTTTATTTTCACTGTGATTTGTTACTTTGTGTAAGATTTCATTTATTGTTTGGGTACAAACAGGTCGGTCGGCCTGGAGGTTTAAACAGTGATTTTCGAGGTTTCCGATGGAAAGTCGTTTTCTATCCTGCAACCTGAGTTACTCCATCCAACAGTTTTCTTTGTTTGATGTTTAATAAATGATCCAGAGCGACTTTAAGCAGCACCACGTGAGTTAGCTGTAAGCTACATGCTCTAGCGAACCCCGTGGGGCCGCCATTGACAGCGTTTTATTAATGAACAATAAAGACTGCCGTTAATCCTGTTCAAAATAGAGATCGACTTTAAAGCGGATAGTTTAAGCACTAAAACTAATCTTTTAAGTCATTTTTGAGACCGCTTTCTTGGTAAGTCAAAATACTAAATTAGATCGGCATAATTGGTACTGCCGTTAACGTCAACATAAAGTCTAAATAATAAATTAGATCAATCACTGCGGTGACCGATCCATTAAATAGAATCCATTATCTAAAGGTTGTTGATTTCTGATTCAGCAAATGGTTTAATGAAACATTGCTTCTTCCAAACAATGTTTTTCTTCACTTCTGCTTTGCATTGTGAATTGGTGGTTTGAAAACAAACCAGAATGTGCTGATTAGTCTTAAACTAATCGCAATTAGTTTAAAACTAACTTAGCCTCATTCCCAACACTGTTCAATACAAGCCTTGGTTTTTGAGCAAACATATTCATTCTGAACTGTGACATCATTATCAATTTTTTCTTGTTTCTATTTCTGTGCATTGTTATCACTTTTACTGTTTTACTTCTGAGTGTGAGTTTTATTATTGTTATTCTTTTCTTAGTAGTTTAGTTGTGTGTTACTAGTTTGGTGAGTTTGTTGATTCCTGCTGCGACTGCTGAAGGAGGAGCAGCTGCTCTCTGTCTCTCTCCAGATCCATTCACTTGATTTTATTTTCTGTTTGCTTTTCTTATTTTCCTTTCTTAACTTTTTCTTAGTTACTTTATCTACCCAGCCCCTGGAGTTTCAGTATTAGACCAGATCTCTTCTTGGATTACTTTTTTTTGGACTTATCAACATGGTTTTTTGCTCAGCTGAGGATTTTGAAAAACTGCTCCACAGAATTGAGGGCATTGAAACGAAGCTACGTCGTCTGGAAGTTTAATTTTGATCTTCACGCTGATTATGGACAAAATGACACAACTTTACCGTTGAATACAAACAGGGAATAGCCTATCAGCCCGGTGTTACATCGGTCTAACCGTGTCACAGAGACTCCCTACAGGCGTCTGAGCGGCAGAACTCCGCACTATAATGAAGACTGGCCAGCATTAAAACGCACGGAATCATCAACCCCAGCCTGTTCTCCGAGGAAGAAAAAACAAAAGAAACTCCGGCACAGAGAAACCTCAAGAGATATTTCTCCACCTGGAATCCCGCTGAAAAACAGATTCGCAGCCTTGAGTTCCCTGAAAGATGACGCAGCCCCCGGGACCAGTCAAAGCCACCAGGAGAAACCCAGCCGCATCAAACGGACACATAACAAAGTAAGAGCCCCCCCAGCAAAGATTGTTATCATACAAGATGGATCAATTAATGGAACTGAGGCTTTTTGTAGCAAGAATACCAAAGTTTATAGCTGCTACAAAAATACAGTGAGAGAAATATAAAAAAAAAATCCCTAAAATCTTGGACCAACATCCTGCTTTGGAAAAGCTTGTCATTCACGCTGGATCAGCAGATATCGCGATGAGACAATCAGAGATTCTGAAGAGAGACTTTTCTGATCTCCTACAGAGACTTGATGGACTTAACATAAACATCCTCATCAGCGGACCAGTCCATGAAGGGAATGATGAAAGATTTATCAGACTCTGCATGCTCCATAAATGGTTGAAGAAACCATCAGCTGAGAAGTCGTACACATTTATTAATAATTTCAAAGTATTTGGAAGTGCTAATCATCTGTTCAAAGAAGGGATGCATTATCTGAAAAAGGCCGGAGTAAGGCTCTTAGCAGCAAACATTTTTTCTTATCAAAATCAGAAAGCAAAACACTTGCTCCCAAAAGCTGACCTTGAGGCGCCCATGGATATCAGTGAACAAAAACAGCAAGTCATGATGACACCACAGGACCGAACAGATAAACAACCATCAGAGATTAAGTCTTCATCTTCCTGTGACTCAGCCACATCAAATGAGTCTCCATTTAGAAACTTTACAGACAGACTGAACGAGCAAATCAAATTTGGGACACAATTAACACCTAAACTTAGACTACACCAAACGCCTGGGACTAGTGTCAATAAGTCTGGGAGCTTCCCCCCACTGATTATTACAGATATTTGATATTTGACCCGGCACCCCTGAGGCTATATCAGTGATTATCAGCAGCAGGAAACATAAACCGTTAACCACACGCTCTCATATTAAACAAAATCTCAAATTGATAACCTGTCAGAAGGTTCAGCTGCCCATCATCACAATACTTAAGTTAGCTTTATTAAACATTAGATCTCTATCCGGGAAGTCTTTTCTTTTTTTATCAGGAACTTGGCTAGATGAAAATAACGAAACAACTTCATTAATAGAATCTAGTCCTCCAAATTACAATTTCTTAAGCGAGAACAGAAAACACAGACGAGGTGGAGGTGTAGCCACTATCTTTCACAACTCAATTAACTTTAAAAAGGTAACTCTGGGCACGTTTGATTCTTTTGAATACCTAGCCACCCAGATAAATGAGCCTAACAAAGCGTTATTTCTAAGTTTATATAAACCACCAAAACTTAACTCTAACTTCTTTAATGATTTCAATGACCTTCTTTCTGTAATATGTATCGACTATGACCAACTAATCATCGTGGGGGACTTTAACATCCATACCGACAACCCCCAAGATAGACAAGCAAAAACATTAGATGATACTCTCCACAACTTCGGACTGATCCAGCATGTCAAACAACCAACACACAATAAAGGACACACTCTGGACTTAATTATCAGCAAAGGTTTAAATATTTCCGACATCTCTGTAATTAATATTGCATTATCTGACCATTTCTGTATTTTCTTTGAAAGTACCATCTCTGCTAAATTATCCAGCCACAGTAAGACCACTATAAAAAAGCGTTTTCTAGGGGACAGTTCAGTAGAAACCTTTGAACGTATTTATCCTTCCACCACATCCCCCTCATCTCCCAACACAAACTCAGTAAATAAGTTGGTAGATAATTTCCTTGCGAAAATCTCAGACATCATGGATTCCATTGCTCCAACTAAAGTGAAAGTAGTCTCAGGTAGAAAAAAGTCTCAGTGGACAAGTAATCCACTGGTACGTAGTGAAAAAAGAGAGTGTCGACGAGCCGAGAGAAAATGGCGGAAAACTCGACTCTAGGTTCACTGTGAGATCTACAAAGAGAGACTGAAGAGATATCAGCTAACTATAAAAGATGCTAGGGAATCATTCTTTTCTGAAATCATCAACAGAAACATTAATAATACACGGACTCTATTTGCAACAGTGGAAAGACTAACTAATCCTTTAGTGACAGTAGCCCCTGAACTAAATTCTACCAGGGCCTGCAATGAATTTGCCAGCTTTTTCACTGAAAAGATTCTAACAATTAGACGGTCAATCTGTACCTCAATATCGAACCCACAACCAGTGCCATCCCCAATCAACAACAATGTAGAGAAAATGTCTGAATTCCACGAATTAAACCAGAACAGCCTTGAAAAAATCATTATCCAATTAAGCTCCTCCTCCTGCTGTCTTGATATCCTACCCACAGCTTTTCTAAAGAAAGTTCTTCCTGTTATTGGTTCTGATCTTGTTCAAATAGTGAACTCATCACTGCTATCAGGTGTCTTCCCTCAGGCTTTAAAAACAGCAGTTATTAAACCACTGCTAAAGAAGAAAAATCTGGACAACACGTTAATGCAGAACTACAGGCCAATCTCTAATCTCCCATTCATCAGTAAGAATATTGAAAAAGCTGTGTTTCAGCAGTTAAATGGCTTCATAACAATGACAAACCGTTTTGATGCTTTTCAGTCTGGTTTCCGCGCTCACCACAGCACCGAGACTGTCCTCGTCAAAGTATTTAATGACATCCGCATAAATACAGACTGTGGAAGAACCACAGTGCTGGTTCTGTTGGACCTCAGTGCAGCATTTGACACTGTTGATCATGATATTTTATTGGAACGACTGGAGAGCTGGGTCGGACACTCTGGTACAGTACTTGGCTGGTTCGAGTCTTACCTAAAGAACAGGGACTTCTATGTTTTAATAGGAAACTTTTCATCAGAACAAACAGAAATCACATGTGGGGTGCCCCAGGGCTCCATCCTGGGGCCCCTCTTATTTAATATCTACGTGCTCCCACTAGGCAAGATTATAGCAACCAATAACATTAGCTACCATAACTACGCAGATGACACTCAGCTCTACATTACAATGTCACCAGGTGACTCTGAACCCATTCAAACCCTAAATCAATGCATTGACCAAATAAATGGATGGATGTGCCATAACTTTCTCCAGCTGAATAGAAACAAAACTGAAGTGATTATTTTTGGATCCAAGGAGGAACGATCAAGAGTCAGCACACAGCTTCAATTAATACAGCTAGAAACTACTGATCAGGTTCGTAACCTAGGTGTAGTAATGGACTCAGACCTGAACCTCCAGGGTCACATAAAGGCAATAACAAGGTCAGCGTTCTATCACCTGAAGAACATCTCAAGAATTAAAGGACTGATTTTGCAACACGACCTAGAAAAACTCATCCATGCGTTTATGTTTAGTCGGATTGATTACTGCAACAGCATCTTCACAGGTCTGCCTAAAAAGTAAATCAGACAGCTGCAGCTGATCCAGAACGCTGCCACTCGCGTCCTCACTAGAACCAGGAAAGTAGAGCACATCACCCCAGTTCTAAAGTCCTTACACTGGCTCCCTGTAGCTCAGAGAATAGACTTTAAAATACTTTTACTAGTTTATAAATCATTACATGGCTTAGCACCAAGACCTGTTGTCATGGTACCAACCACCAAGACCACTCAGGTCCTCCAACTCTAGCCTACTAAACATCCCTAGACTCAGAACTAAACATGGAGAAGCAGCTTTCACTTTTTATGCTCCCCTTATCTGGAACAGACTTCCTGACGAGTGTAGAGCTGCTGAAACTCTGAACTGCTTTAAATCGAGACTATAAACGCATCTGTTTAGAATTGCCTTTGAGTAAATGCTTGATGTCATATGTATGAAATGTGTTCATGCTCTCTTGCTTTTTTTAAAATTTTCCTCTTGCTTTATTGTGTATCATGTGTAATGTGTGTTTCTTTTATGTGTTTTTTTTTAGTTTTTATCACCAAATCATGTAAAGCACCTTGAATTACCCTGCTGTTGAAAGTGTGCTATACAAATAAAATTACCTTGCCTTGCCTTGCCTAAAGTATGTTAACTGAAAGTGAATTCTTTTTGAAATAAACTCTTGTATTTTGGAAAACCATTGTTGTTATTTCACCTACATGTGTAGTAACTTGCTGTTCAGGTACGCCAAGAACTTATTCCTTCATATATTGTTTAATTATCTCAGCCTTATCAGGCAGGTTAACATAAACTGAGACTGAACACGTTGGCTATTGTATTCCTGGAATCCAGGTGGTCCCCCTAATTAATCTGATTAATAATTGCCCTAAGCAATTATTTATAATTATTCATAGCCAAAACCTACCTATCTGTGGCACAACACCACAGAGCACCAAGCATGCAACCAAGGTCAACCAAACCCACCAATGAACCGACCAAGAAGGAAACACACAGAACAGGAAACCAAGGGGAGACACCAGACCCAACCCCCGCCGAGCCACCAGACAGCTACCACCAAACAATGCTGTGCCGAACCGACCTAAACTCCAGTCCACCCAGGCCTGGCCAGGCAGGCACCAGGGATGAACCAGGATGCCACCTGAGCACCAGGCCCCGGACACAGAGAGCCACCAACGCACCGGTGGGTAGAAGCATCAGTCACCGGTAGGGAGTGATGGAGGGGAAATAGAACCCTCATTTGGTGGGGGGCCTGAGATGCGCCAGGCCAGAAGGCAGCCCAAGACCCAACCTGACAAATACACAGAAAAATACACAGACAGTCATACTTTCCCTCCCTCTTACACACATACATTCTCATCTGCACACCAAGACACACAAGAAAGGACACTGTACACCCACTCATACTCCCCATACAAACCCTATACTCCCAGATCTAGGTACTGATACCCCAAAAGATCAACCAGCCCCGGACCCAGGAGGTGGTCCCCCTAGGTGAAAGAAAGAAATCCTAGAAACCTGTTCAATATGGGTTTTAAATGTCAAGTCTTGGTCAGAAATATCGCCGAGGTTCTTTACGTAATTACTGGGGGCCAATTTAATGCCATCCAGATGAAATGATTGACTAAGCAGTTTCTTTTTTGGAACTTCTGGTCCAAAGACAGCAAATTTTGTCTTGTCAGAATTTAAGAGTAAAAAGTTTAGAGTCATCCATGTTTTTATGTCTTCCAGACATGCCTGTAATCGACCTAACTGACTGGGTTCATCAGGATTTATGGATAAATATAGTTGTGTATCATCGGCATAGCTGTGGAAATTTATCCCATGCTGTCTAATGATTCTACCAATTGGAAGCATATATATGGTGAAAAGAATTGGTCCAACATCTCCTCTGGCTTCCGAAAAACCTGCCCACCCTAAAGTCCCTATGTGTGTGTCTCATGAGAATGTTGTGAGTGAGAGTGTCTAAGGTGTACAGTAAAATTGGGACCCAGACAGCCACGGGGTAGCGGAGATGGAAACCCCTCCCTGCACCCCAGTGACGTGCCTGCACCCCAAGGACCTACATGAGTGGTAGAGTGATGGTATCAAAAGGAAGCCAGTGTTTGCAAGATTTAATCAGAGGTGTAAAAATTACAGCATATGTTACTGTGCCAAAGTAACTGTAGCTGGAACATAGACAAATTACAAGATTCTTTATTCTCGCCTATTTTTATTCTCATGTTACAGTATATAATACAATTTAAAATATGCTCCAGTAGAATATAAACTGCAGATAATCATAAACCAACATTTGTAGATTACCTGTACCAAGATACATGTTGATGAAGAGAAGTAAAGCAAAGTTAAAGAGGCTTTAGTGAAAAAATAGCTAGTTTTTTTGCAGTTTGGCACAGTTCAGCACAATTTGGCCCAAACAGTGAAAGTTTCAATTTCTCAACTCCTGATCTACTGATTGTATTGAAGTTCAATTATATGCCTAAAAACAAACTATCTTATATTTTTTGGTAAAATACCCAACATATTTATCACTCTATTTAAATAACACTATAACAAAGAGTTAGACTTGACTCCAACTGAAGAACATTTATTCAAATTCCAAATAAAACCCTTTCCTCTTATCAATGAAAATGTTCTTATATGGATGGTAATGTGCTTTGCATGCAGTAACAATATGATTGTAGAGTGGCCTGATTTTGCACAGACGATCGTAAACAGAGGTGTTTTTTTCTTTTCATTGTCCTCATCATCGTTCACAAAGCTGAGTTGCAATGACCACAAGACTGCCTCAAATTGTTTTCTCTGTTATGGAATAATTGAAAATTATTTGGCCACTCACCCCTCCAGTAGTCAGCCTTCAATTCAGTGTATTTCAGTTTATTTCAGCCTTGTGGTGCACATTTACAAGTCCGGTGTATATAATGATGGATAGGAAAACATATAAGTCAGTTACAGTCAGGGGAGTCCAAAGGAAATTTCTGCTAGCCTCTTTTCTTTTTGTAGCTTGGTTCTGTTGGAGGTTTCTTCCTGTTAAAGGGGAGTTTTTCCTCTCCACCTTCGCTACATGCTTGCTCAGTATGAGGGATTGCTGAAGGATTGCTGTGGTTGGAAAGTCTGCATCAACGGGGCCCAACCTCATGCCAATGACTGACGCAATCTCCTGGGATTCCTTAAGTAGGAAACTTTTTAACTGATTGGAATGTGTGTATAAATGTATTGAAATGACTTCTTGCTAAGTGCCTTGAGATGACATCTGTTGTGAATTGACGCTATATAAATAAACTGAATTGAATTGAATTTCTTTTTGTAGCTTTGGTATTGTCGATAATTGTCCAAATTACAGATGAACTGAAGAAGAGGTGGAAGAGAGAGAGGGGAGACCATGCTGCTGTATGGTGAAATGTAGGGCCCGGTGGCTTCGTCGGCATGAACCTAAAAGACTCAGGAGTGCTGTCCTCCTCATGTCTGTGGTACCACACATCTTCACCCACTGGAGTGTCAACAGACCTCTTCGGACAGCCATTTGCCTTAGCTTTCCCCCATTTTTGCCTTCTTGGTTGGCTGCGCAGAAGTTAAAGGCCTTGGAGGTATTTAGTCTTCATCCTCACTAAAATAAGATAACAGAAAAATAATTAGTGAAATTATAAATATATGCATACACATCTACACATAAATGTCTACACACACACACACCCACACACATACACACACACACACACACACACACACATATATATATATATATATATATATATATATAATACCTTTCAGGCAGCTGTGTTTCTCTGTATGACGTTCCAGCAGTCTGCTTGGGCATGGTGAAGCGTTGATGAGTAAGCTAAGGATGAATGCAGAGGTGACTAAAAGAATATTATGACAGAAAAAGAGTTAGGAAAAAATATACATATAGAAACTACAAATACGAACCGCATATATATTTTTACACACCTAAGTACAAATAACTACACAAATATCCTGCCTCTTGAGGACTGACCACAAGTTCTCAACGGGATTAAGATATGGGGAGTTTCCAGGCCATGGAACCAGAATTTCAACGTTTTGGTCCTTGAGCCACTTAGTTATCACTTTTGCCTTATGGCACGGTGCTCCATCGTGCTGGAAAATGCATTGTTCTTCACCAAACTGTTGTTGGATTGTTGGAAGCAGTTGCTGTTGGAGGGTGTTTTGGTACCCTTCTTTATTCAAGGCTGTGTTTTTGGGCAATATTGTAAGTGAGCCCACTCCCTTGGATGAGAAGCAACCCCACACATGAATGGTCTCAGGATGCTTTACTGTTGGCATGACACAGGACTGATGGTAGCGCTCACCTTTTCTTCTCCGGACAAGCCTTTTTCCAGATGCCCCAAACAATCGGAAAGAGGCTCCATTGGAGAATAGGACTTTGCCCCAGTCCCCAGCAGTCCATTCACCATACTTTCTGCAGAAGATCAATCTGTCCCTGATGTTTTTTTTGGAGAGAAGTGGCTTCTTTGCTGCCCTTCTTGACACCAGGCCATCTTTCAAAAGTCTTCGCCTCACTGTGCGTCCAGATGCGCTCACACCTGCCTGCTGCCATTCCTGAGCAAGCTATGCACTGGTGGCACTCCGATCCCGCAGCTGAATCCTCTTTAGGAGATGATCCTGGCGCTTGCTGGACTTTCTTGAATGCCCTGAAGCCTTCTTAACAAGAATTGACAACGCAATGATGGCTGCACGCGTTTCTTTGCAGGTCACCTTGGTTAACAATGGAAGAACAATGATTTCAAGCATCACCCTCCTTTCAACATGTCAAGTCTGCTATTCTAACCAAATCAGCCTGACATAATGATCTCCAGCCTTGTGCTCGTCAACATTCTCACCTGAGTTAACAAGACAATTACTGAAATGATCTCAGCAGGTCCTTTAATGACAGCAATGAAATGCAGTGGAATTTTCATGGCAAAGGACTATGCAATTCATCTGATCACTGTTCATAACATTCTGGAGTATATGCAAACTTAAGCAGCAACTTTTCCAATTTCCAATATTTATGTCAGTCTCAAAACTTTTGGCCACGACTGTATATATATATATATATATATATATAAGTGTGCACTTTTTGGGAGGCCTATAAACTGTGACACAAAATCTGAGGAGTAGTAAAAGCTGTTGCAGTGTATTCAAACGTGCTAGAATTAGCACATAAAACAGGTTTGGCAGAAAGCATTGACGAACTTACAAAAGCAGTATCGCCTCCCCTTTTGCTACTCCTCGAGGAATAAGTGAAGTTTGGTGGGGAGGCCCCTGGAAGAACAACAGGGTAATCTGCACTCAACCATGTTTCTGTTAAAAATAAACAATCAAGATTATGGTTTAAAATCAGATCATTGATGATAAAAGTTTTGTTCAGCAGAGAGCAAAGATTTAAAACAGCCATATTAATAGTGACTGGAGATAGAGTAACTGCATGATTTAGCGAAAGTGGAACTTATGGTAGATGTTTGATATTATATCGGTTGCATTTGTTGGGTTTATGATTTTTAGTCTACTCTATGCTGATAATGACAGGGCAAGGTCCAAGTCCAATATGTGAGTTACTGTTAAAATCAGGGCTAAGTTCATAGGAGCAGGAACCAGCTGGACATCAGGATGTGGCAGATGGGGCAGAAAGAGCAGCGGCAGCTGGGGCCGGTGTGGTAGACAGGGGGGACGTGGGCATGCAAGCCATAATTGGCAATCAAAATAAATTGTGTGTATGCTTAAGAAAAAAAGTTAGGCAAGGCAAGGTCATTTTATTTGTATAGCACAATTTCAACAGCAGGGTGATTGAAGGTGCTTTACATGATTTGGTGATTTAAAAAAAGAAAAAACAAAACAAACAGACATGGAATATAACATTGGAAATTAAAAGTAAAAGAAACACACATTACACATGATACACAATAAAGCAAAAGAGAGATCAATAAAGCAATAGAGCATGAACACGTTTCATACATATGACATCAATCATTTACTCGAAGGCAATTCTAAACAGATGTGTTTTTAGTCTCGATTTAAAGCAGTTCAGAGTTTCAGCAGCTCTGCACTTGTCAGGAAGTCTGTTCCAGATAAGGGGAGCATAGAAACTGAAAGCTGCTACTTTATGTTTAGTTCTGAGTCTAGGGATGTTTAGTAGGCTAGAGTTGGAGGACCTTAGTGGTCTTGGTGGTTGGTACCGTGACAACAGGTCTTCAACATATTTTGGTGCTAAGCCATGTAATGATTTATAAACTGGTAGGAGTATTTTGAGGTCTATTCTCTGAGCTACAGGAAGCCAGTGTAAGGACTTTAGAACCGGGGTGATGTGCTCTACTTTCCTGGTTCTAGTGAGGAATACAAGCAGCAGCATTCTGGATCAGCTCCAGCTGTCTGATTGACTTTCTAGGCAGACCTGTGAAGATGCTGTTGCAGTAATCAATCCGACTAAAGATAAAAACATGGATGAGTTTATCCAGGTCCTGTTGCAACATCAGTCGTTAAATACTAGAAATGTTCTTGATGCATTGATTTAGGGTTTGAATGGGTTCAGTCACCTGGTGACATTGTAATGTAAAGCTGAGTGTCATCCGCGTAGTTATGGTAGCTTAATCTTATTGGTTGCTACAATCTTGGCTAGTGGGAGCATGTAGATATTAAATAGAAGGGGCCCTAAGATTGAGCCCTGGGACACCCCACATGTGATTTCTGTTCGTTCTGATGAAAAGTTTCCTATTGAAACAAAGAAGTCCCTGTTCTTTAGGGAAGACTGAAACCAGTCAAGTAGTGTACCAGAGAGTTCGACCCAGCCCTCCAGTCGTTCCAATAAAATATCATGATCAACAGTGTCAAATGCTGCACTGAGGTCCAACAGAACCAGCACTGTGGTTCTACCACAGTCTGTATTTATGTGGATGTCATTGAATACTTAGACGAGGGCAGTCTCGATTAACAACACCAAACATTCTGAAAGTCTTCTTCTCCCCTAAAAGCGCTAAGGATTTACAAGAACAGCCCCACCAATGACCAAGCATTGTTTGTCTAAAACCTGCTCAGCTCACCGTTGTCTCCTGAGACTAAAAGTATACCCTATCTTCTCCACCTAGTAATTGCTCGAAAGTGCTTCCCTTTTGTTCTCCTGGTTCCGACAGTTACAAAAATACAATGAGGCATGGAGGTTTTAATTGTTCATATACTAATTCGCAATCAACTGTTGGTGCATTTTCTGCCTGGTTCCACCAATAAATTAGAGAAATGGAAGTATCATTTGGTTTAATTTCTTCCGTTTACGGGCAGAAGATGCACTTAACTAGAAATACATTTTATGTTTCAGGTACAGGTTATCTTGGACTTCAAATATTGAAACATAGCATTGATATAGTGATATTTTTGAACATTTGGATGGGGTTGCCCTGGCTTCATCCGTGGGTTGGTGGTTTTTTGTTGCTCTGAATCAAAGACAGTTGTTTCTCAATGATTTCATTATTTACACAAACTTCATTTTCCATTTTAATTTCATTCTGCTTCTTTCCATCACTTCTGCACCTAGATATCTTGGAATTAAGAGTAGACTGGGACCCAGAAGAACCTGGGCTGCCATCGGAAAAAGTAGCCAGAAGCTTTTGTAATCAAGAGTTTAATGAAGTCAGAGAGTCGGCAGGGCCATGGTGAGGATAATGTTGTTTTTTTCTTGGGTAAAAAGGAAGATCGAGATGGAAGTGGAGCCCCAGTTGGAGTTAACAGTGTTTTTCTGCTGATGCACGGCGTTAACAGCTGCCCCTGACATTAACACAATGGGAGAGGGAACGAGACTGCTCCTTGTTAGGGATCATTTATTAAGTGAGATCATCTTTTCGTTAGCCTTGGGGTAATGACTAATGTCAATGGCAAATTTCACAGTTGTCTAGAGAAATGAATTAGATTTGCAGTAAAAGCCCCCTTGGCTTGTTGTACAAGCTCATTTGCTGGAATTGGTGAACTTGGAGGCCTGTAAAGAAACCAAGGATCCTGCCGTAATGCTCGTCTCTACTCCCCCTCACCAGACACTGACCTTTTTCTCTCATTATAAATAAGGAAAAGAACAGAGAAGATCTATAAAAAGAAGCCTTACAGTATGTGTTACAGCCTTACGGTCACCCATGCAAATGAGACCTACAGACTCTACCGTGGATGCCAATGTGAACATTTAGCGATGTTCAACCCTACTAGAATACAAGTGTGGGTGTTTGTGCATCTGTGGCTACACAGTTCAAAGATTAAGACTCTGGTGTTTTTTTCTTTAATCCGGCCATTGAGCAGAAGCGGAGCGGGGAGACAGAATGGAGTGGGTACAATGACCCCCCGTCGGTGGCGACTCATGCCATCTCCTACGTTCCAGCCTTCACCTACACTCCACCTCCGCCCCCTCCTGCCTGCATCTTCTCTCTGCTCTGACCCAAACCCGGATGCTTACAAAAGATCCTGTCAGGATGAACAGAGACAGAAACAAACCCTCCCCATCGCCCTAAGGGGTTACCATGCCAGGACTATTGGTCTCCCCCTAAAAAACAGCACTCTGTGTCTCATTCTCCTTTATCCCTCTTCCTTTATATCCAGGACAGATGACACAATGCAGTGAATCACACTGGGCTGGCCACTCACATACTGTAGGCAGCCACTATTGGCCCATGTGTTGTTGGCTCACAGCGTGGGGTTAATTGCAAGCAAGGTTAACAAAATAGAAGACAAAAATCAGTTTGAGAAGAGGCCTGGGACCCAAGAAGCCACAGTGAGATGAATTGGGTCCTGAAGCACAATGCATTAGTATGTGTTTGTGCCCATAGTCATGGATCAGATGCTGAAATCAACACTACTATCAATACTTGTAGAACCCATTTTTGCTATTAGAGCAGGCCTTGGTCTTCTCCTTTAAAAATTTATTAAGATGGAACAGACAGAGAGGAACTCTCTTTTGGGCTGAAGCTCGTCCCAGATGTTCCCTAAAGGATTTAGGTCCTGGGATGGAGATAGCCATGGAAGAAGGTAGATTTTTCTGGGCCTATGTGGCCATTGGACTAACGGACGTAATGTCCCCCGCACTTTCTTTAGCTATTACAGCCATTTAATCTGTTAAGATCCTGTAACAAATGTTTCCCGATCGTCTTTGAACACACCTCAAGTGTAAACATGTTAATGTGGGTATCCAGTGGATCACAAATAGTTGCTACTGAGCAGAGCAGCATTTTCAGCAAACCAGCCAGAGCCAGCAAAAGGAAGAAGAAAATACTTCAGGGTTCCCAAAATAAAGGAAGACTGAGTCCCAGAAGGCATTTAAGTATTTAATTCAAACATATCTGGCCAGAACATGGAGAGGACAGAGATTACTTTTGCATCGATCTACCCAACCTTCTGACTAACAGTTTAAATAGTATTTAGCAATCACTGTTTATCTCTGCAGCACGTCTTCTCCAATCTTCATGTCCAGCTTCGGGAGAACTGGTTCATGCCAATCTGATAGTAAAGCATGAACCAGCACATCCCAGATCAGACTGTTCCGCAGTTATCTTGTTGCCCCAGCATCTGTCTCTTTGGTGATCTGACACATCTCTATCAGTCTGTATCATGTTTTGTGTATTTTTCTTGTTTTACTGCTGTTTTTAAATGCCTCGATGTATCTGTGTGTGCTTCATGCTGTTTTTACTTTATATTCTTTATCTGTGTTTTACTGCTATTTTTATTTGACCACTTAATCATGTAAAGCACCTTAAATTACCTTGTTGCTGAAAGTGTGCTATACAAATAAAAGTGCCTTGCCTAGCCTATCAGGAATAGTAAGCTAAAAAAATAACCTTGCTTCCCCTAACTTTGTCATCTTGCCCTAGATACATTCACTAGACAGAGAATATGTACTTAAATCCAAATTACATAGGAATATTCCCACCACACAAGCTGTAAATTGATCGTCAGCTGATTCGACGGGGGTAAGCCGTATTGCGTCATTTCCTGTTGTCACTGTTTTGCTCCCTGTAAGCTATTTGGTGTTCAGACTCTCTTGAATTGATCTTATTTTCTCTGTGCTGAGGCCTTTCTAAGTTATTTTAACACACAAGCACACTAAAAACACACGTTTTGTGGTGGTGTACTTTACGTTTTGGGAACTCCTTGTGTTTCACACAGTTTTTCTTGGGGTGGTAAGGTCTCGCTAGCTCAGTTAGCTTAGCTTCATTGCGGCTATGGTTACTCTTCTCTCTCCTGTCTCCAACTCTTCTCTTCTCTCTTGCTCTCTCTGTCAGATGTTTAGTTACTTCCCTGCCTCCTTTAGTGATAATGGTAACTGTAATAAATGTAATATTTTGTAGCTTTGGAGGCGAGGGTATCAGAATTAGAAGCACGGCTCCGCACTGTTGAAAAACAAGCTGATAGCCGAAGCCCATTAGCCAGCGCGGAGCCAACAAGGATAGAACCCCCTAGCTGTCCTCCGGTAGAGCCCGGGCAGCCGGGACCTCAGGCTGGTTGGGTGACGGTACATAGGAAGCATAGTTCTAGGACCCAGCCCCCGGGCCACCACCAACCGGTCCGCGTTTCTAACAGATTTTCGACACACCCGCTGAGAAGCCGACCCTGGTAATTGGCAGCTCCATAGTCAGAAACGTGGCATTAGAGACACCATTGACCATAGTCAAATGTTTGCCAGAGGCCAGAACGGGCGACATGAAATCCTACCTGAAACTGCTGGCTAAAGATAAGCGTAAATACAGTAAGATTGTTATTCCCGGTTACGCCAATCGGAGGTCACTAAAATTAGTGTTGCTTCGGTGTGTAAGTTTGCCAAAACAATGTCCGACTCGGTAATCTTTTCTGGTCCCCTGCCTGATCGGACCAGTGACGACATGTTTAGCCGCATGCTGTCATTCCATCAATGGTTGTCTAGGTGGTGTCCTGCAAACGATGTGGGCTACATTGATAACTGGAGAACTTTTTGGGGAAAACCTGGTCTGATCTGGAGAGACGGCATCCATCCCACTTTGGATGGAGCAGCTTTTCTTTCCAGGAATATGGCCGAATTTGTTAGTCCTCCAAAACACTGACAACCCAGGGTCCAGACCAGGAAGCAGAGTTGTAGTTTAACCCACCTCTCTGCTGCTTCTGTACTGTTACCCACCCATTACCCTATAGAAACAGTATCTTGCCCACGGCCAAAATAAAAATGGATTAAAAGTTAAGCCAACAAAAGCAAATTATGGAAATCTCATAAAAATAAATATAACTTTGACTGAACAGAAAAATACATCTATTAAATGTGGTTTATTAAACATAAGATCTCTCTCCTCAAAGACTGTTAGTGAATGACTTGATTTGTGATAATCACATTGATTTCCTTTGTCTCACAGAAACCTGGTTGCAGCAGGAGGATTATGTCAGTATAAATGAGTCAGCTCCCTCCAGTCATTTAAATTATCACATTCCTAGAAATACTGGGCGAGGAGGAGGAGTTGCAACCATTTTTCGTTCTGATTTACTAATTAATCCCAGACCAATTGATAGCTACAGTTCTTTTGAACATCTAACCCTTAATTTTCCTCATCCAAGTTGCAAAACATTAAGAACATTTTTGTTTGTGGTTTTGTATCGTCCACCAGGCCCTTACTCTCAATTCTTGGATCAGATCTCACATTTTTTATCTGATTTAGTATTAAATACTGATAGGGTTATTATAGTGGGGGAATTTAATATTCATGTGGACACTGAAAGTGATAGCCTAAATGCAGCCTTTAGTGCGATTTTAGACTCAATTGGCTTTACTCAAAAAGTACAGGGATCGACCCACTCGGGCAAACACACTTTGGACCTTGTACTGACATACGGTATTGAGTGTGAGGAAATAACAGTCCACCCACATAACCCGGTCCTGTTTGATCACTTCTTAATAACTTTTGAATTTACTTTAACTGACCATCTTAAATCTGAAAGAAAATTTAATTATAGTAGAGCTTTATCAGACAATGCTGTAACAATTTTTAAAGAATCTGTTCCATTCTTACTTTCCTTAGTGTCTCAGAGTAACACAGTGGATGTCAGCAATTCTATCTCTAACCCTTCAGAAATTAATGATCTGGTTCACAGCGTTTCGTCGTCATTGCGTTTGGCATTAGATAGTGTAGCCCTATTAAAAAAGAAAGTGGCTAGCCATAGGAGGCTGACTCCTTGGTTCAACGCAGAGTTGCGTACTTTAAAGCAGAATACTAGGAAGTTGGAGAGAAAATGGCGCTCTACACACCTAAATGATTCATTTTTAACCTGGAATAACAATCTACTGCTGTATAAAAAGACCCTTCGACAAGCTAGAACAGGATATTTTTCATCAGTAATAGAGACGAATAAAAACAATCCTAGGTTTCTTTTTAGTACAGTTGCCAAACTTACACAGAGTCATAGCTCTGTTGAGCCAACTATTCCCCCAGCTCTTAGCAGTGATGATTTTATGGGATTCTTCATAAATAAAATTTATTCTATTAAAAATAAAATCATTGGCATCCTCCCAAACATGATTACTTCTTCCTCAGTAAATGAGGCAGTATCGGAAAGAACTGTAGAACCTCAGTTGTGCTTAGGCTGTTTTGATTCAGTTGAGCTTTCGGAATTATCAAAAATATTAGCCTCATCTAAACCTTCAACTTGTATGTTGGACCCAATTCCAACCAAATTATTTAAAGAAGTGTTCCATTTGGTTCCTGGCCCCAGTTTGGATATGATGAATCTATCCTTAGTAAATGGATACGTACCACAGGAATTTAAGATAGCTGTAATCAAACCTTTACTCAAGAAACCTTCCCTTGATCAAAATGACTTAGTGAATTACAGACCTATATCTAACCTTCCTTTCTTATCCAAAGTTCTTGAGAAAATTGTTGCTAATCAAGTCTGTGAGCATCTAAACAGTAACGAGCTGTTTGAAGAGTTTCAGTCAGGTTTTAGAGCTCATCATAGCACTGAAACAGCATTGCGGAAGGTTACTAATGGTATTCTCATGGCCTCAGATAATGGACTTGTGTCTGTTCTGGTTTTGTTAGATCTCAGTGCTGCTTTTGACACAGTCAACCATAATATACTCCTAGAAAGGCTTGAACAAGTTGCAGGGATCAAAGGAACAGCACTAGGCTGGTTTAAATCATATTTGTCTGATAGATTCCAGTTTGTTCATCTAAATGATAAATCTTCTTCACTCTCAAGGGTTACTTGTGGAGTTCCACAGGGTTCTGTGTTTGGACCAATTCTGTTCACTATATATATGCTCCCAATTGGTAGAATCATTGGAAAGCATGGGATAAATTTCCACAGCTATGCAGATGATACACAACTATATTTATCCATAAATCCTGATGAACCCAGTCAGTTAGGTAGATTACAGGCATGTCTGGAAGACATAAAAACCGGGATGACCCTAAACTTTTTGCTTTTAAATTCTGACAAAACAGAAGTTGCTGTCTTTGGACCAGAAGTTCTTAAACAGAAACTGTTTAGTCAATCACTTCATCTGGATGGCATTAAATTGGCCCCCAGAAATAACCTAAAGAACCTCGGCATTATTTTTGACCGAGACTTGACATTTAAATCCCATATTAAACAGGTTTCTAGGTTTTCTTTCTTTCACCTCCGGAATATTGCTAAAATTAGAAACATCCTGTCGAGGAGTGATGCTGAGAAACTAGTCCATGCATTTGTTACCTCAAGGCTGGACTACTGTAATTCTTTACTATCAGGAAGTCAACAAAATGCCATTAAAAGCTTTCAGTTGATCAAAAATGCAGCAGCAAGAGTTCTGATGAATATTAAAAAGAAAGATCACATTTCTCCTGTTTTAGCTTCCCTTCATTGGCTCCCTGTTAAATCCAGAATAGAATTTAAGATCCTTCTTCTTGCATACAAAGCCTTTAATAATCAAGTTCCATTATACATCAGAGATCTAATTGTTCCATATGTTCCTAACAGAGCCCTTCGCTCTCAGACTGCAGGTTTACTTGTATTTCCTAGGATTTCAAAAAGTAGAATGGGAGGCAGATCTTTTGGTTATCATGCTCCTCTCCTGTGGAACCAGCTCCCAGCTTTAGTCCGTGAGGCAGACACTCTGTTTACTTTTAAGGCCAGGCTTAAAACTTTCCTTTTTGATAAAGTTTATAGTTAGAGTGGCTAAGGTCATCCTGAGCTATCTCTGTAGTTATGCTGCTATAGGCTTAGACTGCTGGAGGACAGACGTACCAATTTTCTTCACTCTGCTACTTCCTTTTCTCCTACTACTCTCCAGTTGTATTACAGTTCATTCTGTTATTTCGACTGTTAACTTTGTTTTCTCTCAGTGTTTTTCTCTCCATAGAAGATATACCTGGTCTGGTATCCTGCTTGGCTGCAATGCCCCGTTGGACGGGGGGCATCGACTGGGATGATCCTCCCAGTAACTGAACATCCACTGTGTCCTGTTATCAACTTTTTACTTTCTGTAACATAGAAAGTTCTCTTATATCAGATCTTCTGTTCCTTCTGTGTTTCTGCTCTGTCTTCTCAAACCCCCAGACGGTCGTGGCAGATGGCCGCTCCTACTGAGCCTGGTTCTGTTGGAGGTTTCTTCCTGTTAAAGGGGAGTTTTTCCTCTCCACCGTCGCTACATGCTTGCTCAGTATGAGGGATTGCTGAAGGATTGCTGTGGTTGGAAAGTCTGCATCAACGGGGCCCAACCTCACGCCAATGACTGACGCAATCTGCTGGGATTCTTTAAATAGGAAACTTTTTAACTGATTGGAATGTTTGTATAAATGTATTGAAATGACTTCTTGTTAAGTGTCTTGAGATGACATCTGTTGTGAATTGGCGTTATATAAATAAACTGAATTGAATTGAATTGAATTGAATTAATCAAAGGCAGCACTATACAGATTTTTTAAGTTTTTAGCTGTGATTTAAAAGAACTCAGCGTTTCAGCAGCTTTTCAGTTTGTTCCAGATTAGAGGAGCATAGAAACTGAAAGCTGTTTCGGGGGGGTTGCTATAGTAACAGTAGATCTTCAACATACTTTGGTGCTAAGCCATTCAATGATTTATAAACTAGTGAAAGTATTTAGAACTCTATTCTCCAAGCTACAGGGAGCCAGTAAGAAATAATAATAAGAAAAATAAAAATATTTATTTGCTTTCAGTCAAGTAAAATGTCTTTGCTACTGTAGTTTTAGATCTTCAGACAGGTCAAATATAGTTTTTATTATATTATC
Source organism: Valencia hispanica (assembly GCA_963556495.2). Lineage (NCBI taxonomy): Eukaryota > Metazoa > Chordata > Actinopteri > Cyprinodontiformes > Valenciidae > Valencia > Valencia hispanica. Next base: position 953,581 of record OY747723.1, on the reverse strand, counting down.
TAATAGACAGTCCATACATCTAAAAATAGATTCAACCTCAAATTGAACACTGCTTTAATACTAAATATACCAAATAATATGCCTAATTAGTACATTTACAGAACAATAAAAATAGCCCTATTTAGAAAAGAACAAAATAGCACAAGATGATAGATTACAACAGCTTGTACCATTATACCACAACCACAGTCAGTCACTTACTGTAAACCTTCTCCAGTGTCAAATTTCTTTCAAAATGGATGTAACATTTAGCCGTTAATACCAGCTGCGTCTTCGTCTTCAGATGATTTAATTGCTGGGCAATTTTCTCCTGTCAAAAAAGCAATGTGCACCTCAGATGAAAATGAGCGAGCCCAAGTGGGAGAGTTAATTAGTGACCTCGTTAGGGACCTGAAAGTGTCTGGTGGGGCCTCTGTGTGTGTTTGTTTGTACCAGTTTCAATCTGGATGAATGTATGTGTATTTGGTCTTTGTCCTTTTGCCTGTGCATGCGTACGTGTGTGTGTGGATGATGGTGAGTAAATCTAAGACGGCATGTAGTAACAACTTGATCTCTCATTGTATGTATATAGGACCAGCCTAACCAGTGCACAATACAATCATTATGTCCAATTTGGTTCTACAAGGGACATACAGATAAAAATTAGTCATTAATTTCAAATTACTATGATTTCCATCACCAAGGATGCATCAGCACTGGTTGGCAAAGAGGCAAACTCCTCCCTCTTGAGATATTTGTTTGACGTCAACTCTTGTGTCAACTCTCAATAGTGTCCCATAGTTGGCAAGTGAGAAAAATGAATGAGACAGGTCTGCCTGCCCATTCAGGTATCAAGCCCGTCCAGGACAGATTACAAGACTAATTTAAATTAAGTTGCAACCATGCAATGTACTGACCCAGGACAACCAGCAGAAGGTGCTGTAGGCAATTATTGGGGCTTGTGGAAGCTTTGATACGGTTGCATGCTGAAATGGATATTAGAGCTTGGCTTAATAAAAACAAGAGCAAAGCTAGAACAAGCAGGGACGATGATAATACATCACCAGTCTTAGAAATGCAAGTGCAACCAGTGTGGCCACAGGCGCTTCTGTTCCTCTTCTCCCCTTGCATACACCACAGTAACCGCAGCAGCCGCCCACTGGATGGCACTCCACCATTGGATGGCAGCAGCACCATGGATTATTCATTTTCCGATGATCTCGGCGTGGATAAGTGTACCTTGAAAATATCCGTTTTTGTTTGAGATGGCTTTGTCCTGTTGAGGATATGTGGCTTTGAATGTAAGTTGTACATTATTTTTGCTTTCTAAGTGGTTTGACTAAAGCGTTTAGTATGTAATGTACTGCCAACAGGAAATAAAAGGCTAAGGGGGCTTCAAGATTCGTCATTCACTCGTTTATTCAATGAATTTCCTGTGGTCTCTAGCCCAATTATATGCCTTGTGAGCGATTTTATGTGTAATAAATTCTGTCTCGCTCCTGTGTCAGGAGGTTGCAGTTTGTCAGAGGAGTGGGTGGGGGGGAAACGGAAGGATTACAAGTCTAACTCATTATTATTCACGATCTGCAAACATCCTGTCTCTGATTGGCTAACAGCAATGCGACTCTTATGCTGCCTTTGATCAAATAATTAACTTAATTTACTTTGCTGGCGGTGTTCCAAGAAACATTCTAACAGTTTCTTCCTTAGCTCCTCCTTCTTGGATAAAAAATGCAATGCTGATGTGCCATGTCCACAAATAACTCAAGCTCGACCTTGTTACCCCATGCTGTGGAGTTGCAAAAAGCTAGCTTCCACCAGCCGAGATGCTCTCTCCTCTCTCTGGCCCCCATTTTCCCGTGGGTGGTCGCAAGCCAGGGTAGGTGTGGCCAGTATGGTTTTCTACGTAGATAACAGGCCTTTCTCTGACTCGTTAGTTTTTAGCTCAGATTTCTTCTTGGGGCTGAAGTAGGCAACGGGGGTGGGACCACAGTATGATGTGCAGCATACATATCCTACTCAGAGTGAAGGATTGTTTTTCAAATACAGCGAGTTTTAAACGGTTGAATGAGATCTTTAAATAAAAATACCATTTGATGTTGATACCTTAATTCCAGTAAAAGCTCCTGAGAATATTTGATCCACAGTGGATGTAGATGGTGGTGGAAATTATACAAACATTGGGCTCAAGCAAACCACAAAACCGTGTGATGAAAGAGAGCAGTAGCTCCACTTCTAAAGTTAAAGAGTGCAAAAATCTGTGAGAAATGCAACACAGCTGATCAGCATTTACTGTAAACAAAATTTGAAAACAATACAAATGGTAGAAAATAGTGTAATATCTTAATGTGTAAGTAATATCAAAAAGTTGAGCAGTTTGAGCAAATGAGCATTTGTGGTTCCTTTTCATTAGTTTTCCTTTAGCATACGAAAGTCCTATTGTGCAGAAATCATGTCAAAAGGTATGTCTACCATACACAGTCATCATGTGGACTTATGGGGACAGATCTACATCTAATGAGATAAATTCACAGCCAAAACACAAGTGTTTTATAAATCTGGCCCTGAACTAAATATGCATAAGCCATCTTTTTTATCCTGCCTCCTGTTCTGCAAAGGGGTGCACTCCAGGGCCTTGTGGAAAAACTGAAATATTAACCAGGTAATAACCTGCTGAATGCTATCACAGCAAATTACTTTGGTCATTTAAAGCACAGCCACAACAAACTGAATGAATACACTATTGATTTAACATGCTGGAGATGCTCCTTTAAATGTTTGTTGAATGCTCAGATTTGGTAAAGAACACAGCAGAAAAAAAAGCCAACCACATCTGGTTCCCCGGTCCACGTTGCTGGATGGTTGATGGCGTTTAGCGAGCCCTGTTGGTGTGGCAGGGAGACTGGAGCAGTAATTTGTTCAGATGTAGCCTCTGAATTATTGAAGGTATATGAGTGTAAATAATTCACTGATCACCAAACAGGAGGACAGGCCATTCATCAGCATGTGCAGGGCTAGCTGTGTGTATATGTTTACGGCACGTGGGTGGCAGAGAGTGGAAGGTTAATTCTCAGGTTTTTTGGAGGTTTCTAAATGCCTTTGCTTTGCTTCTCTAATCATTTTCTGCACCAGTGTACCTTAATTACTCTAAGATGACACCAACAGGAGAGGAAGTTTCCAGATTCATTGGAATAAAAGTGTTTCATCATAACCTGCTTGAAATTCTTCTTTCCGGGGATCCCAACCTTGCTCTGCATGTCTTCTCAATGGCGAATCAAGTACGGTGAAAAATTGGAATAAACAGGGAGGAAAGCATGCAAATGCAGATCTGAGACAAATGTCCAACCTTGTGTTTATTCGGAAGCTAAGGTCATCCACCATCCCATCTATCACTGTTCTAATCAGCTCCACACAGCTGCATAGCTGCACAGATAACACAGGCGGGGGGATAAAAGCAAAAACTGATAAAAGATTCAACAAGTAAATGTTCATATAGCTGCAGAACAATCTGGCTTTTCTCTTAAGATGGAGAATTGCAACAATATTTACAGTGGTTGACGCATTGTGACATATTACAGCCACAAACCTTGGGGTAATTAACAGGGAATGTATGTGACAGACCAACCGAGTGGTGCATAATTATGAAATCAACTGACAATAAATGAAAATATGTAGTAGAACATTTTCAAAACACCCCAAATGCAGGATTCCAGGGCCGGAGTGGGAATCCTTTTCAGGCCTGGAGTTTCATGCCTCAGACCGCCCCACTTTAAATCATAACCTATTGTTATTAAAATCATGTAATTATAACCTTACATTTCAAAGCTCCAACGGCACACTGTTCTTTAAAGCCTTGTAATTCAGAGTATTTTCTAAAAAATGTCCAATTCAGAGCGAATAAGAGTTTATTACTTCACAGGGTAGATTTATTTCAGCATGTGTTCACATCTACATTATTCTTAATAAAACAACCATTAACAATATCAGAATCTATATTCTGAGCTGCTGCCTGTGTAATCAGTCTCTGATCAGACTCCGCTCTTCCTTTCACACTTCCTCCAGTTTACCTAAACTCACCTGCTGCACCTGTGTCACAATAAAAAATATGCTGAAAAGCTTTAGTGCATTTGATATGGAAAACACATTTGACTTAAACAGTTAAGATATTTTCAATAGCAAAACATGCAGGATAATTTTATATTACTTTCATTCAATTATCTTTCAAATATGGGCTTTGTGTATTTATTGTCTTACTTTTAAAGCAAAAAATAGAACAGGTCACACTGTCATTTGAGCTTAGAAAAGTGGTTATATTAGAGCTAATGCCTGCTTGTTCACACACCTGTTCCTTCCATACTGACAAGAGAAATCCCCTCGTCACTACTGACTCCTGACTCTGTTTCTGACAATAAATCACATCTAAAAATGGTCAAATTTATCAGCTCAAATCTCCCAATTTTAAAAAGACTCTGATTAATTCACTTCAGTTTTATTATTGTAGTGCTGAATCAGTTAGCACTGCAGGGCACTTTTCATATGGAGCAGGTCTATTAATAATAATATCGAGTCAATAGGTAATCCCGCCTACTCTGGATTTGTGGCTCAAATTATTTGGTGCTGGATTTTCCTTCTAATTCTGAGGAGCTAGAAGACAAAGTTTCCCAGTTATGTGGCATCGCATCATATTATTCAGATGATATATTATGCTAGTTGCCACACCATCACACAATTCATTGACTTGATACTTACCTCGAATTGTGGTTTGCAGGTAAAATTCAGCATGTTGTCTTACCCATTTCTTCGTCCTGGTTTATTGTCACAAACCATGGGCATATTTAAGTGAAGAAGTTGCCAATTTTTTTACATTTAGTAGTCTGTTTGAGCTTTCCTCTTTTTAATCCTAGCCCTCTCCACGCCACCCTTGCTTTTTCTACTTTCAAACACCGGTGACTCAGTGCTCTGACGTGTTACATCGAGGTGCGCTGCAAAAAAAAATGTAAATAAAAACGAGCTGCTAGAGGAGTTTTGGTAAAAACTCTTTGATATCAACTGTTGTGTATTCCAACTATTATGCTACTACACTGAACTAATGAAACATTATCCTCTAGTAGTTTGAACTTTTTCCAAACTAGTTCAGAAATACTCTTACCAGTAACTCATTATTGCCTAGTTGCACCTTGGCACACTAGTATGACTCGGCTTCCATTGTGAAACATGGTGATGATTGCACCCTGCTGTGGGAAAATAGCTTGAGGCTTAATGCTGGGAAAGGGGGAGGGCTACAAACACAGACTTCCCTTACTTCAGTGTGTTTGATTGAATTCTACTCCATGATAGATGGTGGTGGATAATTCTGAAGTAGAAGGAAAAAGACACATGGTTTTCACATATTGTTAAAACTACAAATCTGTGCACAACACCTTGAACCGATAGTTCTCACAAGTAAAACATGGTAGTGGTAGTATTATGCTGTGGGAAAGTTCTCAGAGTTGACAGGAAAATCTATAGAGCTAAATATAGGGAAATACTGGAAGACAACCTGCCACAAGCTGCAAAACAGGAGAGGAGGAGTGGTGTAAAAGAGAGAGGAGGAGTGGTGTAGAATTAGAAAAACTTTACATCATAGAATAACACAAAGTAGTGGTTGGCTGTGGAGTAAAACGAAAATGATGCATAGTTTTTATTAAAAGTAAAATGTATGGTAGAAAACTAACAGCATTACCATAGTGAAGCATGGTGGCGGTAGCATAATGATATGGGGAAGCTGGTTAGATGTGCTAGATGTTATGTGTATGAAATGTGTTCATGCTCTCTTGCTTTTTTTTTTTTTCTTGCTTTATTGTGTATCATGTGTAATGTGTGTTTCTTTTATGTGTTTCTTTTAAATCACCAAATCATGTAAAGCACCTTGAATTACCCTGCTGTTGAAAGTGTGCTATACAAATAAAATTGCCTTGCCTTGCCTTGCCTAGAATGATGGATGGATGAACACTGCAATCCTGAGAAGAAAATGAAAGAGGCTGCCAAAGAGGCTGAGTATAAAACAAACATTTTTCAATGATGAATTGTTCATGTTGTTGCAAAATATCGTAGCTTTTCTCCTGAGAATAAATTATAAAAATATTCAAATCATTTAAAGTGCCCCTGGCATGAAATTTGCATTTTTTGAGTTTTATGGTCATACTTTTTAGTTTTAACCCCTTAGGGGACCTAAGGGGTTAAAACTACTGTCTCACGCCTGTCTGCTGAAGGAGGAGCAGCTGTTCTCTGTCTCTCTCCAGATCCGTTCACTTTATTTTCTTTTCTGTTTGCTTTTCTTGTTTTCTTTCTTAACCTTTTCTTAGTTACTTTATCTACCCAGCCCCTGGAGTTACTGTATTGGACCGTATCTCTTCTTGGATTACTTTTTTATGGACTTGTCGACATGGCTTTTCGCTCAGATGAGGATTTTGAAAAACTGCTCCACAGAATTGAGGGCATTGAAACGAAGCTACGTCGTCTGGAAATTAATTTTGATCTCCACGCTGATTATGAAAACGACACAACTTTACCTTTGAATACAAACAGCCCGGTGTTACATCGGTCTAACCGTGTCACAGAGACTCCCTACAGGCGCCTGAGCGGCAGAACTCCGGACTCTAATAAAGACTGGCCAGCTTTAAAACGCATTGAATCATCAACCCCAGCCTGTTCTCCGAGGAAGAAAAAACAAAATAATAATAATAATGGCTTGCATTTATATAGCGCTTTTCAAGACTCTCAAAGCGCTTTACAACTCCATTATTCACTCATTCTCACATTCACACATGGGTGGAAGCAAGCTATGATTATAGCCACAGCTGCCCTAGGGCAGACTGACAGAAGCGAGGCTGCCATATCGCGCCATCGGCCCCTCTGGCCAACACCAGTAGGCAAGGTAGGTAAAGTGTCTTGCCCAAGGACACAATGACATGTAGCTCCGGCACAGAGAAAGCTCTTTACCCAGACCTCCCGCTTCTGCTAAAAGTAAACAGAAGAGGTTTCAGCCAAAAACAAGAGATATTTCTCCACCTGGAATCCCACTGAAAAACAGATTCGCAACCTTGAGTTCCCCGAAAGATGACGCAGCCCCCGGGACCAGTCAAAGCCACCAGGAGAAACCCAGCCGCATCAAACGGACACATAACAAAGTAAGAGCCACCCCAGCAAAGATTGTTATCATACAAGATGGATCAATTAATGGAACTGAGGCTTTTTGTAGCAAGAACACAAGAGTTTATAGCTGCTACAAAAATACAGTGAGAGAAATATCTGAAATAATCCCCAAAATCTTGGACCAACATCCTGCTTTGGAAAAGCTCGTCATTCACGCTGGATCAGCAGATATCGCGATGAGACAATCAGAGATTCTGAAGAGAGACTTTTCTGATCTCCTACAGAGACTTGATGGACTTAACAAAAACATCCTGTCACGTGGGTGTGTGGAGAATGGACCCAAACGCACTCGCTGAAGGAAGGTGGAGGATGTTTATTAAAGGAGGTGATGATGATGGTGGTGGTGAAGAGGACGACGGCAGGAATGGAGAGACTGGACATCGGGCTGGAACGAAGAGGCAGGAAGACGACACACCATGGGGATGAAGACAATATAGTACTAGGAGGACTAGGAGGAAGGAGGAAGGATGATCCGGCCGGGAGTGAAAGGAAGTGAGGGGTCTTAAAGGCAGGAGGTGAGTAGGATCAGGTGTGGATGATGAGACAGACAGGTGAAGACAATCAGGCAGGAATAGGGCAGCGTGACAGGACCCCCCCCCCCCCTTTAAAGGTGGATTCCAGACACCATGGAAAGAGTGAAAAAGAAAGGGAAGAGAAAAAAAAACAAGCACCCTTGCCAGGGTGGGTGGAGGGGGCCCACGGCCCCTGAGGACCTGGAGGTCGAGCGGACGGCCTCGGTGGCGGCCCCTGGCTGGACGGAGGTCGGGCGGACGGCCTCGGCGGCGGCCCCTGGCTAGACGGAGGTCGGGCGGACGGCCCCGGCGGCTTCCTCTGGCTGGACGGAGGTCGGGCGGACGGCCCTTAGGTCCTCTTCTGAGGGTCAGGTAGTGCCAAAGATGCCTGGCCGGTAAAGGTCGGCCGAGACAAAGAGAGTCTGGAGGCTCGGACGCCTCCTGAGACGGAGAGTCTGGAGGCTCGGACGCCTCCTGAGACGGAGAGTCTGGAGGCTCGGACGCCTCCTGAGACGGAGAGTCTGGAGGCTCGGACGCCTCCTGAGACGGAGAGTCTGGAGGCTCGGACGCCTCCTGAGACGGAGAGTCTGGAGGCTCGGACGCCTCCTGAGACGGAGAGTCTGGAGGCTCGGACGCCTCCTCAGACGGAGAGTCTGGAGGCTCGGACGCCTCCTGAGACGGAGAGTCTGGAGGCTCGGACGCCTCCTGAGACGGAGAGTCTGGAGGCTCGGACGCCTCCTGAGACGGAGAGTCTGGAGGCTCGGACGCCTCCTGAGACGGAGAGTCTGGAGGCTCGGACGCCTCCTGAGACGGAGAGTCTGGAGGCTCGGACGCCTCCTCAGACGGAGAGTCTGGAGGCTCGGACGCCTCCTCAGACGGAGAGTCTGGAGGCTCGGACGCCTCCTCAGACGAAGGTTCTGGAGGCTCGGACGCCTCCTCAGACGAAGGTTCTGGAAGCTCGGACGCCTCCTCAGACGACCGTTCTGGAGGCTCCAGTGACGGGGACGGGTCCTCCCTGACCCTCCCTGGGAGCTTCAGCGACGGGGACGGGTCCTCCCTGACCCTCCCTGGGAGCTTCAACGACGGGGACGGGTCCTCCCTGACCCTCCCCGGGAGCTCCAGCGACGCATGGGGAAATGTCCATCGCTGGAGTGCAGCCAAAGTGATGGCCAGGAAGACTGCAGGAATGTTGGAAGCTGAGACTGGCTCTGGAGCTGGAACGGGCTCATGGACTGGAACTGGAACGGGCTCATGGACTGGAACTGGAACGGGCTCATGGACTGGGACTGGAACGGGCTCATGGACTGGGACTGGAACGGGCTCATGGACTGGGACTGGAACGGGCTCATGGACTGGGACTGGAACGGGCTCATGGACTGGGACTGGGACGGGCTCATGGACTGGAACGGGCTCATGGACTGGAACGGGCTCATGGACTGGAACGGGCTCATGGACTGGAACTGGGATGGGCTCATGGACTGGAACTGGGACGGGCTCATGGACTGGGACGGGCTCATGGACTGGGACGGGCTCATGGACTGGAACGGGCTCATGGACTGGAACGGGCTCATGGACTGGGAAGGGATCTGGAGCTGGAACGGTCTCATGGACTGGAGCTGGAACGGGATCTGGAACGGGCTCACGGACCGGAGCCGGAACGGGCTCACGGACCGGAGCCGGAACGGGCTCACGGACCGGAGCCGGAACTTCCCCGGGAGCGGTCCCACCTCGGCGGCGTCGCTGCCTGCGGCGAGGCGCTCCCCTGGAGCAGAGGTAGGCCGTCTTGTCCCCATAGAAAAACTCGAAGAGGTCCTCCTCCCTGATGTGAGGGGGCCCCGAAGAGCCAGCTGGAGGAGGGACAAAGACGGCGGGGGAGAGAACCGGCGGTGGGTGCCACGCGGAGATCGAGCCGACGTTGGTGGTCCGTGTGGCCGCGCCGCCCTGCTCCTCGCTCGCTGAATCTCCGGTTCGGCGGGTCCGTCGCCTACGGCCAGATGGTGGAGGCGGAGAGGGCGGACCGATCGTCTGGTCCAACGCCTCCTGGTGAATCCTCTCTGCCTCGCGCCGCAGATCGGCGAGCTCCCGGGCCGAGAAGACACTCTGGAAGTGAGGGAGCACTCCGAGGATCTCCCCGGCTCCGGAGACCCGGACAGGGAGGTGAGGAGAGGCAGCGAGTCTGGCCAGGTTAGCCCAGACGTCCTGGCGCAGGGCGGCGATCTCCCGGGCGAGTGCTGGGTCCATGTTTAGGGCCGGATCATTCTGTCACGTGGGTGTGTGGAGAATGGACCCAAACGCACTCGCTGAAGGAAGGTGGAGGATGTTTATTAAAGGAGGTGATGATGATGGTGGTGGTGAAGAGGACGACGGCAGGAATGGAGAGACTGGACATCGGGCTGGAACGAAGAGGCAGGAAGACGACACACCATGGGGATGAAGACAATATAGTACTAGGAGGACTAGGAGGAAGGAGGAAGGATGATCCGGCCGGGAGTGAAAGGAAATGAGGGGTCTTAAAGGCAGGAGGTGAGTAGGATCAGGTGTGGGTGATGAGACAGACAGGTGAAGACAATCAGGCAGGAATAGGGCAGCGTGACACATCCTCATCGGCGGACCAGTCCCTGAAGGGAATGATGAAAGATTTAGCAGACTCCGCATGCTCCATAAATGGTTGAAGAAACAATCAGCTGAGAAGTCGTTCACATTTATTAATAATTTCAAAGTATTTGGAAGTGCTAATCATCTGTTCAAAGCAGGCCGTTATCTTACCAAGGCCGGAGTAAGGCTGTTAGCAGCAAACATTTTTTCTTATCAAAATCAGAAAGCAAAACACTTGCTCCCGAAAGCTGACCTTGAGGCGCCCATGGATATCAGAGAACAAAAACAGCAAGTCATAATGACGCCACAGGACCGAACAGATAAACAACCATCAGGGATTAAGTCTTCATCTTCCTGTGACTCAGCCACATCAAATGAGTCTCCATTTAGAAACTTTACAGACAGACTGAACGAGCAAATCAAATTTGGGACACAATTAACACCTAAACTTAGACTACACCAAACGCCTGGGACTAGTGTCAATAAGTCTGGGAGCTTCCCCCCACTGATTATTACAGATATTTGATATTTGAGGGAACCGGGCAATAAATCCACCCCTACCGTCTCCCAGAACTCGCCCGGCACCCCCAACCCCCACCCCCCCCAGTGGAAAGACTAACTAATCCTTTAATGACAGTAGCCCCTGAACTAAATTCTACCAGGGCCTGCAATGAATTTGCAGCTTTTTCACTGAAAAGATTCTAACAATTAGACAGTCAATTTGTAGCTCAATATTGAACCCACAACCAGTGCCATCCCCAATCAACAACGACGTAGAGAAAATGTCTGAATTCCACGAATTAAGCCAGAACAGCCTTGAAAAAATCATTATCCAATTAAGCTCCTCCTCCTGCTGTCTTGATATCCTACCCACAGCTTTTCTAAAGAAAGTTCTTCCTGTTATTGGGTCTGATCTTGTTCAAATAGTGAACTCATCCCTGCTATCAGGTGTCTTCCCTCAGGCTTTAAAAACAGCAATTATTAAACCACTGCTAAAGAAGAAAAATCTGGACAACACCTTAATGCAGAACTACAGGCTAATCTCTAATCTTCCATTCATCAGTAAGATTATTGAAAAAGCTGTGTTTCAGCAGTTGAATAGCTTCTGTTGGAAAGGTGTTTTTACTCTAATTTAAAGCCTATCTTAAAGGAACAGACACACATTTAATTTATGACCCTGGGCTCTCTCTGAGCTCTCATTTCACCTTCCCGCGTGCTCGTTCATTTCTGTAAAAAGGATCAATAAGAACAACAAACAACAATTATATATTTTAACAGCGAGACGTCGTTCGCTGGACTCAGTTCTAGTAACTGAGCCCAGCTCTATGTCAGCATAAGGTTTTTATTGAAACAAGAGTTAGCAGGAAACTCCTCCCACATAGATCTTTGTTCATAGAATGGTCACAGCTTCTTCACACAAGGCACACATGATGTACCATATTCTTCTTGATTGTTCACTTTTTCTAAATGTTTCCACATGCACTACAGAATTAAACCCTCATACAACATTTACAGAATTTCTATCTCTTCATGTCCCTCTTTTGATCTCTTAAAATAAGAGATCACTATATACAAGGAAAAATGTCAGGCATCACACTTATAGAATCATATCAATTTTGAGTCTATCTTCTCTGGAACTTTTCGGATCAGCAGTCAAGTCATCTTGTTCTGGCCGGGAATTGTGGTCATCCGGCTCGCTCTTCTATGACCTAAGGTTAGAGGTTGCCAGCACATCACCTATATGCAGCTAAAGTGTATCTTTTCAGTAGCCCTGAGTTTGAAAACTCTAAGGACTGCACGCAGACCACAGGATCGTTCTGCCCCTTTTGGCAGGGGTCTCCGCTTCTTTTCCCTCAAACCCTGATGCCCCAGCTGGGAGGCTCTGTGCTCCAAGCTGCCCTGCCACCTGATGGTGCAGGTGTGCTGAAGTTGGAAACCTCTCAGCAGAGGGTTCAAGTAGGTTGTGTGGTCTGCTCCTTGCTGTTCTTTTCCCGCTCTGGCTCGCTGCTCCTGGATGTCCTCTCAGGTTCGTCCTGACTCCTCAGTGGGAGTGGATTGGCTCCAGCCCATTTTATTTTGTATGATTACCTGAGAGATCGTGGTCTGGTTGGCTGCTGGTCTCTCACCCGGTCAACAAAGCCTAAAAGAAGAGCTTGCAACTAATTTGCTTTTACCTGTTTGCTTTATCCATAATTGTATCTCATTTGAGATTCATTTCTTATGCATTTGTCCCTTTTTTTTGATCAAATCCCTCACTCACCTCATAGTCTTAAGTAGTGCCGCACTGATCGGCTGCATTAACACAAAATCAAACTATTATCCAGACTGCTTACAAACTAGGTCTATCTGTAGAAAAAGCTAATACTTTTGCTGTATGTAAATCACAAAAATCATCATTGACGCAAAGTGCACTCTAAAAATCCTGTATCAAAAGTGAGCAACACTGGAACAACCTAGACCATAAAGAATTTTTCTTCAAAATATATAGTAGGGGTTATAATGTAAATAAAAACTTCCAAACAAAGACTAAATGCATAAACATGCCACAAGGTAAGATGAATGGGTTGTGTGCTAAAACAACCAACCGCACAAAGGTGCCAAAACAGGATGGAAAACAGGAAACATCTGTTTTTTGTTTTTTTTGGGATTGTGCAAGTGACATGATGAGCATGTGACCGCTTAAAAGAAAAATACTTTGCTGCTTTAAAGCTCAACCCTCAGAAAACGATCAGTTAAATTTTATTCATTTACACTGCTAACAGCCTAAGTTCATTAAACCTATAGTCTTATAAGATTTTACCACATCACCGACTATTGTTATTCATTTTTCTGAGGTGATGAAGCCCAATACTTATTAAAAAAAACTATAATTTCAACCTATTTAACCAAAAAACAGAACCCTAAACAAATGCTGTTTTTTATTTTGTTTTTTCATTTATCTGAAATGCTTTTAAAGCAACAAATTGAAAGGCTTTGTTTTGTAAAAAATAATTGAAATTTAAGTTCCCCTAGTGCCTAATGATCTCCTCCCTTTTTCTGAAACAGAACTGTTTCAGACACATCCAATTATATAAGTCTCCTGTTAAACAAGTGTGACTAGATTTGCAGCCTGTTACTGAAAGATATTATAGTTCAATAAACACCTGTATTGTAGATTAATCTCCATGTATATTTACAGTTGTTAAGCTCAATTCCCAGCTCTCAGCTGCTATACCTTTTAGAACTGCCAGGGAAGAATTAACAAAACCACTGAATCTATAATTTAATGTGTCCAATCATAACATGACCTTACCCAAGATAATAGAACCTTTTTCCATCACTCCATAATTTGTTTTCAGGGGGCATATCGGAGCCAAGATGGGACCATGAGGGGCTGAAATATCACGCCTCCTCCTTCTGCTGTGTCGGATCTGCTCTGCAAATACAAGAAAAGAATGCTCTTTAAGTCTCAACAGAAGCACATCCACCGTTCTCATTTTGAGGGTAATTGTGTCAGAGCTAAAATCCGCAGAGAATCAGCAGGTCGTCCATAGAAAAGTTCCCATCACATTCACGGTATGGAGCACATACTGTATATTTTTCCCATGTACCCAGATTGGTATGAAAGTGTGGTCAGATTTTTATCATTTTCAAAACACATTAATCTTTGGTCAGGTCTTAAGTGCACTGGTACAGCTTTAACTATTTAGATTAATGTTAGGTTATTTTAACTCACAGGTTTACCTAGAAAGAAAAGCACGCACAGAGAAGATGTGAAATGTGTTTGCTCAGCTGAGGGAGAATCATGCAGTAAAAGAAACTGACACACCAGTCGTTGTTCTGATCCAGCAGAGTCTCAAAGATGTTGAAAATCACAGCTTCTATTTATTCACACAAATGAACAGATTTCACCACACCCCCATTGTCCATTGTCTTATCTTATCACCATACAACAAACAGCAGTACTGTTTCTAACACAATGGCACTTTGTAGGTTTGTTTGTTTGTTTGTAGGTGCATCCTGTTTGGACAGCATAAAATATAAAGTCAGCTTCTTATAAGCACATTTCCTTAAGAATGTTCTTACCCCCACACTAAAAGTTACTTCCCCTAATCTTGTCACACAAAGTTAAACAAAAGAACAGACTGCATTTATCACATTCTCCAACATTTCCCCCCTGAAATGCAGTCTTAATAACTCCAGTAAAAGAAACAACAAAAAACATCCTTCATACAACGGCTACCTTAAAAGTAGTTTACATTGTAGAATTCATTAAAGTTAACTTAACAAACATATTCCTACTTCTCATCAGGTATTTCTTACATGGTAAAATACAGGATACAAATAAGCAAAATAGAATCAGAATGACAATAATAGGCATTGCAAATTTCAAAAGAACCTGATACCAACGTCCAGTAGTCAACCATAACATAAAGTCCCAGGGAGCATTTTGTAATTCTTGTGACTTCAGGAAATCAGTAAGTCCTCGCACCTTGTTATAGATGAGAGTCCAATTATCATGTGTAGATGGGATGCAAGTACAATAATGTTCTCCAATCACTGTACACAGTCCCCTTTCTGACGCAAATAAAGTGTCCAAGGCAATTTGGTGTTGCATTAGCATAGTTCTCATAGCCAATTTTTCAGGATCGTTTCCCATCAGATCAGACATTTCCGTAAGGATGACAGTGGTGTTTTTCCAGGGACCACCAAACTTTGTTCATCCTATTTGTCAGACCTGCAACTCCAACAGATGGAAACATGGTGTGGAAAATTCCTTTAGCATCACTGTAGAGCAGTTTACGCCCATCGTTGTCTGTAAAAGGAACGAACTCCTGTACCGGTGAGAAATCACTCTTCTTCAGCTCTGATGATGATGATACAAAACCATTCTCTGTATCATGATGGTTGCAGTCGAGCCAAACTGCAGGTACCACACCAGTCTTTAGGCAGGTAAAGGTAGAAAGTATATCCACACTTCCAAATGTAGCCATCAGGTGTTCCTGTTCCAAATTGTGAAACGTTTAGCAGTCAGATTAGCTACTTGATACCAGGCGTTCTTAAAAACGTAGTGAGTGTTAATTAAAAATCTTTTATCTCATGATGGGGTGGTGTTCGAATTCATCAGAAGCCATAACACTGCAAAGCTTAGCAATGTCAAACCAGATAATGTAATAATCTTCATGGTGTTGGCAGAGAAAAACAACTGGATGAATAGCCCCTCTTTTCAGAGAGTTTGACCACTAGGTGACAGGACTGCTTTTCTGCTGGGGTTTGAGACCAAAGGCCCTAGTGGTAACCAATGCCCTTTGTAGCCCAGACTTCCTCCTGTCACACGTCTATTAATCCAATTGTCTCTGCAGTTTACAATGTGAAAGGTGAATCCAGGAAGGTCTCTCAGCAATCTTCACAGATGTGGGAGTTGCTAACAGAACTTGGAAAGGTCCTTCCCACTTTGAACTTGTCCAATTCTTTTCCTTGATGACTCTTATGAATACCCAATCTCCAGGCTTTATGGTGTTCTCAGGATCCTGTAACACAGAAGAAGATACAGGCAAACTATGTGCTCTTTGTACTTCTCTAGTCTGAATAATTTTCCTCATGTAATCAGCTAGGGTTAATTCTTCATCTGCTTTCTGTATGTCTGGTGCAGTAATGGGAAATTTATATTGTCTACCATAAATTATCTCAAAAGGAGTTAATCCCTAATTTGTTGGGGTTATTCTCATAAAGAGTTTAACTAAATCTAACTATTCTAACCATGGCCTTTTTGTTTCTTCCATACATTTTCTTAGCCTGCTTTTTATTGTCCCATTATTTCTTTCAACCAGACCTGTACTTTGAGGATGATAAGCACAATGATTTTTTAATACTATTCCTAAATGTTTTGCCATGTTTTGAATAACTTCATTAATAAAATGGGGTCCATTATCTGAGTAGATAGTCTCTGGTATGCCATGATTGGCAATGATTGTTTTGCATAATGCTTTTGCCACTGTTAGTGCATCATTTTTAGCTGTTGGAATAATTCCAACCCATTACTAGGCAGTATTTATAGGAACCACTCTGTGTTAGTTCAATAAAGTCCATGTGTATAGTTTGGAAAGGCTGGTTTGGTTGGGGAAACTGGCCACGTTTTGGTCTCATGTTTCCCCGAGGATTGTGCTTTACACAAATAACACATAATCTACAAAAAAAATTTTAAGTAAGTTTCTAGATTGTATGTTGTAAAGTGTTGTTGTATTATACTAACCATCCCCCCTGTTGACACATTGCACGGGCCATGGGTCAATATTGCTCTAATGCTTTAAGTAGTTTGTCACTAAAGATCACCATACCTTTGTTACCCCATTGTTTGCCAAATGCCAAGAAAACATGTAAAGTTCAATTTGGATCTACTGTTATGAGTATTTCATCTTCATCTGATTACAAACTTCAGTTAAAACTTTATTCTTCTCTTTCCAAGTAGAACAATTATTTGGTAGGTGTCTCATTTCAAGAGTTTTATGAAAATCTACAATTTGGATTATTAACTTATCCCCTACAGAGAACATACCCAACTTCAAGTGAAATAGGAAATCTCTTCCTAACAAATTAGAAAATAATCTCTAGATTTTATGATTATCACAACAGGTTTTCCCTGTAGCCAAAACTATTATTTTAATTTCATTTTTCTAACAACTCAACCTCATTTTTAAAAGTGGAAAACAAAATTCCACCAAATTCATAATTTTTCCCATTGGACTTCAATAACTTAATCCAATTTTATTATTCAGTTAATCAGCAACTAATATTTCCATAATAAAACATCTTTAATCCTTATTCATTGTCTTTTTATATATATATATATATATATATATATATATATATATATATATAGGTTCTACAAATTAGCCTATTATTATGATTATATGTGGAACTAAAATTGAATTTCGGAGTGCGTTACTACATTCCTTACTACAGTAATCCCATAACGAAAATTTCTTCTCTTATTTGCAATCTCTAACCCAGCACATTACAAAATTGTTTCCTTTCAACATATATCTTATCTGTCATTAAAATGTTAGAAGCAAACATCTGAAACTGCCACTTGTTACAAAGAATAAATTCATGTAGCCAACCAGCTGTCACTTCCCCACAGGACCTGTAGACATCCGTCTAAATTTCAAAATAAAATCACTCTGCTCATAATCCGTCATTTTAAACCATTTCTTTTCTACTATATGAGAGATCTCACAGACATCCCATGAATATCATTAAAAATATTAGCTAAGTTTTTTCTTCTTATTATTATTTTATAAAGTAAAAGTTACTGCTGCACTTAAGAAATCCCAACCTTTTGTATTGAACTGCACTCAGCTAAAACATCCCCCTCATTATCAGCTAGCAGGAGAGTTTTCCTCCTCTTCTGCCTTGGCAGTTGATAACCTTTAACAATTTTCAAACGCATGATCAATCTGGTTTCAAACAAGTCTTCCTCAGGAAGTCCATTTTACCCGATTTCTGTCACAACCCATCACAGTTGGTTTGTTTATTAAGAGAACAACTAACGACCCATTGTTGAGGGACAGAAGGGTGTTGTTTATTATCAGAACAGCCCTTCCTTGAGGGGAAGGGGAAAGGTGGTCGGTTGTTTAAGATAATTCATTTAGATCACAATAAAGTTAACCTTACTTTTCATAGGATTTGTTAAAATATGTTAGTGAGTTTTCTCTTATTTTATTTTTTTTTCAGCGGAACTTTAGGAAAAAACAAAGTTTAAAACGTTTTTTTATCCTCCCGGGTGCCAAAAAACACATCTGTTTCATACATTAACCCTCCTTTTTTCCCTGTTTGTTTGAGACGCCAAATGTCTAATTCTTCAATTTTCATCTTTTAGATTTATTTTATATCGCAACTACCAAGAAGTACACGAAATTACTCAGTCAATCGTCCTTCAAATTCATAATCTTTATTTTAAAGAAATGTATTGTCCTTTCCTCTTACATAAATTTTTTACATCTCCTTTAAAAATCTTCTTTGCTATTTTTCCCCATATTTCAACAAATTACATTTTACTGTTTTCATTTTTAAATATTTATCATTCTCATGTTAAGGAAGTAAATTCAACTTTTATTTCTCTTTTATCTGATCTATTTATCTTATCACAGTGTTATTTACTCAATTTTCAAACCATGAGACTCCTTTCAGCCTACAGCTGTTTCACCATAGAAATCTCCATTCACACACACACACAGTCACACAACCGGTTTATCACACATTAAGATAATTATGTATTTATTATCATGCTTTTCCATTACTAGTATTATTATTTAGACATTATTTATCATTAGGCCTATTTCCAATGAAGATTCCCTGTTGAAAGGGCAGGTTCTACAGTTCTTTTCCAGTCTTGATCAAGTTTTAACAATTTTTGTCAATTTTATCACTGTAATTATTAAAATTAGAGTAATAATAAGGAGTATTATGAGGAACGTTCCTTTGGGAATTTAAAATCAGACTTAGTTTATTCTCCTATTTCATCTTATTTTATCTTTTATCTAGAGGAATGAAAAATGTTAGTGATTGTATAGTCTTATATTCCGGTTTTGTGAACCCCTGTTTTTAAGTCAATAGACTTCTTTAATCTAAGAACGGTACAAATCCTGGATCCACACAGGACGTCCCTTGAATGCCCTTCTCTCCGTACGTTAACACAGTCAGGTTTCAGGAGGAAATGGCATACATAAGGATTATGTCGTGTGCCTACTTAACTTACACCAACCTAGGGTCGGTACTTTTATTTTTCACTTCTGCTGTTTCGTATTTTTACTGCCTTCAGTGGCGTTCTTTATATCCCTCTGAGGTGGTTTTAGATTTCACCGATCTAATCCGTTACAACCTTCCTATATAATCAACTGTTTCATACCTATATTATTCCTATTTTGTCCCTATTTTATCCCGGGAAGGCTCAATACCTGACTCCCTTAGTCAGAGGTTTAAAACGTCTTTTAAACCTGAACAGCAGAACTGTACCCTCTCTGTCTTAGTTAGAAATAATTTTAAAATAAGGGTGCAAAAAACCAAAATGGTACTCACAAACTCCCCCCTGTGCGAGCGATTCAAACCGAGTCGATCGCAAGGGACCGGCAGAGAAGGTGTCCGGCGGAGCTAATCAGCTGGCCAGTGAAGCAAGAAAGCAGCCTGGACTTGTAGGTCAGGTGGGGCCCCGTGCAGCCCTCCGGCGAAGACCTTCCCCTGCACGGACCAAGCGTCGAGTCACGGCACCAAAAATGTTAGGTTATTTTAACTCACAGGTTTACCTAGAAAGAAAAGCACGCACAGAGAAGATGTGAAATGTGTTTGCTCAGCTGAGGGAGAATCATGCAGTAAAAGAAACTGACACACCAGTCGTTGTTCTGATCCAGCAGAGTCTCAAAGATGTTGAAAATCACAGCTTCTATTTATTCACACAAATGAACAGATTTCACCACACCCCCATTGTCCATTGTCTTATCTTATCACCATACAACAAACAGCAGTACTGTTTCTAACACAATGGCACTTTGTAGGTTTGTTTGTTTGTTTGTAGGTGCATCCTGTTTGGACAGCATAAAATATAAAGTCAGCTTCTTATAAGCACATTTCCTTAAGAATGTTCTTACCCCCACACTAAAAGTTACTTCCCCTAATCTTGTCACACAAAGTTAAACAAAAGAACAGACTGCATTTATCACATTCTCCAACAATTAATCCCATGTTGTCCCAGTCTCCAATTTACCCTTACTTTTGTCATGGAAGTATATACATTTTTACCCATATAACTTCCTGTTCGTTCATTTACTTCACGCTCAGAATTTGTCCAAATCCTGGAGAGGAGTGTAACATCTGGAAACAGATCATTAAGATTAGTGAAAGCTTCTACATATCTGGGTAAATGTCCTACAGAATATGGCATCTGAGAACAAACAAAACCGTTAATAATGCTTGATTTATTTGCTAGATATCTTGCATATTGTCACCATACTCTAGTTTCAAATGGATTTCCGTGTGTCCTTCTCTGAGTAAACCAAGAAAATAAATCAGCATGCTCATGTGCTATATGTCGTTCTTCTGTGAGTCTTAAAGTTCCTATGGAATAACACCACCAAAAAACTGTAAAAATAAAAGTACTAAATAGCAGAAAAACCTTCATAGTTACTATCTCTCCCTTCAAGCAGTCTCTATGGAAAAGTGGATATCCTTGTAGACCATATTGTATCCACCTCCCTTTGGAATCAGTCTTAAACACCACTTTTCTTAGACTGCTTTCCCTATATCTAGTAATGGTCTCTGCTTTCCCTATATCTAGTAATGGTCTCTGCTTTTTAAAATGGATTAAGTGTATCCAACTCAGTCTCCACAGCTGTTGGTGTGGTCAAAAATACCTGGAATGGCCCCTTCCACCTGGGTGATTACCAATTTTCTGTTTACAGATCCAGTCACCTACTTTCAGCTCACTTCTTCCTGTAGGAATATATGGTCATCTGTCATATGATTAGTTTGCATTTATAAATTATTTACTTTTCAGTATTTTGAAAACCCACCAAATCTTAATCAAATTGTTCTTCAGAAGAGAGTATACCAATCTAAGGAATTCTATATCCACGCCCATAGATTATTTCAAATAGAATGAGGCCAATATTCAAATTTGGTATTATATGCATTTATAATTTACCAAATCAAGACAATATCCAATTTTGTCCCGCTTCTTCCATTGCTTTTTTTTTTTAATTTGCAACATTTTATCATAAAGTCATAAATCAGTTTGTAATTGTTCCTCTTATTTAAATATACCAAACTGTAGGAAGGAAAAGATCTCATCAAATCCGTTCAATTGCTTGGTGTTATATTCATTTATAACTTTATCATAACCAAACAGTATCTCCAATTCTGTTTAGTCTTATCCATGGCCTTTCTTAATCTGCTTTTAGAATCCAATTGTCTCTTAAAAATTATCTATAATCTTTGTCCTATTTTATCAATTATTTCATTCACAAAATGTGTTCCGTTCAATTCAATTCAATTCAGTTTTTTTATATAGCGCCAATTCACAACAGATGTCATCTCAAGGCACTTAACAAGAAGTCATTTCAATACATTTATACAAACATTCCAATCAGTTAAAAAGTTTCCTATTTAAGGAATCCCAGCAGATTCCGTCAGTCATTGGCGTGAGGTTGGGCCCCGTTGATGCAGACTTTCCAACCACAGCAATCCTTCAGCGATCCCTCTTACTGAGCAAGCATGTAGCGACGGTGGAGAGGAAAAACTCCCCTTTAAACAGGAAGAAACCTCCAACAGAACCAGGCTCACTAGGAGCGGCTATCTGCCACGACCGTCTGGGGGTTTGAGAAGACAGAGCAGAAACACAGAAGGAACAGAAGATCTGATATAAGAGAACTTTCTATGTTACAGAAAGTAAAAAGTTGATAACAGGACACAGTGGATGTTCAGTTACTGGGAGGATCATCCCAGTCGATGCCCCCCGTCCAACAGGGCATTGCAGCCAAGCAGGATACCAGACCAGGTATATCTTCTATGGAGAGAAACACACTGAGAGAAAACAAAGTTAACAGTCGAAATAACAGAATGTGCTGTAATGCAACTGGAGAGTTGTAGGAGAAAAGGAAGTAGCAGAGTGAAGAAAATTGGTAAGTCAGTCCTCCAGCAGTCTAAGCCTATAGCAGCATAACTACAGAGATAGCTCAGGATGACCTTAGCCACTCTAACCATAAGCTTGATCAAAAAGAAAAGTTTTAAGCCTGGCCTTAAAAGTAAACAGAGTGTCTGCCTCACGGACTAAAGCTGGGAGCTGGTTCCACAGGAGAGGAGCCTGATAACTAAAAGATCTGCCTCCGATTCTACTTTTAGAAATCCTAGGAACTGCAAGTAAACCTGCAGTCTGAGAGCGAAGGGCTCTGTTAGGAACATATGGAACAATTAGATCTCTGATGTATGATGGAGCTTGATTATTAAGGGCTTTGTAGGTAAGAAGAAGGATCTTAAATTCTATTCTGGATTTAACAGGGAGCCAATGAAGGTAAGCTAAAACAGGAGAAATGTGATCTCTCTTTTTAATATTCATCAGAACTCTTGCTGCCGCATTTTGGATCAACTGAAGGCTTTTAATGGCATTTTGTTGACTTCCTGATAGTAAAGAATTACAGTAGTCCAGCCTTGAGGTAACAAATGCATGGACTAGTTTCTCAGCATCACACCTGGACAGGATGTTTCTAATTTTAGCAATTTTCCGGAGGTGAAGAAAGAAATCCTAGAAACCTGTTTAATATGGGATTTAAATGTCAAGTCTCGGTCTGAAATAACGCCGATGTTCTTTTCGTTATTACTGGGGGCCAATTTAATGCCATCCAGATAAAGTGATTGACTAATTAGTTTCTATTTAAGAACTTCTGGTCCAAACTTCTGTTTTGTCAGAATTTAAAAGTAAAAAGTTTAGGGTCATCCATGTTTTTGTCTTCCAGACATGCCTGTAATCTACCTAACTGACTTGGTTCATCAGGATTTATGGATAAATATAGTTGTGTATCATCTGCATAGCTGTGAAAATTTATCCCATGCTGTCTAATGATTCTACCAATTGGGAGCATATATATGGTGAACAGAATTGGTCCAAGCACAGAACCCTGTGGAACTCCATAAGCAACCCTTGAGAGTGAAGAAGATTTATCATTTTGATGAACAAACTGGAATCTGTCAGACAAATATGATTTAAACCAGCTTAGTGCTGTTCCTTTGATCCCTGCAACATGTTCAAGCCTTTCTAGGAGAATATTATGATCGACTGTGTCAAAAGCAGCACTGAGATCTAACAAAACCAGAACAGACACAAGTCCGTTATCTGAGGCCATGAGAATATCATTAGTAACCTTCCCCAGTGCTGTTTCAGTGCTATGATGAGCTCTAAAACCTGACTGAAACTCTTCAAACAGCTCGTTACTGTTTAGATGCTCAAAGACTTGATTAGCAACAATTTTCTCAAGGACTTTGGATAAGAAAGGAAGGTTATATACAGGTCTGTAATTCACTAAGTCATCTTGATCAAGGGAAGGTTTCTTGAGTAAAGTTTTAATTACAGTAATTTTTAATTCCTGTGGTACGTATCCGTTTACTAAGGATAGATTCATCATATCCAAAATGGGGCCAAGAACCAAATGGAACACTTCTTTAAATAATTTGGTTGGAATTGGGTCCAACATACAAGTTGAAGGTTAAGATGAGGCTAATATTTTTGATAATTCCGAAAGCTCGACTGAATCAAAACAGCCTAAGCACAAATGAGGTTCTACAGTTCTTTCCGATGCTGCCTCATTTACTGAGGAAGAAGTAATCATGTTTGGGAGGATGCCAATGATTTTATTTTTAATAGAATTCATTTTATTTATGAAGAATCCCATAAAATCATCACTGCTAAGAGCTGGGGGAATAGTTGGCTCAACAGAGCTATGACTCTGTGTAAGGTTGGCAACTGTACTAAAAAGAAACCCAGGATTGTTTTTATTCGCCTCTATTAATGATGAAAAATATGCTGTTCTAGCTTGTCGAAGGGTCTTTTTATACAGCAGTAGATTGTTATTCCAGGTTAAATAGGAATCATCTAGGTTTGTAGAGCGCCATTTTCTCTCCAACTTCCTAGTATTCTGCTTTAAAGTACGCAACTCTGTGTTGAACCAAGGAGTCCGCCTCCTATGGCTAGCCACTTTCTTTTTTAAGGGAGCTACACTATCTAATGCCAAACGCAATGAGGACGTAACGCTGTGAACCAGATCATCAATTTCTGAAGGGTTAGAGATAGAATTACTGCCATCCACTGTGTTACCCTGAGACACTAAGGAAAGTAAGAATGGAACAGATTCTTTAAAAATTGTTACAGCATTGTCTGATAAAGCTCTACTATAATGAAATTTTCTTTCAGATTTAAGATGGTCAGTTAAAGTAAATTCAAAAGTTATTAAGAAGTGGTCAGACAGGACCGGGTTATGTGGGTGGACTGTTATTTCCTCACACTCAATACCGTATGTCAGTACAAGGTCCAAAGTGTGTTTACCCGAGTGGGTCGATCCCTGTACTTTTTGAGTAAAGCCAATTGAGTCTGAAATAGCATTAAAGGCAAATTTAGGCTATCACTTTCAGTATCCACATAAATATTAAAGTCCCCCACTATAATAACCCTTTCAGTATTTAATACTAAATCAGATAAAAAATGTGAGATCTGATCCAAGAATTGAGAGTAAGGGCCTGGTGGACGACACAAAACCACAAACAAAAATGGTCTTAATGTTTTGCAACTTGGATGAGGAAAATTAAGGGTTAGGTGTTCAAAAGAACTGTAGCTATCAATTGGTCTGGGACTAATTTGTAAATCAGAACGAAAAATGGTTGGAACTCCTCCTCCTCGCCCAGTATTTCTAGGAATGTGAAAATTTAAATGACTGGAAGGAGTTGACTCATTTATACTGATATATCCTCCTGCTGCAACCAGGTTTCTGTGAGACAAAGAAATCAATGTGATTATCACAAATCAAGTCATTTACTAACAAAGTCTTTGAGGAGAGAGATCTTATGTTTAATAAACCACATTTAATAGATTTATTTTTCTGTTCAGTCAAAGTTGTATTTATTTTTATGAGATTTCCAAAATTTGTTTTGGAGGACTAATAAATTCGGAATATGGCCGAATTTATTAGTCCTCCTTCTTTTAGAAAGAAGAGCTGCTCCATCCAAAGTGGGATGGATGCCGTCTCTCCGGATCAGACCAGGTTTTCCCCAAAATGTTCTCCAGTTATCAATGTAGCCCACATCGTTTTCAGGACACCACCCAGACAACCATTGATGGAATGACAGCATGCGGCTAAACATGTCTTCACTGGTCTGATCAGCCAGGGGACCAGAAAAGATTACTGAGTCGGACATTGTTTTGGCAAACTTACACACCGAAGCAACACTAATTTTAGTGACCTCCGATTGGCGTAACCGGGTGTCATTACCGCCAGCGTGAATAACAATCTTACTGTATTTACGCTTATCTTTAGCCAGCAGTTTCAGGTAGGATTTCATGTCGCCCGTTCTGGCCCCTGGCAAACATTTGACTATGGTCAATGGTGTCTCTAATGCCACGTTTCTGACTATGGAGCTGCCAATTACCAGGGTCGGCTTCTCAGCGGGTGTGTCGCTGAGCGGGGAAAATCTGTTAGAAACGCGGACGGGTTGGTGGTGGCCCGGGGGCTGGGTCCTAGAACTATGCTTCCTACGTACAGTCACCCAGCCGGCCTGAGGTCCCGGCTGCGCGGGCTCTACCGGAGGACAGCTAGGGGGGTTCTATCCTTGTTGGCTCCGCGCTGGCTAATGGGCTATCTGCTGGTTTTTCAACAGCGCGGAGCCGTGCTTCTAATTCTGATACCCTCGCCTCCAAAGCTACAAAAATATTACATTTATTACAGTTACCATTATCACTAAAGGAGGCAGGGAAGTAACTAAATATCTGACAGAGAGAGTAAGAGAGAAGAGAAGAGTTAGAGACAGGAGAGAGAAGAGTAGCCATAGCTGCAATGAAGCTAAGCTAACTGAGCGAGCGAGACCTTACCACCCCAAGAAAAGCTATGTGAAACACAAGGAGTTCCCAAAACGTAAAGTACACCACCACAAGACGTGTGTTTTAGTGTGCTTGTGTGTTAAAATAACTTAGAAAGGCCTCAGCACAGAGAAAATAAGATCAATTCAAGAGAGTCTGAACACCAAACAGCTTAGAGGGAGCACAACAGTGACAACAGGAAATGACGCAATACGGCTTACCCCCGTCGAATGAGCCACATACCACTATAGATCATTTGTGGATATCAGATCTAGGCATTATTTCTCTAAACAACATTTCTGCAACAGTTAGTGTATCTAAATGTTTCACTGTTAACATTACAAATCCATTAGGAGAAATGATCTTTTCTTACCAAATAGAGCTTCTTCAGTACAGCCTTTGTTTGCTCAAAGTTGTTTCTTAATTTTATGTGAGCTTTTTTTTTTTCCATGTCTGATACACTTCTTGTCCACAAACTAATCAGTTGGAGAATTGAATTGTCCGTAAGAAATACTTTAATTAGTTTGCCACTAGAGGTTGCCATACCCCTGTTCCTTATTGTTGGCCAAATGCCAAAAACATGCAAAGTTCAATTTGAATCTTCTGTTAGCAATAATATGATTATTTTATCTTCATCTGATTACAAACTTCAGTTAAAACTTTAATTTTTCTCTTTCCAAGTAGAACAATTCTTTGGTAGCTGTCCCGTTTCAAGAATTTTATGAAAACCTACAATTTGGATTATTAATTTATCCACTACAGGGAACATGCCCAACTTCAAGTGAAATAGGAAATCTCTTCCTAACAAAGTAGAAAAAATTCTCGAGATAATATGATTAACACAACAGATTTTTTCCTGTAGCAAAATCTATTATTTTTATTTCATTTTTCTAACAACTCAATCTCATTCTTTTAGTGGAAAACAAAATTCCTAATTTTTTCCTCTCCATCTGGCTTCACTAACTTCCTACCATTTTGTCAATGAGATAATCAGCAACTGATTTTTCCATAACAAAACCCCACATCTCTATTCCTTGCTCTCTGCTCAACTGCTCTTTCATAAAGATTCTACAAATTAGCTTATTATTATGATTATATGTGGAAGAGTCTGTTGCTAGATGTCCAAAACGTGGTACCATTCTCAACTCAGATTGGGGCGAGGGCCGGCAACCTCTCCCAGTCTCAGGTGTAGGTCCAGACATCTTTCCTGCTTAATCAGACCCTTAATTTTGTCCCATTAGCAACAACTCCACTGCGTTTAAATATTGAAGTGAGCTTATACTCAGTGTGCTACGGTAACTAAAGTTGAATTTTGGAGTGCATTACTACATTCTGTACTACAGTAATCCCGTAACGAACATTTCTTCTCTTTTTTTCAGTCTCTAACCCAGCGCATTACAAGATTGTTTCATTTCAACAGGTATCTTATCTGTCATTAAAATGTTAGAAGCAAGCATCTGAAGCTGCCACTTGTTACAAAGAATAAATTCACGTAGCCACCCAGCTGTCGCTTCCCCACAGGACCTGTAGAAATCCGCCTGAGTTTCAAAATAAAACCACTCTGCTCATAATCCATCATTTTTAAACCATTTCTTTTCTACTATATGAGAGATCTCGCAGACATCCCATGAATATCATTAAAAATATTAGCTAAGTTTTTTTTAAAATTATTATTATTATAGAGTAACAGTTACCGCTGCACTTAAGAAATCCCAACCTTTTGTATAGAGAGAATCACGCAGCTCATAAAACATCCCCCTCCTTATCAGCTAGCGGGGGGAGGTGTGTTCCTTCCCTTCTGCCTTCCTGCAGTTGGATAACCTTTAACAATTTTGAAACGCATGATGAATCTGGTTTCAAACAAGTCTTTCTAAGGAAGTCTATTTCAGTTGGTTTGTTTATTAAGAGAACAACTAACGACCCTTTGTTGAGGGACAGAGGGGCGTCTTGTTTATTATCAGAACTGCCCTTCCTTGAAGGGAAGGGGGGAAGGGGGTCCCTTGTTTAAGATAATTCATTTAGATCATAGTAAAGTTGACCTTACTCTTCATAGGATTTTTTTTAAATATGGAAGTGAGTTTTCTCTTTTATTTTATTTTTCTTTCGGCGGAACTTTAGGAGAAAACAAAGTTGAAAACATTTTTCATCCTCCCGGGTGCTAAAAAACACATCAGCTTCACGCATGAACCCCTCCTTTTTCTCCTCTTTGCTCCTTCCTGAGGAATTCCTTTGTTTGAGTTGCCAAATGTCTATTCTTCAATTTTGATCTTTTTAGTTTCATTTTATATCGCAACTACCAAGAAGTGCGCGAAATTACTCAGTCAATCGTCCTTCAAATTCATAATCTTTATTTATTTTAAAGAAATGTATTGTCTTTTCTCTTACATAAATTTTACATCTCCTTTAAATCTTCTTTGCTATTTTTTCCCCATATTTCGATAAGTTATATTTTACTGTTTTTATTTTTCATTTTTAAATATTTATCATTCTCATGTTAATTAAGTAAATTCAGCTTTTATTTCCCTTTGATCTGATCTATTTATCTTTTCGCAGTGTTATTTACTCAATCTTCTAACCATGAGACTCCTTTCAGCCTACAGCTTTTTCACCATAGAAATCTCCATTCACACACACACAGTCAAACAACCGATTTATCACACATTAATATAATTATGTATTTATTATCATGCTTTTTCATTTTTAGTAGCCTATTATTATTTAGATATTATTTATCATTAGGCCTATTTCTAATTGAGATCCCAGATCTCTGCGCGCTTTGGAGTCCAACTCCTTTAACATGGATATTCATTGTGAGATCCCAGATCATCACGCAAAGATCCCCGATTTTAATTTGCAAAAACACAAACTCGTATTAAAGAGGTCCCGGACCTAGTTATTTCTTCTCTCTTATTTTTTATTCTTTCACGCATCAAATCTTTTACTCACTGGCTGTTGTCCCTGTGAAGGAAGACCCCATCATCAACTGTTGCTCCGGGAGGAACTCTGCGATCTTCCGGCCTCCACGTTGAGCTGGAGGTCTCCAGGATCCAGCTGGTCCTAG
Source organism: Valencia hispanica (assembly GCA_963556495.2). Lineage (NCBI taxonomy): Eukaryota > Metazoa > Chordata > Actinopteri > Cyprinodontiformes > Valenciidae > Valencia > Valencia hispanica. Next base: position 924,651 of record OY747723.1, on the reverse strand, counting down.
ACCAGGCCATGCACGGGCTCTCAGCAGCCTGCGGCTCCTCCCGGAGATCCAGTCAGATTTGGGATCCTGCTCAAAGGAACAAGAAATGCCAGGGTTGAACTCGCTCTCTGATCTCTGAGTTTTCTTTTTTTAGACATTCCGTGGTTTCTCAATCCACGAGCTGATTCACACTCAGCCTACCTATGGTTCCAAATACGCAGGCTTTCAGTAAGAAGCGTCCTAGCTTACCTTAGGGCCGCCCACACCCTGAGTTTACCGACCCGGTCGACATCTATTTAACTCAGCAAAAACAGAAATCAACATTTACTGGAGAACTACAGACAGAACATAATTTTAGATTAGTTAATTTTGCGCCTGGTGTGTCAGCGCTTACCAAATAACTTCAGACCTGGGTCACTTCCGTCCTCCGATCTCCAGTATCTGTTGATCACAACAATTTCAACAAAATCCTATTATTCCAAACTCGCTTTTTCCCTTGCTTCTCCAGAAATCCCGTCGGGGTCACCATTTTGTTGGAAAGGTGTTTTTACTCAAATTTGAAGCCTATCTTAAAGGAACAGACACACATTTAATTTATGACCCTGGGCTCTCTCTGAGCTCTCATTTCACCTTCCTGCGTGCTCGTTCATTTCTGTAAAAAGGAGCAATAAGAACAACAAACAACAATTATATATTTTAACAGCGAGACGTCGTTCACTGGACTCAGTTCTAGTAACTGAGCCCAGCTCTATGTCAGCTCAAAGTCTTTATTGAAACAAGAGTTAGCAGGAAACTCCTCCCACATAGATCTTTGTTCATAGAATGGTCACAGCTTCTTCACACAAGGCACACATGATGTACCACATTCTTCTTGATTGTTCACTGTTTCTAAATGTTTCCACATGCACTACAGAATTAAACCCTCATACAACATTTACAGAATTTCTATCTCTTCACTTCATAAGAATGACAAACCGTTTTGATGTTTTTCAGTCCTGTTTCCGTGCTCACCACAGCACCGAGACTGTCATCGTCAAAGTATTCAATGACATCCGCATAAATACAGACTGTGGAAGAACCACAGTGCTGGTTCTGTTGGACCTCAGTGCAGCATTTGACACTGTTGATCATGATATTTTATTGGATCGACTGGAGAGCTGGGTCGGACTCTCTGGTACACTACTTGGCTGGATCGAATCTTACCTAAAGAACAGGGACTTCTATGTTTCAATAGGAAACTTTTCATCAGAATGAACAGAAATCACATGTGGGGTGCCCCAGGGCTCCATCTTGGGGCCCTTCTTAAATAATATCTACATGCTCCCACTAGGCAAGATTATAGCAACCAATAACATTAGCTACCATAACTACGCGGATGACACTCAGCTCTACATTACAATGTCACCAGGTGACTCTGAACCCATTCAAACCCTAAATCAATGCATTGACCAAATAAATGGATGGATGTGCCATAACTTTCTCCAGCTGAATAGAAACAAAACTGAAGTGATTATTTTTGGACCCAAGGAGGAACGATCAACAGTCAGCACACAGCTTCAGTTAATACAGCTAGGAACTACTGATCAGGCTCGAAACCTAGGTGTAGTAACGGACTCAGACCTGAACCTCCAGGGTCACATAAAGGCAATAACAAGGTCAGCGTTCTATCACTTGAAGAACATTTCTAGGATTAAACGACTGATGTTACAACACAACCTAGAAAAACTCATCCATGCGTTTATCTTTAGTCGGATTGATTACTGCAACAGCATCTTCACAGGTCTGCCTAAAAAGTCAATCAGACAGCTGCAGCTGATCCAGAATGCTGTCGCTCATGTCCTCACTAGAACCAGGAAAGTAGAGCACATCACCCCAGTTCTAAAGTCCTTACACTGGCTCCCTGTAGCTCAGAGAATAGACTTCAAAATACTCCTACTAGTTTATAAATCATTACATGGCTTAGCACCAAAATATGTTGAAGACCTGTTGTCATGGTACCAACCACCAAGACCACTCAGGTCCTCCAACTCTAGCCTACTAAACATCCCTAGACTCAGAACTAAACATGGAGAAGCAGCTTTCAGTTTCTATGCTCCCCTTATCTGGAACAGACTTCCTGATGAGTGTAGAGCTGCTGAAACTCTGAACTGCTTTAAATCGAGACTAAAAACACATCTGTTTAGAATTGCCTTTGAGTAAATGCTTGATGTCATATGTATGAAATGTGTTCATTCTCTCTTGCTTTTTTTGGGGATCATTCTCTTGCTTTATTGTGTATCATGTGTAATGTGTGTTTCTTTGACTTTAAATTTCCATTGTTTTTTTTGTTTTTAAATCACCAAATCATGTAAAGCACCTTGAATTGCCCTGCTGTTGAAAGTGTGCTATACAAATAAAATTGCCTTGCCTTGCCTTACTGATTAGTGTTTCCTTTGTCCCCGGGTGTGTCTGCATACATAGTGAAATTCGCACTCAGAAACGGGCTGTTTTGCAGTTCAGCATATGACCTCACGTTTCGGCATATGTCGTCACCGAGTTCCAGCCAATTACCCCCTTCTCTGAACTACACTCTCCATGTCCCTCCCCCCGCGGCGCGTATTGCAACCCAAACAATGAGAGCTACGGTAAAAGGCAAACATCAAACCGACAAAATGGAGTCCAGATCGCATCAACACTGTCCTCCCCACTGAAAGCTTGTGGATGGATTTTATTTATGCAGGGAATGTACCCGACCGACTCCTGACCAACTACCGAAGCGCATGGTCGTTTGTGGTAAACATTTCTCTGACGAATGTTTTATTAACTTGGGACAATACAGCAGTGGATTCGCTGATCGTCTTAAACTTTTACCAGGATCAATACCAACTCTCCGTGAACCAGCAAATGTCCCTATACAAGTAAGTAGCCTATATTTCCACAATAATGTCCTTCAGCTGTTTTATACCAGTGTTTCTCAAACATGACGAATCTGTCACAGATTAAACTCGGACCGCCACAGATTCAACACTGACCAAAAAAAAATAAAAAAATCAACACCGACCGTCACATATTGCGTTTAGTTTTTTTGATTTACGCTATTTAAAACACGCAGCATATTCGTTCAGCCTTTCCCTGCTCTTTCTTCGTCTCTTTCACTCACATCTCTCTCGCACAAACACACACACACACACACACACACACACACACACAGCCCCTTCCCTCCGTGCACAGCACGTCTGTCTGGATCACCTGTGGAAGACGTCCTCTACCTTTCTTGTTCCTCCTCAGGTGCCTCGCCCTCCGGATCAGATTCCGGATCAAATTGATTACAGTAGCCGATAACTGAGCCGTTACTGTCGTGGTGAAGCTAGAGACGTAATGAGGACGGATGAATGTGTGTGATCAAATATTTGATTAGGCCTGTGATTTGTAAACAGATTATTGTTCAACACACAATATAATTAGGCCTAAACCTAATTACATTTCATACATAATATTGGAATTTGGCTATTTGTGGTGCGCAAATGCATGTCTGTCAATGTGTCATCGGATGCGGACGTTAGAGGCTCAATTGACAATAGAGGCACATGGCTTGGGCCCCGCCCACCAAAACTCGGCCGTTCTGTGCTAATGCTAATAGAATGGTCCAGAAAAGTAATTCCTCAGGTTTGACTTGCTAATATTGACAACACCCAGGTGAATAAACTGCACTGTTTCTCCTCTCCCATCATTTTATCTTCACATTAACTGAAACCCAAAGTGTCTTCTCCCCTTTTCTTCCTCATTTTTCCCTCCTTTGCCCCCCCTCCCCAACACCACCACAAATGAGCGCTTCATTTGCCCCCGCCAAGCGATCCGGAGATAGTTGGAATTAGTTCGTCGCCCCTCGCAATTAAAATCGTATTATTGCTCGAGTGTGACCCGGGCCTAATTTAATTGCCGTACATGCTCAAAAAATTATTAATAGATAGAGTTTTGTAAATAGCTCGGGCAATGATGATAGCGCCACAGATTTGGTTAGTTGAGTGCATTATTTCTCTCTAAGATAAACATTCAGGAAACTCATTCGGCTCAGCATGTTGGAATGTCGGATTGAAATGGAATTGGAATAACTCCCCGTATTAAATATCAGAAAGAAGAAAGCTTGAGTGACTAACGGGAATTAAAACAATCTGAAGTTTGGTTTTAGCTCAGGAACATTGTTTGAAAAACATCCAGTTTCCTGATGTGAATCCTGTGTGTAATTCTGTGTTGTTGTGTTCCCGACTGTCCGTTTGGTACAAGGTAAATGGGTGTGTGCTCATTAATCTGGAGTTGAGTGGTCGGCCAAGCTGCTGAATGTCTAAGCAGGCTGCTGTACATGTGATTTATGGCTGGGAGCGTGCATTAGAGGCCATTCATAGCCATTAGCCCGGACAGCTAAGGACGCCTCCACCTCCTGCAGCCCAGCTCGGGACATTCTGTCCAGGATGGGACATCTGAACGTGAGCTGTCAATACAGAATGACTGAGGAGAAATGTTTTCACTCCTTGTCATCATGGTGATCCTTCACATCAAACAGTTTGTATCATATGATTTTTTTAATTTTACCTATTTTTTTATTTATTTCTGGTCTCCTGTGGGACGACTGTGGTCAGAGGGCACGGTGGCGCCTGAGTCCGGCAGCCTTGCCTTTGTCAGTGTGCCCCAGGACAACTGTGGCTACAATGCAGTAGCTTGCCACCATCAGCGTGTGAATGTGTGCGTGAATGAGTGAATGACTGAATGTAGTGTTTGTGGTCCTCTGACTGAAAAAGCGCTATACAAATGCAGGCCATTTATAAAGGTGAGAACCTCCTGAACCGTCAGACAGTTCCCCTTGAAAGAGTTGATTATGGTAACAATCATAAGTAGAACACCTCAGTAAAGCCTTTGTTCTTCTTACATATTTGGACACATTGATATTTAATATCATAATAGTGTGGTAAGGGATTTACAGTTGTCTAAAAAATTAAATGAGTCATTCTACTGAACAGATACAAGTCTACAAGTGAAGGACATTGAAACTACTTCTAAAATATCCAGGTCAGGTCTTCCAAGCTCGTTCACCCTGAAAGCAGACCGCAGCATGCTAGGAACTACAAGTAAACCTGTAGTCTGAGAGCAAAGTGCTCTGTTAGGAACATATGGACCAATCAGATCTCTGATGGATGATGCAGCTGATTATTATGGGCTTTATATGGAAGAAGAAGGATCTTAGATTCTATTCTGGATTTAACAGGGAGCCAATGAAGGGAAGCTAAAACCGGAGAAATGTGATCTCTCTTTTTATTATTCATCAGAACTCTTGCTGCAGCATTTTATTGCACTCTTAATTTATAGTTGAGCAATATATTTTTTGTGATTTGAGTTTTTTAAAAGTATTTTTACTTTTGACGCAATAGTTGAACCACACTGGGTTAGGTGCTACCAAAGACTTGGGACTGAGATGGAAGCTCACCTTCCAGCATAAGGTTGAAGACAGAACTACAGTGGAATAAGTTAATGTGTTTGAACGGTCTAGTCAAAGTCTAGACCGAAATCAAACTGAGAATCTGTGGCAGGACTCATAGTTTCAGGGTGAATATCAATGCACACCAAATCTTTCCTCTCTTCATTTGGGAACACATATTTAAAGAATCCCACAGCAAGACCCCGCCACCACCATGCTTCACAGTGGTGATGGTGTGCTTAGGGTGATGTGCTGTTTAGCTGTAAAACATTTACCAAATCATGTATTGTTTTCCTTCCACCTTACTGTTCTGATCTATGTTGTGTTGGACTGTATCATATGCACATGTTGAAAAAGGGAGAAAATGTAAAACAGTTCAAGTGAAGGTTTCTGACAGCAAGCTTTATTCTGCTGTGTTCAGGTCTGTGAGGCTAGTTTATATCACTCAGTGTCAGTGTCTGAGGAGAATAAAGGGTGGGTCATGGTCGGGTTGGGTGGAGGTTGAGGTGGCGGTGGTGGTGGTGGGGGGGGGGGGGGTGGGGGGGGGTCAGTCTATTTTGGCTGAGGTAATCCATCCATTGTGTTGAACTTCTTCATCTGTATCAATTCATTGAAAACACACCGGCCCTATGGAGTGAAACTGAGCCTGCCCCGCTCCTTTTCTTGACAGGGCAACCAGAGGGTGAGTACCACAGGACCGGGGGGTGAGGGGGTGGTAGCGGACCATGGGAAAAACACAATCCCTGGCCCCTGTATAGCACTTGTTCCACCCCACTTCACCCGCACACCCGCCCTGTGTGTGCCACTTGTCACTGACCCTTGCAGGCCTCGTCTCTTTCTCCTTTGAGCCTCTCGCTGCTCTGCAGATGTGTGTCAGCTTCTATTCAGCTGCTCTACCTCTGCTCCTCACACCGCCTCATGGGGCAGAGGCAGTATCCAAACCCCCCTAAATCCAGTCCCCAATTCAGACTGGACTAAAACAAAGAATAACACACAGGACCTCAGTCTCTGCGAGTGCATAAAGGGTTACCGGGGGGAAAGAATATGACTAGCTCTGAGTGTGTTTGCACAGAATGTACGTCTGGTCTCCAGGCTGTGGAACGAGGGGGAGGATTACCGCGCCGCGCCGACATGAACCCTCGGTGACAGTGTAGTAATTGGTGTAAGGCATCCGCTCCCATTCGCCACCAGTGACAATGTAAGCTTTCATTAAAACACGCTGCAGAAACACTTATGAAATAAATCATTACCACGCACCATTAGCCCGTCATTTTTTTCAATAATTGAATTTGTCAGCAGTATCCTGGCATTGCAGCGATGAAGGCGAACCCTAACAGTTGCAGGAATATCTGGAATTCTTTCATTATTATCTCCCCACCTTGTCAATCACTGCTGATGAACCTGAGTGAGGCGATTAAGCGTCAACGATGACATTACAAGACTGATTTAATCTCTGATGGCTTGTTATCAATATCTGTGATTAATTGCTAACATGTGGCATTTTCTGCTTTAATCTGAAGTGATTACTGCTGAAGGCAGCGGTGTCACACTTTCAGACACGCTCAAAGCTGTGAGGGAGCATTTCTTCACCCTGTTAAAAATAATGGTAATTGCAGCAGTGCTTGGAGAGGATGGGGTTGGGTAGTTGGTGGGTATTCTGCATTTTCTAAAAGTCATGACGCAGCACTTGGCAAAATGCAAATCTGCATTAAAAGGCTGCCTTTTTTTCTTGTGTTGAGCTCCTCTGGAGATGTAAAGCCAACCCGAGTCCTCAGAGGGTGAGGCGGAAAGATAAACGTCCACCAGCAGGGGGAGATAGGACAAAAGGAAAAGTAAGGGAGAGAGGTAAGAAGAAGGAGAAAGCAGAGGAGGATGAGGGCTGCTCTGCTGGGACCTGCTGGGCTCCTATTTTGCTCTTTTTCTCATTGTGCATCAAGCTGAAGCCCAGTAGTGGCCCAGTGAGTGAGCGGAGGGCAGCATGGCATTGGCGACGCAGCTCCATCCCTAAACGTGTCCAGCTGTCCGCGCTGCAGGGTGTGTGGAGCGTCCAGCTGTACTTTTACATCACTGACCTTTTCGGAGGAGAAATACTGAAGCAGAGTAACAGCTTCAGTAGCTAGCTTAAGTATTCACAACCTTTTGTCCCTTTATAGCCAAAAACTCCAATGTTTTCCATCAGGATTTTATGGGATAGACTAGCTGGTGCATAACTGCTTAGTGGCAGGAAAATAATATACCATACTATTAAAAGTACTTGATGGTCTGCCTTTACATACATCTGAACACGAATAATTTCCACTTCTTAACGCTCTAATGTGAAGAAAGTCCACACCTTCCAGCTATAACAGCTTCCGACTCTTCAGGGAAGACTTCACACAAGGTTTGTGAGAGTGTTTATGGGAATTATTTTTATTATTCTTCCCTAAACACATTTGTGAGGTCAGACAATGATGTTGAATTAGAAGGTCTGCCTTTACATTTTACAGTCTAATTCCATAATGAAGCTTTATCATGATGAGGTCAGAAAAGTTTCCAGACCAGTCAAAGTCGCTAGACCATGTCTATATAGATCTATCTCTTTGCTCCGGTCATGCTGCAACATGAAATCACCAAACTGTTCCCACAAAGTTGGAAGCATGAAATGTTCTCCTGAAAGACATATGCTGTCTGCAAAAATTGTACTTGGCCCAATGCAGTAGGGCAAAAGGCAACTGTCCAGGGAACTGGCAAAGCAGAGACACAGACGTATAATCCGTGTCTCCATTAATCTAGAGTCCAGAGGTGGACTGTATTACACCACTGTATTACACTTGGTGATATGAAGGGTTGAATACTGCTGCTTAGCCATGGAAACCCAGTCCATTAATCTGTCTGTTCTACAGCTAATCTGAAGGCCACTTGACCAATGGAGTCTGTACCTATTGATTCTGTAGAAAGTGAGTGACCTCTGCACGTTACATTTACCCTTCTGTATGGATGGGGAGCAAATACTTTAGACAATATGTCTGGTTTGTAAAACATTTTCCAAATGAATATCCAATAAGGAGACCAACTCTACGCATTATTATGAATACACATTCACCATGGCAAAGCATGGTGGTGGCTGCATCATGCTGTTCGAATGCTTATGATTCATGCTTTTTCAAATATTTTTTGGGTTAATTAAGGATCTGAAAAGTGTGGCACGTATTCATATTCCGCCTTCCCCAATTCAATATTTTGTAGAACCACCTTTTTTTTTTACAGAGATTTAGGTTTGGACTTTGACTAGGCCCTTCTAACACATGAGTTTGAAAACCTTCACCCCAGTCTCAAGTTTTGTAGCATTTTATAGGTTTTCGTCTAAAATTGCCTTGTACAAAGGTCCATTCATTTTCCCATTATCTCTGATAACCACACCAGAATAATACTACCACCACCACGTTTCACACTAGAAATAGTGGATTTAGTGGGTTGGGCTGATTTTTATTGGTAAAACCTGCACAAAGTTGTCTGGACGACTGTATTTACTACATTGTCATTACAGAAGATTATCGACCACAGTCATTATTCCTGACAACAATCTGCTTCAGGAAACCTCTAAAACTGGAGAAATGACATCTACCAACATGACAGCTTAGCCTCAGGAAGCCTGCTGGACTCCCAGTTAAATTACATCAAGAGATACTCAAACTCCAAAGAATCATATTATTCTGTACTTTCCCATCTGTGTTAGTCACCAGCCAGTGGAGAGCAAGAAGTGTTTGCTCTCTTCAGATCTGTAATAAAGTGATGAATGTTATCTGCTCCACTGAGAACCAATTCAAACAGAAGAGAGAGAAAGATGTTGGGGTCTTACTGGCATAAACGTCTAATTCAATGCAGTTTGGTTGTTTTGAAAAGTAGATTTGTGAAGAAAATCTGAAGAGCAGCAATGCAACTAGAATCTAACATTCCAACATCAACTGAATTCTGAAATTAGAGCCAACTTGATGATAGATTAATATAAACATAAGGAACTTGCTGTCTAATGTAAGAACCAGAGATGTCAAAGCAAGTTCATTTGTGTAGCATATTTCAGTAACAAGGAAATTCAAAGTGCTTTACCCTAAAAAATGCTGAGTCAGATGTTGGTATGGTGATTCTAAATAGGTTAGCCCGACAGACCCAGACGAGAACTTTACGCTCAAACAAACAGGCGCTGTTGCGTGAACTGTAAGAGCTGGAAAACACATTGTTGAAGC